>CM037094.1:68711824-69252190 GCA_020916435.1 Oxytropis ochrocephala | reverse complement strand
CTTTTTCTCAACTTCATTTCTGATCAAGCAAATCCTGATTAAAGTTGCAATGATACATCTTTTATCTCGTCTAGGTGGTTATGGCACTGTTTACCGCTCGAAGAACAACTGATGGAAGAAGACTTGCAATAAAATGTAAGGTCTATCTTTTAGGTCAAGTGTGTACTGTACATTAAGTTTTACGTTTAGAAAAAAAAAGTAATAGGGTGAAGGGCCTTGACCCTATTAAGGGTCTGTTATTTACTGGAAATGAAAACTGCTTATTTTATTTGTCATCAAGAATCCAGTTCTTAATTTCCTATCATTTTCCAACTTATTGATATATAATCGAAACACTCTTCGTTTGCAGTCATTCTTATATTACTAGTTTATTATATTACATTTATATGGTTGGCGTAATGGAATTTAAGAAAATGGTGCTATTGCTCAACTTATGCATGTGATTTTATAGGTCCTCATAGTAATGCTCATCAGAATCATGTAAACAATGAGCGGAATATGCTTGAGCGGTTTGGGTAAGTATTTGACATAGGCTACAATATTTTTCATATTTAAGCTACGGGGCATGCTGCTAATGTTGTTTTATTTTTCATGATGCAGGGGTAAAAACTTCATAATAAAGTTTGAAGGTTCTTTCAAAAGTGGCAGCAGTGACTGCTTTGTTTTAGAACATGTTGTGCATGATAGACCAGAGGTAACTGTTGAAGCGGTCTATAACTTACATGTGACATATTTGTTTTCATCAGGAAAACTAACTGTTTTTTGTTAAGATCATTGAACATTTTGATTTAAACATGTCAGACTCAGATGCATTTTGCTTTCGGCCCCTTTCAATATTAAGCTGATTTGCTCATGAGAAGAAGAGCCCATATACCATGGACTGTCATTGATCAACTAATTTTACCCTCAGCCTTTAGGTTTTGAAAAAAAAATATTTTTATTTTTGTGGGAAATGGTTTTACCTTTTATAAAGAATAAGGTTTTGGTTGTGAATTTCTCAAGAGATTAGCTCTCAGTTTGATAATATTTATAGCAAAAAACTGTACAAGGATGGACCTTAATCAAGGGAACAAATCTGGACTAAATCATTCCTCATAACAACAAAATAATATACAAGGAGGAGCATATCCTTATATCAAATGCACAAATCATTGCATATCTCAACCAATGTTATTAAAACTGGACTATAGGTCGAATCGGCGAGACCTCTCCGTCATGGTTCAACCATGGTTTAGCTGAATGAGTAATAAATAAATAAATAAAAATAAAAGTATTAAAAGTAAATGAAAAAATTTAAAAAAACATTTGAGACAGTTGAACCCGGGTCAATTGGCGGTTCAAAGTGGTTGAACCACGGTTCAATCCGGTCAACTCGGTTTTGGACAGTTCAACCGGACTGTGCGGCCAATTGGGATTGGACTGAGTGGTTCCTGGTTGAACCGCCTGATTTGGCCTTGTTACAACACTGATCTCAACACCCTTTAACCTTTTTTTTAGTTTGGTGTAATTTTCTCATGAAAATACTCCAGATTTGTATTTAATGGGGTTAATTTTCCCTTCTCAATGTTTAGGTTTTGAAGAAAGAAATTAATGTAAGTGAACTTCAGTGGTACGGGTATTGCATGTTCAAGGCACTTGCATGCTTGCACAAAGAGGTCATTCTCCCCTTTTCATATTCCATGTGACTTTCACTTCAACATAACATTCACAATTGTTTGAGAAGTTCAAACTCTATTGATGTAGGGAGTTGTTCACAGAGATGTCAAACCTGGAAACTTCCTTTTCTCTCGAAAGCTAAAAAAAGGTTACCTTATTGACTTCAACCTTGCCATGGTTAGATTGCTTCTCATGCTGCTGCTTCTTACATGAGTTTTGACTTCCATCATTTCCAAATATAATCTGATGAATTGTGGTGATTTTTTTTTTCAGGATTTAAAACAAAAGTACAACATTGAAAGTAAGCTTCATAATCACTTATTTCTTGCTTACTCTTTTGATAACTGGAAGAACTGGTTGAATATTTGGTTCTTTCTCTTGATAAAATTCTGACCTTTACTACTCGATTATATATTAATCTCAAGTAATAATCCCAGACAAACACCTCCCAGAACAATAGAAACACATTTTTCTTGCCTTTACCTGCATCGTATTTATTACCTTCAGCAAATTCTTAGTTAACTTTCCTAAGTTTGATTAAATGTGATCCTCATGATCATATATTCATTATATAATCTGGTTAATTTAATAATTTAATTTGAACATCTGCTTAGGCAAATCAAAACCAAGCCTCGATGCTTCCATTGTTATTCCTCTCCATTCTGGTTCTGCCTCAGTGGTCCAAAACAAGAGTCTTGGAGGAAGCAGGTCTCTAACATCTAATAAAAGGGATTTGGAGTATCATAGGAAATGTTCCGAACTCAATAGGCATGTGAAGCAAAAGGCTAATGCTGGTCAGCTGAAAAATTGCCCCGACAAGGTTGGTGCAAATTTACTTAGAGTACAAGGAACTGATGGCTCGGGTATAACCTCTGCCAAAGATGTTACTAGCACAAAAACTGCTTCTGTCGAAAGGGCACGACAACCCTTACCTTTTTTCTCTACAAGAAAGGAGCTTATCAATCTCGTCGTGCAGAATTCTATGGAATATGCAAACAATAATCTAATGAAAGGTCCTTCTTCTCAAAGAAAAAGGGTTACTGCTCCTTCAAGTAAGGCAGATGGCAGGTTACTTTATCTTACACCGATGCCTTTAAATTCATCTATTGTTGCTGCTGGGTCCTTGAGAAGCAAAGGTTTGATTCTTAGTTCAATGTTTGAGTTTTGAGGAATGGTGTTGCTACCTATAACTTACTAGCGGCTAATGTATTATTCAGGGGATGGAAAACATAAAAGAGAGGGTTCATGTGTTGGGACCAAGGGATTTCGTGCCCCAGAGGTAAGGTGTTGCTGTCATTTCTGATCACTTGCATTTTATTGTACAATTATAGTTGCAAATTTTTGTTGATCCAATCACTATCTTTACTAAATGCTGACATAGGAACTAGGAAATGCCACTTTTAGATGCTTGTAGAATAATACGCAACATATTAGCAGTTGGAACGAATGACTGCTCCATACTGCTGTGGATGTTGCAAATAATTAATAAAGCATATGCCTACAGAAAACAAATGATTTTTTGAGTTTAGGGTTACTGTGTTCCCTTTTGCTTATTTATGATTTATTACTGTAATATTATGAGTAATCTCAAAAGCTTAAACAGGTTACAGTCAGCTGATTTCCTGGTTGTAGCTTACAATGTAGGTTACGGTATCCAATAAGATTTGGTTTAGGTGGGGGTTCAAATTGTGGTTTCCCGTATGATCGGTGAGAGTTAGTTATGAGAATTTGGCTTTCACAGGATACCCTTTCCTGTCAAACACGGTCTATAAATAACACATTTCTAAAATGGGCGACATATTATGTTTTTATGTGCATCTATACAGCAAAAACTATAGTAATGAAACTATTTCTTTTTAAAGTTCGTTACTTAGTTGCAATTTCGCCTTCCTATAATTAATGGCTGACTTTGTTTTTCAATAGTTTTAATTCACTTTTTCTTGTTTCTTCAGGTTCTGTTTAGGTCCCAGTTTCAGGGACCTAAGGTTGATATTTGGTCGGCTGGAGTCACTCTACTCTACATGGTGATTGGGAAAGCTCCTTTCACTGGCGAACCCGAACAGTAAAAATCACCTGCAAATTCTTTTGTGATTTTATCATTGTGTTTTCTTGCTGACTGAGTTTTGTTGTAGGAATATAAAAGAAATTGCCAAATTGCGTGGAAGTGAAGAGCTTTGGGAAGTGGCCAAGCTACATGACCATGAAACATCCTTTCCATTGGTAGAGTTCCTTTTAATCCTTATTTGAAAAACTCTAATTATATAGCAGAAAATAAAATAAAATAAAATGAAATAATCCTTTGGTGAATTAAAATGCTCATTTTATATTAAGTTTCTTTCAAAACTTTATTTATAAATGAAACATTTTTTGTTTTTGAGATTTCAAGCACCGGTGTCTGTGTCAGCTAAAAATGGTGGTTAAGCTTGTCAAGTTCACCAGTTTACTAGAACAACAAAAGGTCACTTAAATTGACTATTCCTAGTATTTGATGATTGATGGTTGCCTGCACAAACTTGATTTTAGTTTTTCTTTCATTTGCAAAAACCAATGAAACTATGGTTTTAATTGTTGTGTTGCCTCTGAATTAATTCACCGCTGATGTATACGAGAAGCAACTCAAATTTCTGATTATGGTAAACTTTGATGATTAATGCGCTTCCTTTATTGGATTGCAGGATTTACTTGATGACCGATACTTGCAATCCTTCGACATAGAAAGCTGGTGCAAGATTCACACAAAGAGACCAGAATTTCTTGAAAACGTCCCCAAATCTTTGTTTGATTTAATAGACAGATGTCTAACAATAAATCCAAGAAATAGACTGGGTGTTGAAGAGATTTTAAAACATGAATTCTTTGCTCCATGTAATGAGATTATGAGAAAGCAGAGGATTAGTCGTAGAGGTCTCATGTCGGACACAATAGCTTCTAGGGTGATCTGAGATCAATTTCATTTAGTGTAGGCGTTCTTTTGGTGGCAACCATTAGTGTATCAAAAAAACTGATGACAGTATATCAAAAATAAACATTAGGAGTTACAATACAGCTTTGACCTAAGGGGGTTGACACAAATGCTTCCCATTCATTTTTTTTTTTGACAACAAATACATCCCATTCATGATATGTATATATATAATATATAACTGCATTCCAGAGAAACTAGCACAAAATGTGAGTTAGTTAACATGGAAATCAACTTTTTAATCTTTGCTTTTATTGCTGTGAAAGTTGTCTTAACGTTTTGGTTGTAAATTATTATATGAATATAACAGTAAATTAATCTCACATCTCTATTAAAATTCCCCCTCTCCCCTCTTGAATTAAAAACACAAATTTCCATCCCCTCCTCTCAATCAAATTAATCCTCTCCTCTCGTGTCTTCTCCATTAAAATGCTTCTTCTGCAGTCATTTGAACCAATCTGACCCTAAAACTTGGAAACGTCTGCAGTCATTTTTTTACTGCATTTCTTGAATTTAGGCAAAAAAACATTGATTCTCTCTGTAACTTTTTTTTTTATTTTCACCTTATGATTGCTGCTAAAAAAGTTTTTAAGGCTAAATTTAGGAGTCTGCAGTCAAACATGACTGCAAGAATCATGATCCTACTTCATTTCTTATAGACTCGTCTCTTTGAAACCTGTGGCTTTAGCTGATCCTCCCATAGAATGACTCTTGTGAGAATTAATACTATCTACTTCTCTGCATCTTTCTAGCAGCTCCGCATATCTCTCTAGATCTCTCCTTGTGTTTTGGAATATCTAATCCCAAAACATTTTGTACAAACTTATAGAGAAATAGGGGCTAAGGGCATGTATAAATCAGAGAGTTGGGATGAGAGCAATAAATAACATCTAAACATATCATGTAGACAATCAATCACATGTCCTTCTAATGACTAAGAGTACGTTCTCGTACTGTCTCATATCTTAGGTCATTTTTTGTGACTCAACATTTCATGAACTTTGCTTTATAATCATATCTTTCATACTGATAACTCCTTTGTGTCTTTCCATGTGAATGTTCACGTTGTTCAAACATCAGACTACCTTAACATGCTCGTAGATTCTAGACTTTGGCCATAATCCAGATGCCACGAACACACCCAGAATGCCCATCAGACTATCTCTGAAGGAGTCTTGATGTTATAAGGCCCACCCACAATTGATCAGAGTAAATCATTGTTACCAATCTCAATAGTATAATAAAACGGATTCTTAAAAACACCATGGGGTGACCTCGTATGCCATATATACAACTGTGGACCTTACAAACAATGCAACCTATATGAATCCTTTTGCCTAGTAAGGTCACATCCTTAAGTCAATCATACTAACACCTCAAGTCATATTACTAGTCCATTGATAATATCCTTCTATATGCATCACATACAGATCTAACTTTGATAATTAAACTTTGTGACTTAAACCTCAATGCATGTAGATAAGTCTCAATCAATCAATCAAACAAATAAAGCAACATTGACAACATAACAATTTCTTAGTGTTAACCGGTCCTCAATGGCCTAAGTTCACTTAACCTTAACTCCGAGTAGCCAAATTATTTTTAGGTATCACCGACTCTTTAACTCTAGTAGAGCTTAGGTCACTCTAAACATATTTAAATGAATATTTAACGCTAATCATCCTGAAGTTATACAACATCTTCCTCTCACATGTAGTGAAGCTGGTAGCCTTTGTTCGTCAGAACCCTAGCTCGTACAACCCCAAACTACCTCAAACCTCGAAAGGAACCTCAAGAATTCTCAAGAACATTTCTAGAAAAACTTCTAGAGAGAGAAAATATAGAGGGAGAAAAACAAAATGGCGTGAAGAATGAGTTTAAACTCATCCTATTTATAGAGATGAAATGCCACTCGCTTAGAGATTCAATACCTCTTCACCTCCTTGAATCTATGCCACTTGTTGAGACACACCAGCCTTGTCTATATAGGTCAATCACTCTATCATTCGCTTAGCAACTAACAGTCGCTTAGTAAAAGAAGGTGTCTCACTGTTTCACATGAACGCACCACACATCATTTCTGACAATAGGAAGTGGAGAGTTGTTTTACTCTCTCAGCGAGTAATATCGACTGTTGTTTCGTGATTCAAACAGATTTTCGAAAATAACCGAAGAGATTACTGGGATGAGTCGCGGACTAGGTCGCTCTCTTTAAGACGTTTCGCGGCACTGCTCTAAGGTGCAAGCAGGCTATCAACCACGACGTCCCCAGGATAAAACAGCCCAGATACGAAACTCACTGCACTGTGAAGATTCGTTCGAGATAATACACCTCAAAATATGGTACGTAGACCACTCAAATACGGTTCGTAAACCGCTCAGATGGAGTAGAGAAGAAAAGAATATTTTCGAGAGAGAAGAGAGAAGAAACTCGGAATATCGTCAAGTTTCGGTGTGAAAAACTGAAGTGAGGAGCTGCCTATTTATAGGCGTAGCTGAGCTTGGAGCGCAAGCAAAGAGCTGTTGCGATCCAACAGCTATATTCTACCGGATTGGAGCGCAAGTCATGCTCCATCAGATAAGAATTCGCAACAGCTTCATTTGGTAACCGCTAGTTATTTGTATTCCGGGCGGTTCAACGATCGGGACGATTGGCGCGACAAAAATAATAAAATAAAGTATTTATTTTCGTAAAAATAATTACACCCACAGCCCAGCCAGCCGCCCGTGAGCCGAGCCGATCGGACGGGCGGCGCGCGCGTGTGTGGTGGTCGATTAGTGTGCGTGCTTTCCGTTTATAAACCCTCGGTTCTCGCCCAAATCCCGCCGAGTAGAGGTCGCTCACTTATAAACACTCCAAGAGTGTCTTACTTCTTAAGAATGGGACTTGTTTTTCAATTCACACCAAAAGTCCCAACATCGACGACTCCTAAAACCCTGGTATTCTTAGCTTTGGATAAAAACATTAACAAAATCTATTTAACACACAAATGAAAATACCTTTTATTAAAGATGAAAATAATAACAAGGTACCAAAACTTCGGATGTTACACCTACCACCCTAAGAATTAGTTTCGCGACAAACTTGATCCTCAACAAACTTAAATAAGCCCCTTGCTCCTTCTAATCATTGACGAGAGCTGTAAGTACTTATTGGTTCCTGAGCACACCTACTCAGGTGGGGGAGATATGGGGTTTGGGGTGGGTAGAATGGGGGAGGGTGAGGGATGAAGAAAGATAAGAGGAGTGTGAGGGAATTTTTTTTAATGTTGGGGGTATTTTGGTATATTTCCTTATATTATTAAGGGGGTGTTAAATGAGTAGTTGGGTAGTGTAAAAAAAGCCCCAACATGATTAAAGGTTAGCAAGTAATTTTTTTTAACCCTCACCCAATCCCCATATACCCCCACCAAAATTGAAAACCCCAAAATGCCCTTTATAATGTATTTTTTTTTTTAAAAAAAGGATAATCGTATATATGTCATTTAGGACATATATACGATGCGTATTTTTACCACATCGTATATATGCCCTTAAGAAGTATATACGATTGCATACTACACGGCCAATCGTATATACCTCTTAAGGGCATATGTACGATGTGGTAAAAATACGCATCGTATATATGTCCCAAATGACATATATACGATGCATTTTTAGTTTTTTTATTTTTTTTAGTAGTAAAAAAAATTTTAACGGACATGATTTCACTTTCAAAGTTGATCAACGGTGTGGATTGCACGACAAAATCAACAGTTGATAATCTTTTACCTCAATTATAAATACCAACTCCCACCATCACTATTTTCACACCAATAATTCAACTACCTTCTATCACACAACACAAGTGAAGATGATGCAGGCTTCGCTAATGTCATACTACGAGCCTTCTTCCCTCACTCTCGTTCATTCTAATATGGGGTTTGCTGATCATTAGGGCATCATCTTGCAAGATGATGGTATAAGTTTCGATGGAAGAGATGTTGTATCGTCTAGGTTAAAACACTGCATATCATTTGCTGCTCTTAACCAGAAACTACTGCGGATGGTTCAACCAGAGAACGATGAGCATGAGATAATTCGTATCGTTTATCGGAAACCGGAATGGACTGATGGAGGTCTTACTGGTCTGCCGTGGATGTCAACACCGAGGATGACCTCCGACAGATGATGTCCAATCATATTATGTTTAAATGGAAGAGTTACATTCATTTGTACGCCGAAACCAGAAGGACCGTCGCTGAGATCCTTCGTCGATTAACTCAACCAACTTTCTATTGTATTTTTTTATCTGTCTATTTTGATTGTAGTTGTTTATGTTTTATCGCTTGTGTAACTTTGTTTTATCGAATCAATGAAATCTAAAATTTATGCAAACTCGTAAAATATAACTACCGAAAAAAAGTAATAATAAAGTGCCAACATCAAAGTAACATGAGTACAAATACATCAAAAAAGTGATAAAAAAATCCCTAACGCCCTCCTCGACGCCCTCGTCCTTGTCTCCGTCGTCTATGTTCCTGTGAAATGTCATCCGGTGCTGCCATCCCCACCAGCCTATGGAATGTCTGATACGCCCGACTGCCACGCGTGATCTCGCCATCACGAATCCCCTCCCTACAAGCGGTCACAATCTCCCTCACCCACTTAGCATCGTCGTATCGTAGCTCGAGAGAGGTGTCCATCCTCTCACCATCGGTGATGGTGGAGCCGGTAATAGTCTGGGGATAGATGCACGGACGTACCACTCTAAGTACCTAGGTACAGTCTCATCTGCCCGCTGAGCAAACTGAGTAGTGCGCAAGATGTCATCCACAGATTCCATGAAGTGGGTGATCTGAAAGATGCACTCATTATGACTCGGACGACCTCCGAGAGGGTCACGCGAGATGTACTGACGGTACCCAAACTGTCGCAGACACCTATCAGACATGTAGGGAACTCTGAAGTCAGCCCAACTGATGAAGCCTCTGTATAGGGAGATCTGCTCAAAGGGTCTACCATCCCTGTGCTCCTCAAATGGCCGCCAGAAGACATCCTTTGGCCTCAACTCATCAATCATCCTCCTGTAGTGGCTCAGTTTCAGGGGGTCTGACTTCTTCTTCCTAAAGCGCCGACCCGGTGGGCGCACCCGTATATGACCGGGAAACCTCTCCGCCATCCGAGGGAAATACCACAAAATCCAAGCCTGAAATGCATAAATAAACAACATATTTAATTCAAAAAAAATTACCCAAAGTCAGTGTGATTTAACAAAAAAAATGAAGTTAAAATGTGTACACGAAATAGGGTGGCATACCCTCCACATCGCTTTGTCTCCTCAAAGACGCAGGTGTTCAAGGACTCATACATGGCAACTAGTGCACTGCGCACCCCATGCATAGCCTCCAAGAACATCCGCACTCGGATCATGCGGTAGATCGACCACTTAGCCTCAAAGATCGTCTCCAATCTTCGTAGTGAAGATACTGTAGGTCAGAAGCAGATAAGCCCTCACAACAACTGTCATGTCACCCCCCCTCCGCCAGATTACACTCATAAATCTGTTTCGGCCAATTGAAGCTAAAATACGGATCCCCACGGGTGTTGGCGCTAGCCTCAATGTGTGACACACCCAGATATGTCGTAGCAAGCTGTGTGGCATACTCCGAGCTCACAGTAATGGTAGGAGGTGTGGGATAGTTCCCCTGGATGGGAAAATGCAGCAGACAAGAAATGTCATCCAGAGTGATCGTCATTTCACCAAATGGTAAGTGAAATGAGGAAGTCTCTGAGTGCCATCTCTCGATTAAGGCCGACAAAGAACTCATGGTCTCTCGTGGCGTGGCGGCCGGGAGAAGTGGGGCCAATAACGGAGTCCCGACCAGCGTGGTGCGTTGAAGTAGGGGCGCATGCGTAGATCTGACCGGTATGGACTTTGTTGCCATGAGCCCATACCTTGACAACACGCTGATACTCCTGAATTAAAAATAAATAAATGATGTAAGCAAAAAGTGCAGACTATGTGCGTTAAAAAATATATTTACCCAAAAAAATTTAACTTAAGGGTCATCGCAGCATCGAATCTGCAGACATGACCGCTGCGGTCGATGAAAGAGAGGATGATGCTAAGGCTGATCCTCCTAATGCCCCTGATCCTCCGGGGCTGCTCCTCCTGATACTCAGACATAGACTGGTCTGAGGAAGACATATCAGTTTGAGGCTTCTCTTGATGCTCCTGCTGATACTTGGGAGGCGGGGCATGGTAATGAATAGGCTAGGGATGGTAAAGAGGAGGCTGTGGATAATACTGAGGAGGAGGCTGAGAATGATACTGAGGAGCCGGCCTCCCCCTATACCAATCCGCTTGCTGAGTCTGCTGAAGATAATTTCCAAGATAAAACTCCCCATCATCTTGATAATGAGCTGGGTGATGTTGCTCATCATACCGGGGTGGCTCGGGTTGATACTCAGCTGGGTCAACCTGCCTCTGTCTCCTATCATTGTGGTTCCTACCGAACACTGCAAGCAAAGGAAATAAAAAATTAGAAAAATAAATAAATAATTCACATCGTATTTACATAAAAAGGGGCCTATATACGATGCTTACTCTTAAAAACGTCGTATATATAGTGGCATTGGCGATATGCGAGTGGTCGATACAGGTAATCGTATATACGCCTGGGAAGGGGTATATACGATGGGAAAAAAAGAAGAATCGTAGGTATACTAGTGCGGCGACCGTCCAGATGGGCTGACGCCAATGCTTCGAGTTTTATAGAGAGGGGACAATGGTTTAGCGTCACACTTTACATATTTTGGCTCAAAAGGGGGTAGGGGAGGGGGTAGGGGAGGGGAGGGTGGGGGTTTGGAGGAAGGGAATTTTGGAGGAAATCTTGTAGGTCCCACAAAGGGGGACTCTACAATATATATATATATAAATATGCGAGTCGTGGAATTTTAGTGCAATCGTATATACATTTCAGATATGTATATGCGAGTGAATGTGGTCAATCGTAGGTATGACCAAAAGTGTGAAGAAATTGTAATTTTGTAAAAAAGCAGGAGTATTTTGGTCTATTCACATGGTGGGTGGGGGTATGAGGGGATGGGGTGGGTGTACAAAAAAAACCCAAGGTTAGCTTATGAATTGGGCTTACATGTCCAACCCATGCGACACTCAACTTAACTCAGTATTTTCGTCCCTTCCTTCGAATCCGAGTGCAAGCACTCGTTTTCTCTTCTCGCCTCTCTCTGTAAACCTTACGTCGTATCTCATCTCATTCGCTCTGCAACTCAGGTATCCATTTCGGCAACTCCATTTTGATTTTTATCTTCATGTTCTGCGCTGAGCTTCTTCCTCGTCTTTTACACGACATTGAGCTTCTTTTTCAACGATTTTTGCTTGTTAATAATAGCTTGATATCTTTACTTGTTAATAGCTTGATTTGGTTTGATTTCTGCTTGTTAATAGCTTGATTCAGGTCAAAAATGGTTGGAATTGGGTGTGATTTTTTTGGTTACTGTGTTGGAGTTTGCAAATTGAATTTCATGATGGTAATAATGTTGTAGGTTTACCTAAAAAGAAAGATGGATTAGGTTTTTATGGTGCTTAATGTGCCTTTTTGTAGATTTATAGGGAATGAATTGTATTAGTATAGGTGAAGGAAGCATACATTGATCATTCTGGGTATGTATGTATGTGTGGAAGTTGGAAGGGAAATTGCCTTTGCTTCCATGGTTGGTAGGTATAGGAAGTGAAAGTGTGATATGCAAAGAAATTAAGTGAGCTGTGGCTCTGTGAATATGGGCTTGTTTTGTTTGCTTTGTTTGAATATATGGGTTTGTTTTATTTTCTTTGTTTAAATTTTATGTTAATCGGGATTCACCCAAAAAAGTTCCATGTTACTTGGGATAGATGAATAGGACTATTAATGCGCAAGAAGATGACTCCTAGGATTTTAATACACTGTTTGTGATATATGAAGATCAAGCAGTATGAACCTCTTTTGCCCTTAGGCACCCTTTGAAGCTTCCAATAAAAGTTTCATTTGCTCTAGCATTTTTCCTTTGATCACCTGTGCATTGCTTCTGTTGGCCTACTGTGATGATCATGAGGCTAGATCCTTGTACCTCAAAAATTTACAACAAGTATCTAGAATTCTAAATTGAATTAGATGTAGTTTTACACTTCTACGTCTTTTTTAAATCCATAGAATTTAATTCTTAAATAAACTCAGTGATTGCATAGGAGCTGCATTTGCCTGGATATTAGTTGCATTGTTATGGTAATGATTATGTATAAATTTTGGTATAGGAGGTACTGGTCTCACCTGGTTTGGCTGTATATTAATAGATAGATACTTAACTACTCAAAACTTATCCTGGGAACAAAACATTGTGACAAAAGTAAAGTTCATAGCAAAAACATCTATTAATCTCTCTGTGTAGTTTGTTTTAGTTGAACATGTTTCTTTATATTTGTACTTCAGCACATGTCGTATAATACTTCACTTAGGAGCACAATGTCTGAACAAGACACAATCTATTCTTCACCTTTGGGTTTATTTCTTACTGTTAGTAGAAGTCATTGGTTCAGTACATATGCAAAAAACTGACTCATTCTTAAAAGTTGTATATGAACCTGTGTGTGATTTAGACTAAAATGTCCTTAAAAATTATTCAAAAATGAGTAACTTGACACATTTGAGATTGTTGAGGACCAGAGTGATACTGTTTTTGGTTACAAAAATTTTAGGGTGAGATTATGGCTCTCCAGTCCAAGGCTAGGAAAACCTTCAGGCTCTTTGAACACCTACGAACAATCGAATCCGCTCCCAATCCTTTGAACCTTTTGATTCTTCACAAACCCCAAATTGGACCTCAATATTTGCGCAATCCACCTTAAACTCGCTCCCAAACACCATTCAAAGCTTTCCTTTGAGCTTGAACAACAAAACCTCCATTTTCCACTTACATTCAAAAATGGCAAAGTGAGAGAGTGTGAGTTGATGATGATTATTTTGGTATCAAATCGAAGAGGATGATGAGGAGATCATTTTGGTGAAGGAAGAATTGTGTTTTGATGAGTTTAAAGCTCCCATTTTTCCTCTTCTTCCTCCTTACCCATTTCTTCTCTTCTTCTTCTCTTCTTTCCTCTTCTTCTCTCACGGGCTCTTTGGTATATTTTTATTTCTTAGGGACTAAAATGTCCCTTAAAAATTATTACAAAATGAGTAATTTGACCCACATTTGAGATTGTTGAGGACCAAATTAGTACATTTTTATTTGAGTGACTAAAATGTCCCAAAAAAATTGTTCCAAAATGAGTAATTTGACACACAATTGAGATTCCAGAGGACTTAATTGGTACATTTTTATTTCTTTGGGATTAAATTAATCGTCAAAATTAATTTTTTTAGTATTTTTAATACATAAATATTTATTTCACAAACTTTTAGTATATGGAAGGTATTACAAAAAATTGATTTTTAAAAATTACAACATTTCATAAGTGCTTTTGTAATTAGACATCCCGGAAATTGTTTTTGCTTTAGCAGTTTTCAATGTGCATATCCAAATGCAAACAGCTTATACAACATAAGGAAGCTGTTTGGAATAGCTTGTTTTTGGGCTTATTTTATGTATAAGTGCTTATGTACCTGTTTGGGTGAACATATCATAAGAGCTTAGGACTCTCCGCAGAAGCCATAACAACAAGCTTATTTGTGGGCTTATGCAGAGCTTACAATTTTGTACGCATCTTCGAATCCAATGCATCCTTTTTTACTCTGCGTTCATTTTTTTCTCCTCCGTGAAATCCCTTCTCACATGAAAGGTCATCTCTGACCCTTACTTGCGCCGTCATCCCTTCTCCATTGCACAAAACCGTCGCGTTGGATCCTCCCTTCTCTTCATTAATCGGTAAGCTAGTCTTCATTTCTGCAAGTAAAATTAGGTTTCCTGTGAGCTGCTGAGCTGTGTGAGAATTGGTTTGGTACTTTTCTTTCCCTCAGCACTCTCTCTTAACTCAACTCTTTCACGCTTTCTGTTTTTTTCTCATCCGTAAACAGGTCTTGACTCTGTTATTCACTTGTTTTTAATTCTCAGTTTGGTGTTATCTTTCCTTTTTATTCTGCTTTTTTGAAGATCTTGTTATCTCACTCTAGTTTGAGTCAATATCGGTCTATGAAGATCTATTTTTTCTAGTTTCAGGTCTCCATTATCCCTTCTCTCAGTAATGTTTTTGGTTTATTTTATCTTCTTGATGGAAAATTTCTTTTTCATTTCTGATTCCTCCCTTCTTCGATTTCAGGTCAAGGTTATCCCTTCTCTCTCAGGATTTTTTTTTGTTTATTTTAGCGTCTTCTTCGTTTTAACAGCGTCAGGATCGGTGAACCCTACAGATTTCTATTTTCTGTTTTTTATTCAATTTTTCTGCTGCAGTGAGTTGTTTATTGATCGAAATTGGTGTTTTATTTTGGGGTTTTTTGTGAGGTTTGGGATTAGTTTGTGGTCTGTGCTGAAGTGACGTGAACCCGTTTGTGGGGATGTTAAAGTTGTAATTTTGTAGCTTCCCTTGTGTGATTAGAGACTGTTATCATATGTCTACTTTTCTTTATCTTATTTATATATTGAAAGTGGATAATCAGTTTGTTGGGTTTGTTTGCATTATAGTCAGTGTTTCGTTGAGATGGGAAGTGAAGAGGAGAATGTGGAATTCTACTTGAGATACTACGTGGGACACAAAGGGAAGTTCGGCCATGAGTTCTTGGAGTTCGAGTTCAGACCTGATGGCAAGCTCCGTTACGCCAACAACTCCAATTACAAAAACGACACCATCATTCGTAAGGAGGTTTACCTCACTCCTGCCGTTCTTCGCGAGTGCCGCCGTATCATTTCTGATAGCGAGGCAAGTAACCCTAACTCTGCCTTTTCTTTTTCCTCCTTTACATTTCCCACAAGTACATTTGATACTTGTTTATTTTATTTTCAAATTTTTCATTTTTTGTACTCTATCTTATTTTATTTTATTTATAAAAATTTGTTTTCAATAAGACACAAGTACTAGTACACAAATAGCCAAATAGTTGATAGTGGGAATTAATTGTGCAAGAAGCAATAGCATTTTTAGAAATGTTGAAAACAACTTTGTAGTATTTTCTGAGAGCGAGGCAAGTAACCCTAACTCTGCCTTTTCTTTTTCCTCCTTTACATTTGGTACTTGTTTATTTTATTTTCAAATTTTTCATTTTCTGTACTCTATCTTATTTTATTTATTAAAAATCTGTTTTCAGTAAGATACAAGTACACGAATGGCCAAAGAGTTGATATAAAAAATGGGAATTAATTGTGCAAGAAGCAGTAGCATTTTTAGAAATGTTGAAAACAACTTAGTAGTATTTTTACCATTCTCAAATGAGATCTCATCTCACTTTCAATATCATCCTGTGTATTTATTGAAAATAGAAAATGAAATTTTAAAAACACAGTGAATTGGCCATTGAATTTTGTGAGTTGGTTGTAATTGCTTTGTTTTTCTGTTTTTCTGTTTTTCTTTTTGTATTTGTTGGTGCCTTTGTTCAGATAATGAAGGAAGATGATAACAATTGGCCAGAACCAGACAGGGTTGGGCGGCAGGAACTGGAGATTGTGATGGGGAATGAGCACATATCTTTCACCACCTCCAAAATTGGATCCCTTGTGGATGTTCAGAGCAGTGCAGATCCGGAAGGGCTTCGGATCTTTTACTATCTTGTTCAGGTGAGCAGATTGGTTGTTTTCATGAATTTCTTGTGGGCTGTTCTGTTCTTTTTCTTGTTTTTATTTTTTATTTTATTAATATTAATTATTAATTATGGCTCTGTTTAGGTAAACAACTTAGTTAAGTTAAGCATTTACAGCATAAATAAAAGCTTAATGCATAAGCAACTGTTTTCATAAGCTCATTGAGAGCTTATTGAAATAAGTTGATAACCGCATAGGGGCATGTTATAGACTATTTCCAAGCTCTCCCAGGCAGTCTCAGACGTGTTTATGTCATTAGATAAACCCAAATAAGTAAGAACCTCTGTAGTTAATAGCGTCAGTTGCGGCCGCAATCGCGGCGGAGCGTTGCGTCGCGGTGGTCCGGCGCCACGCAAAACACTGTTGCGGTGCAGTTTAGGGTTGCGGAAGGTGCGGGTCGTTGCGTTGCAGAAGCGGGTCATTTCGCGGGTCGTTGCGGGTTGTGAGGTGGAGAAGACGCACAAACAGGAACTTTCATGGGAAATTTCCAGTTTACCCTTATTTTAAAACACGAAAAGACAGTAATACCCTTAAGTTTTTTACCGTTTACATTTTTTTAAAGGCTTTTCACGGTGGGTGAATTTGTTTTTAGGTTTTAACCTAACTCTTCTTCTCCCCCCTTCTGAAATGCAAAAACAGAGTTAGAGCTCTTCTCCATCGCAAAAACAGAGACGTTCCTCTTCTCCTCTCTTCTATTTATGCACACTGTTGCAACACAAACATTTTTGCAACCCGTCCAACAATCTAAACACGTCCCTCTCAGGCCTCAGTAACGAGTTCTCATCTTTGATTTTAACAGCTTGCTTCCTCTACTTTTATTCCTTTGTTTTTAGTATTTAGATAACCTGTTATCTCTTTACAGAACCTTTTATTCTGTTTTTATCTCTGTTTTTACAACAGATTCCTCTCTTTTGTTACTATTATCATCCAACACCTATGAACTTTGATGATTACTTATATATGTGTTTATTTTTGAGTATTCTTATGTTTTTTAGTCTTTATATGTGTATGGTATAAATCCGGTATATTGTTTGCCTAGACTTCGGCGTAGCGGTCATACCGCTACCCGCTACACCGCAATAGCCCTTTAGGGGTCGGCCGCTACGCTACGCTATTTGCTATTGACTACAGAGGTAAGAACATGATAAGTAGTCACATTCCTATGTCAGTTTTTCTAGGATGCCTATGCTAAAGGTTCTTGACTAAATGGTCGTCATTTGCTTTCAATTTATCTTGTGTTATCTCTGAAGGTGGGTGTATGGAAAACATATTATTGACGCTGGAATTGCTCCAGTTTTGTGATTCGTATAAATTATAACTGAAGTAAAGGTAAGTTCATTAAACTAGAAAATTTATGTGCAAGCCTAAATAAGGTAAAATAAAGTTGAAGCAAAAACAATGAAAGTTACACACATAAATCAAATGATGCCTGGATTCTCAAGGAAGGATATTGGTTGAGAACTAAACACATCAAGGCAGCCTTGCTGAAAATTACACACGAGATTCAAAGAAAACACGGCACAAGGCATGTTTGCGGTTTGGTTCAGAGAGATAAATTGAACCGAACAGAACCTGGATATTTGGTTTGGTGCACAGTGCTAACATCTTTGAACCAAACTGGTTTCAGATTTTATAAAACCGAACTGAACTGCCCTTTGAAGAATAACATTTCTTGAGCTACTTTTTTTTCCCTTCTTGAACTACTTGAACTTCATATTTATGGTTGTATTCTAAAAGGATGAAATATCAATGTACGACCACTGGCAAGAGTTGTAATCTGCTTGTTCTTCCCGGTTTATGATATCTTAGAGTTCGGAGTTCAAAAACATGTTTTGGTTGAATACACTCAAGCTTAATGGGTAACTGATTTTGACTATAAGAGAAATCTGTGTAAGGCTCTAAAAACAAAGAATAAACCTTCATATTTTGATTTAAATATGGACATCAAGTTGAACCCCATTTTGCATGTACCAACTATCATTAATTGAAAAAAAGTGTACGACTCACTTCATTATTATGGATCTTTTTTACTTGCTTTATACATTTGTCTAAACAACTTGTACATTATTTTGTATATAATTATGATAAAATTATTTTACAATGACAACCAAGTTATTTTCCTTGGTGAACATGGATGAAACTGTTATAATTCAAGTTGACCTAAGGTGGAGTTGTCAGCCCCCATCCCAATGGTTTCAGATCTCAAACTAAATGATCTACAGTTCTATTCTACACTACAGGAATTAGGAATATCAATTGTGTGTTTTTCTTTGTAAACAGTGTAAATTCTGTAAGGTTGTTTATAAATCAAATTGCTTTATGTCTGCTAATGCCTTTGGTTTATTCGTATTATATAATTATAATAATTATAATTTCTGTTTGCAGGACTTGAAGTGTTTTGTCTTCTCTCTTATTTCTCTTCACTTCAAGATCAAGCCTATATAAGATGTTTGCAATTAATTCTGTGTGTTTGACTTCTAGGGGGGTGGAAAAGGCAACCATTCAACAGCTTTCCCTTTTTGCTATTGGAGTTTGACATCTAGTAGTGTAATAGCTTTATAATCTTGACTGAATTTAGCTTGTTCTGCATTGGTTATATGAACTGGAAAATCTTGTTTGAATGGATTGCTTTTCATATTAACGGTTTTAACTATTCTCTCTCTTTCACTTGCGCTTCCATAGTTGGAGCCTCTAGATGTTACATTGGGAGTTGCATGCTGCGAATGAAATGCACACTCATGTTCTCAACAAGTAGTGTTGTATGATATGTTTTATAGTTGGAGTTAAAAAAAGAGAATTATCCACCACGTGCAGTGTTGCAACTAAACCAAATTAACCTTATTATTATATCCATCTAATGAAAGTTTGAGTAAACGAAAAATCCATCTTACGAAAGTTGTCGTTTCAGTTGCAATCGAAATTCAAATTGTGCTTTGTGAATTTTGTGTTGCTTTTTTCCATGGATTTATTGTGAGTTCTATCAACGATGATTGTCGATTGAAATTGTCAGAAGCATAAAAACCTCAACCTTGATGTAATGGGCAAAATGGGAAATTGTCACATTGTTGAGGAATCAATTGCTGGTGGAATGAAATCGCCACGTCGTGGAAAGAGAAACAAAATTTCCAATACGCAACTCAGAGATTTCCACTACTAACGGTGCTATTTAGGCTAGTAGTGTAGAGAGAGAAGGCATGTGATGTGTGTAATCTTCTTAGATCCTCTTCCCTCATTTTCTCTGTACTCTCTCCTTCTATTCCCTCTCTCTTAATTGTACTCGGTGTTATACTGAGCTTCTGTGTACTATTGCCTTCCCCTCTTCACTTGGGAAGTTGATTATTGTGAGATAATACAATAACACAGTACACCTTTGTTATCTTGTGCTCAACGTAATTTAGCTCATTACAAACTGGTGCTTTCATCTCAACCATGGCGGATAACACAAGATGAAGGAAATGAGCACTGACATTCGTAGAAATGCAGAAGCTCAAGCTGCAATCGTGGCTAAATTTGATCGATTTGAAGAAATGAACGAAGATCGAGTGAAACGAGTTGAAGCATTTCAAGTTTCCCTTGATGACAAGATTACTCAGATGGCTACAGCAATCGATTCACTGCTCGGACAGAAAGATCCGATATCATCCCCCCATGGTCCAATGAACTCAAACAACTCTGGCAACAAACAACCATTTCAGGTAAAAAGTGTTAAACTCGAATTCCCTAAATTTGATGGTAGTAGAGTGATGGACTGGATTTTTAAAGCGGAACAGTTCTTTGATTATTATGGAACTGTGGATGAAGATAGATTAACAATAGCCTCGGTCAATTTAGAAAAGGATGTAGTACCGTGGTTCCAGTTAATGTAGAGAAATCAACCATTCAATACATGGAAAGCTTTCACTAGAGCACTAGAATTAGATTATGGCCCATCTATATATGAGTGTCCTAGAGCTTCTTTATTCAAATTACAGCAGAATAACTCTGTTTCTGAGTACTACACTGAGTTTACTGCTTTAGCAAATCGTGTGTATGGCTTGAGTAATGATGCAATGGTAGATTGTTTTGTCAGTGGTTTGCAATCTGAAATACGCAGGGATGTAATGATACATACTCCTAATTCACTCGTCAAAGCCTTATCCTTGGCCAAGGTCTATGAAGAGAAATACAATCCACCCAAATCTGCTAAACCAGCAAACAGCACCATAACCAACCAAAACACACAAAGAACTGCCTTCAATCCAAATAATAAACCCACCTCTTTCATGGCTAAACCTTCACAACAACCTATTCTACAGACACCACCCACTAGACCTATGCACACTGATCAAAAGAACTCGAACATCAGAAGAATTTCCTCTGCTGAAATGCAAGTGAGAAAGGAGAAGGGCCTTTGCTATTTTTGTGATGATAAATGGTCATTTGGTCATAAATGCCCAAACAAACACATGATGTTATTGCAAGTAGAGGAGAATGAAGTATCTGTGGAAGAGGAAAAGTCCAATGAAACAGTAGAGCAATCACAAACTGAACAGATACAGCTGCATCACTTGTCTATGAATGCAATGAAAGGTTCCAGCAGCCTAGGAACTATAAGATTTCAAGGGATAATTGGCAACACTATAATTCAGATCTTGGTGGATGGTGGTAGCTCAGATAATTTCTTGCAACCAAGAATTGCACAACTTCTGAACTTACCAGTAGAACCTGCACCTGCTTTCAAAGTTCTAGTGGGCAACGGTCAATCAATGACAGCTGATGGATTGATCAGAAAATTACCCATACAAGTGCAAGGATATGAACTACATATACCAATATACCTTCTACCAGTAGCAGGAGCTGATCTAGTCTTGGGAACAGCTTGGCTTGCAACACTGGGCCCGCACGTAGCTGATTATGCAGGTCTATGCATCAAATTTTTCCACGATGGGAAGTTTATCACACTACAGGGCGAGGGGAATCAACAACCTCAGATGGCTCAATTTCACCAATTGAGAAGGCTGCAACACACAAAAGCATTGGATGAATACTTTACCATTCAAGTAATGGCTCCTGAAGTAGAAGCAGATTTGTGGAAAGACATGCCTCAGGACTTGGCGCCAGAATTGGCCACCCTGCTGTACACATACAGAGATATATTCCAGACACCTACTGGATTGCCACCTCAAAGGACACAGGATCATGCTATTCCTTTAATAGAGGGCTCCAAACCAGTAAAAGTCAGGCCATACAGATACCCTCACAGCCAAAAGGAGCAGATAGAAAAAATGGTGCAAGAGATGCTAAGTCAAGGTATTATCCAACCCAGTACTAGTCCCTTCAGTTCACCTATTATTCTTGTTAAGAAAAAGGATGGGAGTTGGCGTTTTTGCACTGATTACAGGGCTTTAAATGCCATAACTGTGAAAGACAGTTTCCCAATGCCCACGGTTGATGAATTACTAGATGAGTTGTATGGTGCTAAATATTTCTCTAAGCTTGATCTCAGGTCTGGTTACCATCAAATTTTGATACAACCGGAAGACAGAAGCAAGACTGCTTTCAGAACCCATCATGGACATTATGAATGGCTGGTTATGCCATTTGGGTTGACTAACGCACCAGCTACATTTCAATGCTTGATGAATGAGATTTTTCAATCAGTACTTCGTAAGTTCGTACTAGTTTTTTTGATGACATTTTGGTATATAGTTCATCATGGTATGAGCATCTACAACACTTGGAATCTGTTTTAAAGACTCTGCAACAACACAAGCTGTTTGTTAAACTGTCAAAATGCTCTTTTGGGCAGCGGGAAGTGGAATATCTAGGCCATATTGTTTCGGGTAGTGGTGTGTCAATGGAAGCCAGTAAAGTGCAGGCAGTAGTGAACTGGCCCACTCCTTCAAATGTCAAACAGCTTAGAGGGTTCTTGGGACTCACTGGATACTATAGAAGATTTATCAAGTCTTATGCCAAGATTGCTGAACCTCTTACAGATTTGCTTAAGAAAGACAACTTCTCTTGGAACGATGCAACAGAGTTGGCATTCCAGCAACTCAAACAGGCCATGACATCTGCACCAGTATTAGCATTACCTAACTTCAAAGAGTCTTTCATATTGGAAACAGATGCCTCAGGCACAGGAGTAGGAGCTGTCCTGCACTAGCAAGGGCATCCAATTGCATATTTTTCTAAGAAGCTATCCCCTCGCATGCAAAAGAAGTCTGCATACTTCAGAGAGCTACTTGCTATCACAGAAGCTTTGGCAAAATTCAGACATTATCTTCTGGGGCATAAATTTATTATCAGAACAGATCAAAAGAGCCTGAGAAGCCTGCTAGACCAGTCCTTACAAACTCCTGAACAACAGGAATGGTTACACAAATTCCTGGGTTATGACTTCACTATAGAGTACAAGCCTGGCAAAGAAAATGTTGCTGCTGATTCTCTGTCAAGAGTATGCATGGTGATCTGTTCAGTAACTCAACCTGAGTTTTTGCAAGACTTTATAAATGCGTGTGCCCAAGACAGTACCATTCAAGGGATGATCACAAAGTGTGAAGAGACACCTGCTGCATGGCCGCATTATGCAGTGAAATAAGGCTTATTATACTGGAAACAGAGACTGGTGGTACCAAAAGATGAGAAACTGGTGCAAGCTATATTGAAAGAATTCCACAGTTCACCCATTGGGGGACATGCTGGGGTTACTCGGACAATGGCAAGAATTAATGCTCAGTTTTATTGGCCTGCAATGAAAAAGGATGTGCATAAGTTTATAGCAGAATGCACTATTTGTCAACAAGCAAAGGCTGCCCATACACTGCCTGCTAGCCTACTACAACCACTACCTATTCCTTCACAAATATGGGAAGACATTGCAATGGATTTCATCATTGGATTACCTTTGTCCTTTGGCTTCACGACTATCTTGGTGGTGGTAGATAGATTGTCCAAGTATGGTCACTTCATTGCCCTCAAATCTGACTTCACAAGTAAGACAGTAGCTGAATTGTTCATGATTCATATTGTGAAGCTTCATGGGATGCCCAAATCTATTGTTTCAGACAGAGACAAGGTATTCACAAGCAATTTTTGGAGACATTTATTTCAGTTGCAGGGAACTACACTGAATATGAGCACTACATACCACCCTCAGACAGATGGCCAATCTGAGGCTCTCAATAAATGTTTGGAGATGTATTTGAGGTGCTTCACCTTCAATAACCCCAAGGGATGGTACAAGGCACTTACATGGGCAGAGTATTGGTACAATACAACTTTTCATACAAGCATTGGTATGACTCCCTTTAAAGCAGTTTATGGCAGAGATTCTCCTACTTTACTCAGATACATTCCTCAGAATAATCACTCCACAGAGCTAAGACAACAGTTAGTTGACAGAGACATGATTATAGAACAGCTGAAGAGGACTTTAGCAAGAGCCCAACAGGTGATGAAGCACCAAGCCGATAAGAAACGAACTGATTTGCAGCTACAAGTTGGTGACAGGGTGTTGGTAAAACTCCAGCCTTATAGACAACATTCTGTTGCTTTAAGGAAGAACCAGAAACTAGGTATGCGGTATTTTGGTCCTTTTACTGTTGTGGCCAAGATTGGAGCTGTTGCGTATAAACTTGACTTGCCAGACACGGCTAAGATACACCCTGTATTTCATGTATCGCAATTGAAACCATTCAAGGGAGAAAGTGCTGATCAATATCTGCCACTACCATTGACCATGACTGAGAGTGGTCCTATAATTCAACCAGAAGCGATACTGCAGAGCAGAACTGTAAAGCAAGGAACTGACTTTGATCTCCCAGATATTGGTGAAATGGGAAAACATAAGTGAAGATGAGGCCACATGGGAAGAGGTGCAAGACTTCAAGCTAAATTTTCCTACATTCAACCTTGAGGACAAGGTTGTCTTTAATGGGGATGGTGATGTAATGGGCAAAATGGGAAATAGTCACATTGTTGAGGAATCAATTGCTGGTGGAATGAAATCGCCACGTCGTGGAAAGAGAAACAGAATTCCCAATACGCAACTCAGAGATTTCCACTACTAACGGTGCTATTTAGGCTAGTAGTGTAGAGAGAGAAGGCATGTGATGTGTGTAATCTTCTTAGATCCTCTTCCCTCATTTTCTCTGTACTCTCTCCTTCTATTCCTCTCTCTTAATTGTACTCAGTGTTATACTGAGCTTCTGTGTACTATTGCCTTCCCCTCTTCACTGGGGAGGTTGATTATTGTGAGATAATACAATAACACAGTACACCTTTGTCATCTTGTGCTCAACGTAATTTAGCTCATTACACTTGATTTGTTCAATAATCAGTTAGGACGAAGGAAGGCAAAGAGATGCTGGGAAAATAGTGATAGAACGTCAAGGTAAAGAAATATGCTTGAAATTTGAAAACAGAACTCAATGCTCACGTTGAAGTTGAAGCATCTTGTTCAAAATAGAGGAGGATAAAATTGGACATTGATAATTTAAAAAGTATATTAGAAGTGATTCCATCCCATTGTATTCCATGCCATTCCATCATATTTTTAAATAACCAAACAATGGAACATCATTCCACTCCATTCCATCCCATACCACCAATCCAAACATACCCTAAAGCATTTTTTTTCCTAGAAGAGTAGCTTATACATATTTTGAGTGAAAATGATATCATTGGTGTAAACGTAGGTATACTGGGTTTGATCCCCATTCCCTCTCTCCTCTAACAACTAATACACTAATTTCTAATCACTTTGCCAATAAGAAAAACTTTAAACATATATGTCTGAGTTCAAATTTAATACTAGAACTCAAAGATCAAGTAAGAATAAGGGTTTTACTTTCCCCACTCCCGCTCCTACTCAAACACACCCCTTTACTCCAAATATTCCAAAAATACCCTTAAGTAGAGTGCGTGTTTTCATCGGTTTGAACACGGGCGTCTGAACCAGTTCGGCCAGAAACAACTGAACATGTGTTTTTTTTTGAGACACACCCTTCTTCCCCCATTTTCGGGAATTCGGGACACCCCCACCGAATATATTCGGGGCACCACCACCGAATATATTAATATATTTAGAGATGAAGTAGCTTGAATGGATGATATGGAGTTAAACTGGTCAAACATTTTTCTTCCACCCATTTAGAATAAAATAAAAAAATCTTGATTTTAATAATTTCACCTTCACCTGAACGTTTACTGAAATTGTCAACACAGTACCAATTAACTGAGCTTGAGATTGAGAAAAGTAAGGCATCGTCAGCATAAAATAAACGAGTCAAACAAGCCATCGTTTTGCAACTTGGATTCCATGCCTGAACAATTGATATGGCCAGAGATAATTGAAAGAGTATTCCCTTTATCTCAATCTGCTTGTTGGATTGAGAGTAGGAGCCTTAGAACATTCATATAATTGACAAGGATGCAGAAGTTGCAGAATGCATGATCATTTTTAATCACCCAAAAACTAAAACACAAAAATATCAATTTGATAGTAATGGAAGGAAAATCAAAGTGTCAAAGGTAATTCTGTAACAAAATTCCAATTGACATGACAATATGCTTGCTCTATGTGAATATTTGTAGGGCACGTCTCCTTTATTGTTTTTGGATTTAGGCATGCTGCTATGGATGCTCTCTTGAAGTTAAAACAAATGTTATTAAAGCCGAACCGAGATCGCCGATCGATCGAGCCTTTCATCACGCGGCCAAGGGTCGGGACAGATGGGTCATTGATTGACCCGCGTGACCCGTCACACTACTAAAATATGATAAAATTAGTTATACTGTGTATAAATTCACAAATCACAGAGCCACAAAAATTTTCATTCATCAAATTTAAATTATATCCATAAACATAATTAGGTATAATAATAAAATAACAATCGATAAAAAAATTAGATATAATAATAAAATAACAAATAGTAATAATTATATATAATAATAATAATAATAATAATAATAATAATAATAATAATAATAATAAAGTAATAAGCTAGGTCAAAAAAAAAAAGAAGAAATGAGGTTATTATGTAAAATAAGAATGAAGAATGACTTAACATTAGCATATTATGCTATTTTTAACAACACAACATGGTAGCTCGGTTGGTTAAGATATATGCCTTGGACGAGGAGGTGATGGGTTCGATCCGCTGAGGCCATTTTTAATTAATCGGGCGATATTGAGTTGCATGCAACACGGGTTGACTACGGGTTTGACCGAGTCAAACCGAAAGTTGCTGCACATGGGTTAAAACTGAAGTCAAACCGAAGTCGTTTGACGGTCAATTGCTTAAGCGATCCAATGACTGGCCGAACAGAGCCTTTTGCACGGGTCGTGGTCAAGCGGGCCGGACCGCCGGGTCGGTCCGGGTTTAATAACACTGGTTAAAACATGATAGCATTATATGATGTACTTATCGGTGGGGGTGCTCCGAATATATTCGGTGGGGGTGCCCCGAATCCCTAAAATTGGGAAAAAAGGGTGTGTCTCAAAAAAAAACACCTGTTAGGTTGTTCCTGGCCGAACTGGTTCGGATGCCCGTGTCCGAACGGATAATTTTTTTTAAAAAAAAAGACGTATTGTCATTTCATTAATGGCCTTTTGGTCTTTTCCCACCCTTATGGGGTGTGTTTTGAGTAGGAGGGGGGACTGGGAAAAACAAACCCCTAAGAATAAAGAGTGAAAACATACTTTGGTCCTCGAAAAAGTTTAGTACCCACTTTGGTTCTTATAAAATAATAAAGGGTTTTTTTTGTACCCCCACCCCATTCCTTCATAACCCCACAGACCCCTGAAAATGACCCTAATACCCCTCAAAACTTTTTAATCACCTTTTTTTTACCATTCAGTTCATATCTACGATTAACCAAAAGCCACTCGAATATACCTCACCAAAACGTATATACGAGTGAGCCAATTTCACCCCACTCGTATATACCTCCCAGCCACTATATATACGATGTTAGAAATAATAGCCATCGTATATATGTGCATCCAACGTATATACGATTGATCTTGAATAGCTTCACTCGCATTTACGTCCAGGACACATATATACGACGTTGACAAGTAAGGCATCGTATATACCTCCCTCCTATGTATATACGATGGTGTTTTTTTTAAAAACCTAATTGTGTTTTTTTAAGCCTGGTCATATACGGAATGCGGAGCCACTGGATGGGCGCTTTAGGAAAAAGAAGTCAGATCACCTGAAGCTGAGCCACTATAGGAAGATGATTGATGAGCTAAGACCAGAGGATGTCTGCTGGCGACCATTTGAAGAGCACCGGGCTGGTAGACCCTTTGAGCATATCTCCCTATACAGGGGGCTTCATCAGTTGGGCCGACTTCAAAGTTCGCTACATGCCTGATAGGTGCATGCGACAGTTCGGGTACTGTAAGTACATCCCACATGACCCTCTTGCAGGTCGTCCCAGCCATGCCGACTGCATCTTTCAGATCTCCACCTTCATGTTTAGTGTGAGGAGGTTACGCCGCCACTCATCTTTGCGCCGTGGCGAATCGGACCGAGACGCCTACTTAGGCCGAGCACGTCCGGTGCATCTTTCACCAGACTATTACCGGCTCCACCACCACCACCAGTTTGGCACCTAAGCCAGAGCTATGATTCGACGATCCTGAGTGGATGCAGGAGGTTGTGGATTTGTGTAGGCAGGGGCTTACTAGAGGCGAGATCCTTCATGACACTCGGACATTTTAGAGACTCTATCAGCTAGTGAGGATGGCACCACCTGACAGACCACCACCACGTAGGCGACGCTAGGGGATTTTTGTGCTGATGTTTGTACTGACTCTATTCGTACTTTGATGTTTGTACTGATATGACTTTATTATTATTAGCTGTTGCACTTTATTATTACGGTTGTTATATTTTACGAGTTTCCATAAATTTTTGATTTCATTGATTCGATAAAACAAACTTACACAAGCGATAAAACATAAACTACTAGAATAAAAATAGACAGATAAAAATAAAATACAATAGAAACTATCGAAATTTGGTGGAGTTAATCGACGAAGGATCTCAGCGACGGTCCTTCTGCTTTCGACGTACAGATGAATATAACTCTTCCATTTAAATATAATATTATTGGACATCATGTCTCGGAGGTCATTCTCGCTGTTGACATCCATGGTAGACCATTAAATACCTTCATCAGTCCATTCCGATTTCTGATAAACGATACGAATTATCTCATACTCGTCGTTCTCAGGTTGAACAATCCGCAGTAGTTTCTGCTTAAGAGCAGCAAATGATATGCAGTGTTTTAACCTACACTACATAACATCTCTCCCATCGAAACCTACACCATCATCTTGCAAGATGATGCCCTGATGATCAGCGAACCCCAGATTAGAATGAATGATAGTGAGGGAAGAAGGCTGGTAGTATGACATTAGCGAAGTCTGCATCATCTTGACTTGTATTGTGTGAGAGAAGGAAGTTGAATTTTTGGTGTGAAAATAGTGAGGGTGGGAGTGGGTATTTATAGTTGAGGTAAAAGATTATCAACCGTTGATTTTGTCGGTGCAATCTACACTATTGATCAACATTGAAAGTGAAATCCTAACCGTTAAAATTTTAAAAAACAAAAAAAAACATATAAAACCCATCGTATATATGTATTTGGGACATATATACGATGTCACCATTTAACCCATCGTATATATGTCCTAAAAACGTATATACAATTGAGAGATCTGAAACTAATCGTATCTACGTTTTTAGGTACGATGGGTTAAATGGTGACATCTATATATGTCTCAAATACATATATACAATTAGTTTTTTTTTTTTAAAAAAAATAGATTTCAAAGGGCTATTTTGGGGATATCATATTGTGTGGGGTGGGAAGGAAGGGGGTGGGGTATAAAAACAACCCAATAATAAATTATTTAACAGTCATTAATTTCAAACGAGGGACACATTACTCCCTTTGTTAGCCTTCGTTTAACTTACTTCTATTTATGTGATGATGTGTATTGTTATTTTGATGACTGTACTGTTATTTTTTTACACCTTGTTATTACTATGCCATGTCAAATATCATATTGAAAAAGACCTAAAATAGTCTTTTGAATAAAGAATACGCATAAGACTCATTCAAAACTTCAAATGACTTAACTAGTTCAATTGTTGTAGTTTCCATGAAATCTTGGTGGTCACCATTCTTCGTGAACAAGTTGTTTATTGTGTGTAATTTCTTGCTGATTTTGTGGAAAATTTGTCTTCAAATATGAGTCATCTGACTCGCTGAAAACCACAACATACTTTGAAGATGAAGCAGGGCCGAAACTTGCAGCACCAACAAAGGTGTTTAGGGTTTGGAGGTTGAAGAAAATGAATGAGATTTAAAGAATAAATAAGGGACTAAAATGGATGTTGGAAATTTCAATGAATGGTGTGAATTGAAAAAGTCCCACGTTACTTGGAATAGACACTATGTGAGTGTTTATAAGTCGGTAACCTCATCCATTGGGTTGGGCAGAGCACTCCAATTTTGTGGATGGGTGAGGACACACAAAGTGACCACCACAGACGCGCGCCGCCGCCGTCCGTCCGGCCGGCTTGGCTATGTGGTGTATTATTTTATTTTTCAAAAATAATTATTTTAAAGAAATAAAATTAATTTTACTTTGACCGGTTTGACCAAGTCAAACCGTAACCTTTTCTTCCATAAAAACCAACGTTTTATTAATTGGGTATTAATTGGGAGGTTTTTATTAGAGAATGAATGAGAGAGCCGTTGGCTCTTCATTTCATTTCAACGGACAATTTTTTTCCAATATAAGGAGTGCTTCCCACACTTGTTCTTTGCACCAAAAGCTTAAGATCAAGAATTTTCTCTTCAAGCTTTTTTCTCTTCTCCATAAACAATTTTTTGGTTCTGGTTCTTTTTGAAAGCTTGAGATATTTTCCAAGCTAAGAGTGGTTTTCATAACCATATAGAGTGGTTTCCATAAACCATATTGAGGGTGTATTTCTAGAGCGAATTTCTCACAGTGTAGTGAAAATTCGTGCATAAAATCTTAAATCCATTTGCTTTCCGGGACGTCGTGGTTGATAGCCTACTTGAACCTTTGAGTAGTGCCACTAAACGCCTTAAAAAGAGAGCGACCTAATCCGCGACTCATCCCGATAATATCTTGGTTTATTTTTAAAAATTAAAAACTTAAAACATCGTTGTTTGGGAAAGTTCGACTAAGGAAAGATTTCTTTATTTAAGTGTTGGCCCATCATGACTCACCTCTCTCTTTTCCTTAACCTACTCGGATTAACAATGGACTAAAAATAGAGGCTAAAATGAATCATTTTAAACGTACACATTAACGGACACATAAGCACATTAACGATACACGTCAACTCCTTAACACTATTTTTTAGGCGAAGAATAATTGAGGGATTAACGTGACTTTTGTTTGTAACTGTTTGAAATAATTAAAAAAAGGTTAATATTATTACAAGAGAGAACATCTCTACTCCTTTTGAAGACACAATAGAGATTCATATTTTCACAATTACCATCGGTGATTTTAGGCTTTGTTGGTGTAAAGGAAAAATAATGGAAAAGAAAAGAAAGGAGAAAAACACATTCTCCAACAATTTTTCCTTTGTTTGGTGGAAGAGAAAAAGTGGAGAGGAAGAAAAAGAATCACATGAGAGATGAGACACACACAAATGTTTTCTGTCCAATTTGGAAAGAAAGGTGAATTAGACAAAAAAACGTCTTTTTCCATTTTTGACCAAAATTTTTATATTTTATTTTTCTTTTTAAGGGCACTTTTGTAATATTAGATTTACTATTTTAATATTCTTCTTACTTTCTATCCAATCAAACAAGAAAATAGAATATTTTTATCTTCTCGATAGGGACTTGGGTATTATGGGGTGCTCAAGTCCCACATTGGTATCGAGCTAGTTGTCGGTGTTTGGAGAAGGTTACTCACGAAGGGTTTTGACCGATGGAGGGTTCTGACCAACATGCAAGTTGAGTGAAGAGCCACCGAGTAAAGTGCCATGGAGTGCAGCCGCCGAGGACGTCGGCTCTCAGCGGCGGTGGGCGGTGCTATGATAGGGACTTGGGTATTATGAGGTGCTCAAGTCCCACATCGAGTAGTATGGGATGCTCGGTGTGATATTTAAGTGGCTTGGTTCTCCCCTAGGGGTGGCAATGAACCGAACCATCTCGAACATAGTTCGAAACTCGACTCGATAAATAGTTCGTTGAACTTAGTTCATGAACCAAAAGAGCGAAAAATTGAGCTCGTTAAATAAATGAGTCGAACTTGAGCTAGGTATATAGTTCGACTAATTTACACCCACCTCTTTTTTAGAAGGTGTAAGATAGCAACACTACACCTTTTGTTGTGGACCATAAACCTAACCATTTTGCTTAAGAAGGTGACTTAAATAAGTGGACATTAATGTCATTCACACTTTTAATCTAAAATTTTAAATTATTTTATCTATTCGCAATTAATGTTTGTATCTCTCTTTCCTCACAATTAATGTTTCCTTTTTTAAACTATCCTTATTAATTACTCTCTCCGCTCCTAATCTTTTTAGTACTTTTAGTCTTTTATTTTTGTTCCAAAACAGTAGTACTTTTAAAAATCCAATGTACAATTAATTCGATCAACAAACTTTTCCAAACATACTCTTCATATTTATTGAGCTTTTTAGAAACCCAAGACAACTATTAACTCTTTTATTTGAATTTCAATATTCACAAGACAACTACAAAAGGGGTATTTTAGTACTTAGCTTGCACAAATTAATTGTACCTTAATTTATGTGTAACAAGTCAAAAGTACCAAAGATCGAGAACGAATGATGTATTTTTTGACATCCTATTAATTTTTTGACATCCCACGAGTCAAGCTAACGAGCTGAACCAAGTTGTTCGTGAGCTTAAGTCGAGTTGAGTCGGGCTAAAAAAAAGATTCATGTTGAACTCGAGCCGAGCTACGATCTGTGACGATTCTTATCGAGTCGAGTCAAGCTGAACCAATTTCGACTCAGTTCGACTTATTTCTAGCCCTATCTCCCCTTTGATAGCTTTTAAAGGAGAGTTCCCCAAATGCTCAGACACCTATCACTTTCTTTCACCAACCTTTCACCTCTAACAAACAATCTAAATATCATCTTCTTTTCTCTTCTTTTCCTTTCTTTTTATTTTTCTTTTCTGATCAAAATATAGACTTAGACTTTTTTATTAAAAATAAAATAAGAGAAAATGAAAGAAAAAAGTAGTAATTAATGGGATAGATAAGCAGTTGATAACAAGCTGTAAAGTGTAAAGTTAGCACTCCACTCCATGCAATGGCAAAATGGGTTCCTAGGGACAAGTGCATTTGGAGAGTACATGCGGAAAAGTACAAGTATGGGTTCCTAGGGACAAGTGCATTTGGAGAGTACATGCGGGAAAGTACAAGTACGGATACTATTAAATGAAAAACACGTGTACGGTTTTCGTGTACTACTAGTATTGCTGCCCTCATTGGATTCCTCTTCTGTTATTTTCATTCATCACGATGCTTTGTATTTTTGGTTGGGTACGGTTTTGTACCAAAACATGACAAATCTCTTCCCAGCTTTAAAAGCCGTGCCCTTCTGTCATGATCATGCATGCTATTCTCGATATCTTTGACAAACTGAAATGAAATGTGAGAAAATATCAAAAAAATGGAGTAGTAGTTAATATAGTACTAGTAAATGGTGGGATACAAAATATAGAGTGGGGGTATATTGGTAAAGTGTGGTACAAATGAGGGGTATATTGGTAAATGGTGGGAATAAAATTTTCCCACCAAAAGTGAATAAAAAAAAGTGTTGGACCAAAAAAAAATTCAGGAGTATGTCGGTCCAAAAATATAGAGTGGGGGTATATTGGTAAACAGTGAGGTACAAAATGAGGGGTATATTGGTAAATGGTGGGGTACAAAATATAGAGTGGGGGTATGTCGGTCCAAAAATATAGAGTGGGGGTATATTTGTAAACAGTGGGGTACAAAATGAGGGGTATATTGGTAAATGGTGGGAATAAAATTTTCCCACCAAAAGTGGGGAAGTCAATGATTATGTATTAATAATTTTCGGATAGAGTGGGGGTATATTGGTAAACAGTGGAGTACAAAATGAGGGGTACATTTTGATAATAATAAAAAAAAGTGTTGGAGAAAAAAAAATTGACAGGGGTATGTCGGTCCAAAAATATATAGTGGGGGTATATTGGTAAACAGTGAGGTATAAAATGAGGGGTATATTGGTAAATGGTGGGGCACAAAATATAGAGTGGGGGTATGTCAGTCCAAAAATATAGAGTGGGGGTATATTGGTAAACAGTGGAGTACAAAATGAGGGGTACATTTTGATAATAATAAAAAAAGGTGTTGGAGAAAAAAAAATTTGTCAGGGGTATGTCGGTCCAAAAATATATAGTGGGGGTATATTGGTAAACAGTGAGGTATAAAATGAGGGGTATATTGGTAAATGGTGGGGCACAAAATATAGAGTGGGGGTAGGTGATTAACAAACCTACAGATGTAGTTTCGAAAAAACATCAACATTTTATAAGGGGGGTATAAAAATACGCAACACATATATATAAGACGAAGAGGCAACAATAGCCCTTGGTGGGATGATGCAACAATGTCGGTCCAAAAATATAGAGTGGGGTTATATTGGTAAACAGTGGGGTACAAAATGAGGGGTACATTTTGATAATAAAAAAAAGTGTTGGACAAAAAAAATATTTGTCACGGGTATGTCAGTCCAAAAATATAGAGTGGGGGTATATTGGTAAATAGTGAGGTACAAAATGAGGGGTATATTGGTAAATGGTGGGGTACAAAATATAGAGTGGGGGTATGTCGGTCCAAAAATATAGAGTGGGGGTATATTGGTAAACAGTGGGGGTACAAATGAGGGGTATATTGGTAAATGGTGAGAATAAAATTTTCCCACCAAAAGTGGATAAAAAAAAGAGTGTTGGACAAAAAAAAATTTGTCAGGGGTATGTCGGTCCAAAAATACAGAGTGGGAGTATATTGGAGTGGGGTACAAAATGAGGGGTATATTGGTAAATGGTGGGAATAAAATTTTCCCACCAAAAGTGGATAAAAAAAGTGTTGGACAAATAAAAAATTTGTCAGGGGTATGTCGGTCCAAAAATATAGTGGGGGTATATTGGTAAACAGTGAGGTACAAAATGAGGGGTAAATTGGTAAATGGTGGGGGTACAAAATATAGAGAGGGGGTATGTCGGTCCAAAAATATAGAGTGTGGGTATATTGGTAAACAGTGGGGTACAAAATGAGGGGTATATTGGTAAATGGTGGGAATAAAATTTTCCCACCAAAAGTGGGGAAGTCAACGATTGTGTATTAATAGTTATTGGATAGAGATAAATCAGATTGGTTCAATTTTTGTCAGGGGTGTGTCGGTCCAAAAATATAGAGTGGGGGTATATTTGTAAACAGTGGGGGTACAAAATGAGGGGTACATTTTGATAATAATAAAAAAAAGTGTTGACAAAAAAATAATTTGTCGGGTATGTCGGTCCAAAAAGATAGAGTGAGGTATATTGGTAAGCAGTGAAAGTACAAAATGAGGGTACATTTTGATAATAACAATAAAAAAAGTGTTGAGAAAAAAAATTTATCGAGGATATGTCGGCCAAAAAATATAGTGTGGGGTATATTGGTAAATAGTGAGGTACAAAATGAGGCATATTGGTAAATGGTGGGACACAAAATATAGAGTGGGGATATATCATCCAAAAATATAGAGTGATGGTATATTAGTAAGAAATGTGCATAAAATGAGAGGGATATTGATAAATGGTGGAAAAAAAATTTCCCACCAAAATTACTAAAGTCAACGACTTTGGCTTTATATGTAGAGATTTAAAATCTATTCATCTCGTCCACGATATAAAAGAAAAAAAAAATTGTTTTGATGGTACACATATAAGTAATAAACACAATTTTTGATTTGTATTAAAAATCAATCTCAAATTTACTTTTATTTAAGTGGTGTAATTAATAATATTATCAATAATTAGGAGTTAAATCATTATTAAATAAAAATGACAATATTAGAAAGAAGACAAACTTTTAACCTTATTAAATGATAATAATTTATTTTAGTGCTTGTTTGGTTTCACAGTGGAAGGGTTTTAACGCACGTTTCCTTGCATAGAAGCGCTTTGAAGTTGTTTGGGTGATTTTCAACTTGATTTCGAAACGTGCGATTCGTCCAGAAAACCACGGCATGACTGAAGCTTCAATTTGTAGCTTCTGCGTTTTCCAAAGTGAGTTTCAGCATATTAATTGAGGCACATTTTTTTCTCAGTATATAGGGAGAAGGTGTTTTTTTTTTGGAAAGATGGCTCTGCTATATCATTGTCCTTATTTTTTCTCAGTATTTCATTGTGACTATTTGTGGCTCAAAACTTTTATTAAAATTTAAATAACAAAAAAACGGGTGATTCTAGAAGGTGCAGTGTTTTGTCGAGAGATTTTTTTCATCTTCAATCAAGTTTATAAAATTTATTTAGATGTTTTAAATTTCTAATTTTGTTTTATATAAGTTGATACCCACTTTTGTAATTTTACATCCAAAAGCACTTTTAATATAGTCAATCCAAACAAGAATGATTGGTGAAAATCACTTTTTAGTAAATGTATCCAAACAAAAATCACGTTGGATTCAATTTACTTTTAACTAAATTCAATTCTACAAACTCAATTCTGCCAAACTCAATTCTCGTCACCGTTGAACCAAACGTGCACTTAATGTCATTCATTGATTGGGGTAAGTATTGTGTTTTTTCCCCTTATATTATAGACCAGAGAGAGTATTAATTAGAAACTTAGAGTACATTCTATTGAAAAAAGAATAGTAATTAGAAAGTTACAGTTTTATATTATTTTAAAATATTTTATAATAATAAAACACACGAATAAAATAATTAAAACATAGTATCTTCATATTTTTCAAAATATGAAAATTACAAAAATAATAAACAAGCTTTAAATTGTGCATCACTTCATATTTTTCAAAATATGAGCATTACAAAAATACTAAACAAGTTTTAAATTGTTTTGCATTATATTTTAATATTTTAATTAATTTATCAATTTAAACATATTAATTGTTTTGGCAAAACAAAATGTTAGTACTTACATCCGGACCAAAAATCTTGACCAAAAAAAAAAGATCCGGACCAAAAAAAATGTTAGTACTTTGGTAGTTTAGCTTTGTATCCTTAAAGTGTTGAGTTCAAATTTCATCGAGGAGAGATTGTAAAATGAATAATGATCATTAGTTCCAATTTAACTAATAAAAATTTCTCATTCCTCAACTTTTTATTTTTGTTGCACGCTTTTATTTTAATTTAATTTAATAGCACTATAAATTTTCAAGCACTATTAGGAAAATGTTGCACGCTTTTATTTTAATTTAATAGAAAAAAAGTTTGGTGGACATGTCCTCCACTCACATGAACCCATATGAAAAGATTTTCCTTTAGAAAAAAGTTACTCCCTCCATTGATAATTTTTGGTACTTTTTATTTTTGTCTCAAACTTTTAAAAACATAATGTGCAATTTAACAATATTTTGCAAATATATCTTTTATATTTATTTAGTCTTTTAGAGACCCATGATAACAAGCATCAAGCTTCCATGTCCAAAAAAAAAAAAATAAAGAAAAGTTTTCAAAAAAATAAAAACAAGTACTTAACTTATTTTTAAAATAAACTATAATTAAATTTTAATAAAAAAATAGAAAAAAATCTCAACAATAGTAAAATCCTATTATAAAAAGGGTTTATTCTCTTCCCATCCCATCCCTTCACTTCACTTCAAACATAAACCATTCAACCAAAGAGGTTCATCCTCTCTCAAAAAAACACCACAAAACACGAAAACCTTCTCAAATATTTACGATCCCAATTCCATGCCCTACGCTTCAATCTCAAAAATATGGTAGCCGAACGAGACGTAACGGTTACCGTCAACGGCGACGGCGAATCAGGATCTCTAATATTCACCTACGGAACATTGAAACGAAATTTCTCCAACCACACACTTCTCCAAGACCTAATTCACACCGGCGACGCTTCCTTCATCGGAACCTATCGCACCGTTCAAAATTATCCTCTCGTTTGTGGTCCCTACCGTGTTCCTTTCCTCCTCAACCTTCCTGGTTCAGGTCAAAGCGTTCACGGTGAACTTTACTCTGTTTCTGCGCGTGGTCTCGCTCGAATGGATGAACTTGAAGGTACTTCACGCGCTCATTACGAACGTCTTCCGATCAAAGTCGTACCTGCCGGAACGGGAACCGGAAACGGAAACGGCGAGGAAGAAAAGAACGGTGATGATGTGCTAACGTGCGCGGAAGCGTATTATGCGCATGGTAGTTATGCGATGGAAATGTGGAAGAAGAATGGAAAACGTGGATTTAGGTGTTATACCGAGAAAGAAGCGATTGGTTATGTGAAGCGTAAAGATAGGCCTCAACATTTGACTTTTCTCGATCATATTCGCTTATTCCTTTCCGATTGAAATTTTAACATTAACAAATAACAACCTCTTTTTTTTTTTTTTTTTTTTTTTTTAATTTCTATCGCAATGAAAAAATTATTCAGTTATGGAAAGGGGTTTAGCGTTTAGTGATTAGTTTTATTAGTGTTATTTTGTTGAGAGGCTTTGTTGAAATGAGTAGTTGGGATTTTAATATTCATCAGATCCTGTTTCTGGTATTAATGTGAATTTCTCTATTGTTTGTATGGTATGTGATAATTTATGAATAGACAAAAAAAATGTGAGTACTTGTTTTATTTTTCTCTGGTTAATCATTTTTCGATTGATGTTTGTGTATGATGATGAACTGATGGGACTCTGATTTCCCCTGCAATTTTTCTTTCCTCTTTCTTTTTTTTTTTATCAAAGTAGAATTGAATTGAGTTTAGTAATTTAGAGTCGGTGTTTAATAGAACTGAGAACAATTTGCTTGAGAATGTGAATCTGTTGAACTAGTTCCATTTTTTGGGGACTTTAGGATTTACAGATCCTGTCTTTTCCAGGAAAGTTCGTTTATAACTCCAATTTACATTTACTGTGATTAATCACTTTGGTTCGTATCAAACACGTAATAAAATGATACTACTACTATCAATTTTTTTATCAAACGCAAATGAGACACATATGATAACTTATCATAGCACAGTATCTTTTATCCATTTATCTTATTCTATTTGTCTGATATGCTTTTAGGCATCCATGTAAAAACTACCAATTCTTGTCAAAAAAAAAAAAAAAGCACAAACTACCAACCAAGTGGCTATCTAACCATATTAGACTCTCACCCGTGTTTCGTATAGGATCTTAAAAAAACCTTAAATGTATTTTTTGCCTCCTATTTTACTTAAATGCTGATTTCGCTTCCTCTATTTTATTAAATGTGCAATTTTTATCCCCATTTTACATTGGGCAATTTTGGTACACTTATTTTACTAAATGCGCAATTTTGACCCCTATTTATATTTGTGCAATTTTGCTCCTCAGTTTTTTTGAAACAATTTTTGTATAAATAAACTATTTATGTATTTCATATTTTTAAGTAGTTAAATATTTATTTAAAAATGAAAAGTTGTTAAATTATTTATAATAAATAAACTATCTTAATTTTTTATATTTTAAAATAATAAAATAGAGGACGACTTCATTTATTTTATTAAATATATTTTAAACAATTAAATTATTTTTATATTTAAAAATATAAGATATAAAATAAGTTAATTATTAAAAATAATTAAATTATTTCCTATTTATTAAGATATTAAATATAAAAGTAGTTAATTTATTTTAAATTATGTTTTAAAATATAAAACTAATTTACTTATTTTAAATAATTTTGAATTTTTAAAATATAAAAATAATATAATTATTTTAAAAAATATGTAATAAAAGAAAGTAAATGTTTTAAAAAAAGTTAGTTGACCTGTCAAATAGGCTTAGTCATGTGTGATGTCAATTAAAATGTTGGCAGATCAGCATCTGAGAGTTGAAAATTCTAATTTGGTCAACATTGCAGAAATATGGAAAATAGGGGGATCAAAATTGCACAAAAATAAATTGGGGGATCAAAATTGCACATTTAGTAAAATAGGGGGACCAAAATCGTCCAAAATAAAATGGGGGGATCAAAATTTCACATTTAGTAAAATAGGGGGACCAAAAGTGCATTTAAGCCTAATTATTTTCAAAAAATATCATTACATATTTTTGTTTTCTTTTGAAATGATTAGCCTTATTTTTTTTATAAAAACTACAAAAATGTCATTACATATTTTTATTTTTTCTGTAAATGAGTTCTAATTTTTTATCAAAATTACAAAAATGTCATTAGTTTCTTTTTGTCGTTTTCGTATATGATTGCCCTCATTTTTTATCAAAACTACAAAAAGGTCATTAAATACGTTGATTTTTTTCTCGAAATGATTGTCCTCATTTTTTTTATCAAAACTACCAAAATTCTATTACCTTTTTTTTTTGTCATTTAGAAATATTTGCCCTCATTTTGTTGTTAAAACCACAAAAATGCCATTATATTATTTCCCGAAATGATAGCCCTCATTTTTTTAGCAAAACTACAAAAATGTCATTACTTTTTTTTGTCTTTTACCAAAAATATTTGTTCTTATTTTGTTGTCAAAACTACAAAAATGTCATTATGTCATTAATTTTTTTTTTTGTTTTTTTCTAAATACGTTTAGCATAAAGTTAGATTTGTGAAGCATTTGGCCCAACTTTATTAAGTTAGATGAGAGGTCGTCTAATAACTATTCTAGCGATTTGCTTAATCATTTTGCAACATGTGGTTTTTAATGTGGGAGATATTTATTAGGATCTTCTAAATTCAAAGGCCAAATCAAGAGCAATATTGTTATGGAGAAATTCTGCATATGATATTCGCACCCTCTTCTGCTCAAAAGGCCAACTAATTGGGCCTTCAACAGCCAATGTCCATATTCACTCATCAAATGACCCATAATGCACCTCCACAACGAGTGAACCAGATCATCACACTTAAATGCCTCTTAAGCCTATAAATACAACATTTATCATGAGGAGAGAGGTACGCATTAATAATTAATTACATATATACTTGCATTAACTCTACTGCTACTGACTTTAGCATCGGAGTGTCTGTGCAGGTACACTCAACCTCAGCTCGGAACATCAAGCTCGAACGTTACCAATATTGATCAAAACCTTATCACCTACCTACTATCTCGGACTTAACATATCCATAGATACGGTACAGAACATTGGCGACCACAGTGGGAGTTTCTCGAATTCAAAAATCTTACCCGTTTTTCTTTGATCAAACCATGGACCCCGAGTTTAGAAACGGTGCGCGGATAGCAAGTGACATCCGATCTCAGGAGGAGGGAACACTGGAGGAGTCGCGGTAACCAAACTGCTTTTGGATCGAAATGTCAAAGCAGAGGATCTGGCCACCGACTTCCTTCACCTCCTACGGTTATCCCCGTTCCAGTGGACACTTTACAACATCTAGTCCAAATTCTGAATCAACATAATGAGGCATCTCAGGCTAGGAGTCTCCGTATCTCGGAACTGGAAGCCGAGGTTGCAGGATACCAAGCTCGAGATATTGCAGACCGGAATTCTCCACAGCGATATGCTCCACGGATTAACCCGGCAGAGGAGCCCGAACAGCTCGGCAGAATTACTGAACCTCGGAGGCGACATCGTTCTCCTCTAAAGCGACGTCATTATCATCGCTCTCCCCCGAGAAGACGAGGAAGAGAAGAACCTAGGGCACCTCTTAGAGATATAGACGACTCTGGGGAAGAAGATTCATCTTACGCTTCATCTTCACCACTCAAACGACGATCTAGGAGCAGAGAGACTCCTCCAAAATGAGAGCGTCACCACCATAATAAGAGAGCCCCGGAACTTAAACAATACCGTTCCAGGCATTAACCTCGTCAAGCTCGGAACCAGGATAAAGCACAAGAAGTTCAACCACCAAGAAGAGGACCTTTTACCTCTGAGATAGATTATTTCCCCGTTCTCCGAGGTTTAGTAAAACCTCCTAAGCATTTAAAAATTTATGACGGACTCGTACGACTCGACGCTCACCTAGAGTATTATGAAACCATGATGCAATACCGGAATGCCCGGTGAGATCATGTGTAGACTTTTTTCTCTCACCCTTGATAAATCTGCGGAGTTTATGGTTTAGAGATATCCCACTAATTCAATCTCGTCTTGGGAGCAACTCTCCAAGTTATTCTCTGCAAGCTTTGCACATTCAAAAGTACGTAAGCATCAAGTCATGGATGGTTTTGCACGCATCCACCAAACCGATGATGAATCTATCCGATCTTATATTGCGAGATTCAACACCGAGGTAGGGAAGGTGCATGGTTTGAATGAGGAGTTTCGCCTATATTTCCTATCCTAAGGTTTTGCGCAGAGGCACTTTATTCCAAATTGATGTAAGCATAAACCAACCTCAACCTTAGGGAGTTCCTCCGACTTTCGAGAAAAATACATAGATCACGAGGAAGGTGATGAAGCTAGCAAATTCTTTGTGAAAAACATAGCCAACCAAACCAAAGAGAATAGACCTCGAACCGAAAAACAAACCCGAGAGCACGGAAAATTCTCGGAGATTTGGATTGGCGGCCCATCTAGGGAATTCAAACCTCGCAAGGAAGACATCGGGACTACGCCGAACTCATATGTAGTAGAGAAGATCCTATAAGAATGTCATGAATTCAATCAAGTAAGATATCCCGATCCTATTGCCCCAAGATCGGGATTGAGAAACAACAAATATTGTCAGATCATCAAAGTGCGGCCAAGACACAAATCGGTGCAACGCATTGAAAGACGATATTGAAGACCTCATAAAAAAGGAAAGCTCGGACAATATGTCGAAAGCCATTCCAAATAGGAGAAAAATGTTAAACAAGAGAAAGACGTTGACGGCGGAAAGGCAAAGACATCGTGGAATACAAAGAAGAACCGGACACCTAGAGAAGCAGGGGACGACCGGTGGTAATGGTAATCTCGGGTGGTGAGATCGAAGGAGCAACGACAAGGACGATTAAAAGAAAATAGAAAGAAATTCAATGTGTAGCATCTACCCGTCAACCCAAAGTGTAGTAACTCGTCCTCCTTTGTCATTTGGGGGACGAGGACCTACTAAACGGAAAACAAATGAAGACATTCCACTATTGATCTCAGCAAAGAATGGCGAAAAAGAAATAAGAAGGATCTCGTAGACCAAGGCGCGCCTCGTGACATTATGTTCGTTGATGTATTGAAAAGATCGGAATTGCACCAAAGGAACTTTTCACTTATCGGGAACGGACCTTTCCGGTTTTAATGGTTCCCGAACTAAACCAATGGGTTATGTAGACTTGAGAGTCACTTTCGGAGAGGAGCCATTATCTCGTACAATTTTGATTAAATTCATGGTACTACCTTGTTCATCAATCTACAATTGCATCATTGGAAGGCCGACGTTGGGTAAGCTCAGAGCGGTAACATCCACGGTACATCTGAAAATGAAGTTTCACTCTCAATGTAACAAAGTAATAACTATCAATGCCGATCTAGAATCCTCTGAAAGATGCTATTACCTCCTTCTCAAAGCCGAAGTCGCTGCAAGAGAGAAGGCCGAACTTACATCAAAAAATGCATCTACGAAAGAAGGAAAAATGAAGTTTTCCGAGGTCAATGTGATGGATTTAGACGCGCGATTCGATCCTGACAGCTCGGACGAAGAAAAAGATAGCACACAACATCTGCATTCCGAGAAAAGGCCAGAACGACCGAAACCAGATGGGGAATTCATCAAAGTGGTATTGGGAGACGACCCAACGAAAACGGTCAAAATCGGCGCAGAACTGCCAGACGAGATAAAAACAGAATTAACCCAGTGCTTGAGGGAGCACGCCGATCTATTTGCTTGGTCGGCTGAAGATATGCCCGGCATACCACACGAAGTCGCTTTGTCATCACTTGTCTCATATACCCCGATGCGAAGTGGGTTGCCCAACGCAAAAGGGTGCAAAATATCGAGAAGACTGAAGCAACGACCAAGGCAGTAGATGACCTAGTTAAAGCTAAATTTGTAAATGAGCTCAAGTACACGACTTGGCTCTCAAACCCTGTACTTGTTAAGAAATCAAATGGAAAATGGCGCATGTGCATTGATCATACCGATCTCAATAGGTCATGTCCTAAAGATGCTTTTCCGGTTCCAAATATTGATCGATTAGTTGATCACGGGTCGGGATTTTGTTTATTATCGTTCATGGATGCATATTCGGGTTACAACCAAATCCCGATGTTCCCTCCCGATCAAGAGAAAACCGCCTTTATGACGGAACGCGGGAATTTTTGTTACCGAGTTATGTCTTTCGGTCTCAAAAATGCAGGAGCGACGTATCAGAGAATGATGAACGAAATTTTCAAAAACCAGACGGATTTAAATGTGGAAGTTTACTTAGATGATATGATTGCAAAAAGTGAGCAAGCAGATCGTCATGTTACCGATCTCAGAGAATTTTTGCAGAGATAAGGAAAAACAGAATGAGACTAAATCCGGAAAAATGCACATTCGGAGTCAAAGCCGGAAAGTTCTTGGGGTTTTATCTCACCGAAAGAGGAATTGAGGCAAAACCGGACAAATGAAAGTCGGCAGAATCGTGATGAAAACCCCAAACACCAAGAAAGAAATTCAGAAACTTAATGGCATGATTGCAGCTCTATCTCGGTTTATCTCAAATGCCGCGTTCAAATCACTACCCTTTTAAACTCTTAAAAAGGAATCGAATTTATTTGGACCATGAGCGGGATGAGGCGCCACCCGGCTAAAAAGGTATTGTCGGAACCTTCGATACTAACCCGACTGAACGGAGGAAGTATTATATTTATATCTCTCAATATCCGAGGAAGCATTAGGAGCGATCTTGGTCCGAGAAACAAAAGAGGGCAAAGTCCGGTTTATTTTGTGAGCAAAGCTCTACAAGGGCGTAACTTCGATATCAAAAAATAGAGAAAATTTTGTCGGCTTTGATAATAGCAACTCGGCGTCTCCGACATCACTTTGTATCTCACCAAGTGGTGGTTCGAACAAACCACCCAATCCGACAAATCTTACATCGCCCAGACCTTTCAGGAAGAATAATAAAATGGGCAAGTAGAGTCGTCCAATTCGGCATCAAATATGAATCAAGATCGGCAATGAAAGCTCAAGTGTTAGCCGATTTTATAGCAGAAATGACTTCGGCAGAGGCCGAGGATGAGATATGGACGATCCATGTTGATGGCTCTTCCAATCCCAAAGGAAGTGGAGCGGGAATTATTCTTGAGAGTCCTTCCGGGGTTGTTATAGAACTATCACTCACTTTCAAATTTCAACATCCAATAATCAAGCGGAGTCGGCAAATAAAGTACTTCTCAACGGTTTGAAGAAGAGGTTAGACGATGCTAAAGGAAACTGGGTTGAAGAGCTTCCTTATGTTTTGTGGGCATACAGAACGACCCCCCAAAGCTCCACGGGAGAAACACCTTTCCGACTATCTTATGGGAGTGAAGCAGTCATCCCGGTCGAAATTGGGGAATTAACTTGGAGAACTTTGAATCCGAAATCACTAGAGGATAATGGACAAGCTTTACGAGAAGAGCTGGACTTAGTAGAGGAAATCCGAGATCACGCATCCCTCAAAGAGGCCATCACCAAACAGAGGGTAGCCACTCGTTATAATCAGAAAGTCGTCCCAAGAGATTTTGATGTCGGTGATCTCGTCTTGAGAAGAGCCGATGTTGGGTGAAAAATGCATCACATGGCAAGTTAGCACCAAATCGGGAAGGTCCATATCGGGTTATATTTAATTGGAAACGGAGCCTTCGAGCTAGAAACACTAGAAGGCAACGCAATCCCAAGAACTTGGAACGCCACCAAACTCAAGAGATATTACAGCTAGAATTCAAAGATAGGAATAGACTTCGCTTTATGAAGGCATTCTATTCCGATCTTGCTTAATATAGACTTCGCTTTGTTAAGGCATTCTATTCGATGTTGCTTAATATAGACTTCGCTTTATTAAGGCATTCTATTCCGATGTTGCTTAATATAGACTTCGCTTTGTTAAGGCATTCTATTCCGATCTTGCTTAATATAGACTTCGCTTTGTTAAGGCATTCTATTCCGATGTTGCTTAATATAGACTTCGCTTTATTAAGGCATTGATCTTGCTTAATATAGACCTCGCTTTATTAAGGCGTTCTATTCCGATTTTACTTCTTTATGATTTAATCTTGGTCGATATTACAACTTAACTTCTACCAACCTAAGATTAAACAGGGGGTAAGGTATATCCGAGATTCATCCACATCCACAAACAAAGCAAAAATTATAACAAGTAATAGTGTGACGATGTCATTACAAAAATACCGGTTACGGCCGGGTCCTCAAGTTCAAAACAAATGAAAATAAAAAGCTAGGTCTTTTTGGGTGGATAGACGACCCTAGACACTTCATCAGTTACCCGGTCGAACTCAACAATGTGCCCATCATGAACCGAGAAGTCCGGTTTAAAGATATCAGGATCAGCAACAAAGTCGGGATTGACCACAGGAACTTGGTCAAGTGCATTATTGAAAGCTTCTACTATGCCTTCTTGCCCCATCTGAATTGCCTGCATTCGATCTTCAAGAGCTTTAGCTTTCTGTTCGGCAAGTCTCTTTATCTGCTCCTGAAGTTCGGGAAAGTTTTGGGACGAGATTGTAGCTTCCATCTCAGCCATCTTGTCATCTTTTTCCTTAAGCTCAACAACAGCTTTTTCAAGTTTTTCATTAGCCAGCTTCAGTTCGGCTTCAAGTTGCAGGCGCTTAGCTTCCAAATCTTCAGCCACCTTTTTGTGAAGATCCGCATCTTTCTTGGATTTCTCAAGGTCGGCCCAGAGAGGACTTACAGAGCTTTCCGAGCAGCCTCGTACTTAACCTCAAGATCTACACAAGTATATGGAAAGCATAAGTAAATTATAAACCACTAGAAAATAAACAGAGATAGAATTGATGAACTTAAAAACCAGAAGCCATACCTTTGATTTTCAGAGAGGCAACTATTTTTTCCTCTTTCACTAGATCGGCCATTCTCGACAGCACCGAGATGGAAACTCCAAAAGGATCAGCTTGGAACTCCTCGGTTTTGAGAGTCATATATGATTTCGGATCAAAAGGGGCAGACTTATGTTTCTTGCTTTTCTTTGAGTGATCACTCAAATCAATCACGTTTTTACCTCGGTCCTGAGGACTCGTTCTGGGGGAAGACGACCTAATGTGGTTTTTCTTTTTCTTGTTAAAGGCCGCTCTTCTTCTTCGCCAGCCACCTCGGAATGAACCACAGTAATAGGCTCAGAATGAGTAATAGGTACTGCAGAAGTCCCTTCAGCTGCGACCCCACTACCAGTCCCGGCATTTTGTGCCGCCTGTTCAACTTCAGCAAGTGCAAGGGCTTTCAAAGCCGCCAGCCTGCTCTTTGGGGCCATTTCGTCTGCAGAAGAAAAGTTCAGTTAGCAAACAAAATTATAAAGCAAAATCGGCAAAATATCAAAGATTAATTTCGACTAAGTATGGTTTAGAACCAACCTAGAACCTTCTCGACATGCGCAAACTTAACGGTTTCTACCAATAACTTAGTGTCGAAACCCCATTGATTGGGTCGGTGTTCGTTATTGGTAACAACTTGATCTGCGATATACATCAGCATCTTCAAAGTCTTCCGATCTTCCGCACTTAAATGCTTCTCGTCAACGGAATGTTTGATAGTGTCATCGCGACGAGTCCAACCAAGAGGAAATTTGGTGGTAAGAACGATATCATTCTCAGCATTGAAAGTGCCAACCCGATCTACTACTGCGGGAAACACCGGTTCCACCCAGAAAAACTCGTTTTTCCATTCATATTTCAAACTCTCTAAATACGGACGAAATACCCTTATGCCTGCCTTAGATCGGAGGGTGTAATGCTCTAAACGGGCGGGTTTACCACTGTTCTTCTCAGTCCGTTTATTTACCAAAAACATGTGTAAAAAAAGCTGCAAAGAGAGGGGCCGACCTAAATGTAGACATACGAGCTCGAAAGCACGTACGAAGGTCCAAGCATTGGGATGAAGTTGTGAAGGGGATACCTCTAATCTCGCCAATACTGACTACTGGAAGGCCGAGAATGGAGGTCGGATGCGCATGTGAGCTAAAGTCGTCCAGTAGATTATGAACTTAAGAGAAGTAGGATAAGTAGCCACATGATCGCCCTCTTCCATTCCATAAGTACGCCAGCGCTCAGGATCTTTCGCATAAAGCCTCTTCGAAAAACCACTAAGATCGGATTCCGAAGTCATCACCGAGCTGATACCTCGAAGTGGTTCGGACACCCATGAATAATTTCGAGGGGTGCCCAAAGGAGGATCCACAGGGAGATCGACGTTGTTGCTGCCAGAATCTTCGTACCCGTACAATAACTCAAAACTACCAGTATCTTTGGTACTTCAGCTTCTCTCTCTCTCCACCGATATCTTCTTCTTCCGGATTACGAATGATTGTCACCTTTTCTTCCATCCGATTCCGTCTCGGATTCGTAATCATCCGAAGAGCTCGGATCCGAGTCAACGTCTACCTCGGTTGCAGGAATCGATTATTATGCGTAGAAGGGGGAGTTGATGACTCTTCATCGGAAACTCTCCTGCTATCACTTCCCCGCCCAGCAGGCATTTCTTCTTGTATCTCGGAGGCAGCCACTCTTTCCCTATCAGTAGGGTGAGAATCCGTCCTTGATCTCGATGCCATTAGTTTTCCGATGTCAGGACCTCGGGATTTACGAGCTTGCTCAGCTTGATCGATGAGTCGGAGCGTTTCAGCGCGAGTTGTTTGCTTAGTTTTCGCCAGTTTTTACCTACAGGAATGGGGGCAAGCTATCAGGATAAATCGAATATAATGGGTTCACGAAGGAGATCGGAACCCGACCTGACAACCCCCACCCTGACAAAGAAGATTGCAGGCTGAGGGCTAGATCTCAGCCCGGAAAAACTAAGTACGAAATGCATTAAAAAAAATAAATTCAAAAAGTAAAGTACTAACCTCAGAAGAAAGCTTGGATATAAGTAGAAGGAAAAATACGCTGGAGATTAAGAGAGCGAGGTCGGAGGGCTCAGATTCGCGAAGTCGGTAGCTCAGAGCAGGCGAGGAACTAAAATAGATAAATAACCTACCCTCACCTGTATTTATAGGGATTCAGAAATGACCGTTACTATTCATTCGAAGTGACGCACTCAATCAAATCAAAGCGACGCGAAAATCGAGAAGTCATCATTAAAAAGACGTCTCGATTCCCACGAACGGTCACATCCATCAACGCAAGCATTTAATGCTCTGTCGAAAAAGGAATAAAAAAAATAAAAGAATTCCCAAATCGAATCGTCACCAACACGCAACACCTTCAACATCGGTACAAGAGTTCAAACTCGACTACCTTCAACATCGGTACAAGAATTCAACCTCGGTACAAAAGGTCAAACCCAACTTTCTTTAATCTCGGTAAGATAATTTTTCTCGCACGGATTACAAGTCTGGTTTCACCCAACATGTCAAATCGACTTGGGGGGCAACTGTTATGGAGAAATTCTGCATATGATATTCGCACCCCCTTCTGCTCAAAAGGTCAACTAATTGGGCCTTCTGGCCAAGAGACCATATTCACTCATCAAAGGGCCCATAATGCACCTCCACAACGAGTGGACCAGATCATCACACTTAAGTGTCTCTTAAGCCTATAAATACAACATTTATCATGAGGAGAGAGGTACGCATTAATTACATATATACTTGCATTAACTCTCTGCTCATCGACTTTAGCATCGAAGTGTGCGTGCGGAATGACACCCAACCTCAGCTCGGAACATCAAGCTCGGACGTTACCAATATTGATCAAAACCTTATCACCTACCTACTATCTCAGACTTAACATATCCATAGATACGGTACAGAACAAATATAAAGAGTGGTTTCTTCTAATCAAATCTTACAAAGATTAGCCAAAGCAAAATTTGCCATAACGGGTGGTTTTCGTTTTAACCATTTAATTGTTTTTTTCCGTAATCATTTTAATTGTTTTTTGGTGTAACCTCTTAATTGTTTGAGTACCTTCCAAATGAAAATAGTAGCGTGTACGGGTACCATGTGATAGAGCCCATAGCAAAGCCATCAAGGGATGTTTTGCTTCAACTTCAAGCCTTCAAATTTGTCTTTGAAGAACACATACAATACAAATATACAGTATACACGCACGCAGTGTGCAGTGTGCAGTGTGCAGAACAGTGATATACTTAAAGCATATCAACCAAGGTGAGAGATCAACTATACAGTATACACGCATTTGGGAGGGTGTCTTCTAGAGTGAGAGATCAACTAAGTCTCTCACCGGTATACTAGTCAAATTTACGATAATAATATAATATAAAATACTATGAATGATTGGAATTAGATCAACCAATATGAAATATTAATTATTCATAATATTTTATACTTTATCTCACGATCAAGTTAACTGGTTCACCGTTGAGGGACTTAGTTAATCTCTCGCCCTAGAAGCCACCATATTAAACATTCTTGATATTTGACGGAAATGTGTATATTTTTTTACCAAAAAAATGTGTATTTTTTTTATTTCAATAACACAATTTTTTATCTAAAAAAGTACTCACCACCCCGAATTAAACACCAAATACGCTATTTTTTCGGTCAGCTTAGTAATAGTTTTTGTCTCCGATTTTTGCAACTTAGAATCAATTTGGTTTCTATTATTTGGTCTTTTATGTGTATTCGTGGGGACCAAACTGATACTTAGTTGTAAATGTCAGAGACATAATTAATATTAAGTTGTAAAAGTTAGAGACCAAATGTGACATCGAGAATTTGAGGGACAAAACGAATAACGTTGAAAAATATCGTAGACTAATTAAGAATATTGTTAATGTCATGAACTGAAATAAATTTTCTAAAATATGAGGCACCAAACAGGCTATTAGCTCATTTAATATTTTAAAATAGTAGTATTTGTTAATGATATATATGTTATTTATTAAAAGTTTAATATGTTATGTTAGTTGATGTTATATTAGTTATTGTTTTATCATTATTTAATTGTTTGTGTGGATTAATTTCAAAGGACACTACAAAAAAAACGGTCATTAGCGAGGGAATATTCAGTCGCTAATTCCCTCCTCGCTAATGCAATTAGCGAGAGAAATAGAATTCCGTCGCTAATTACCCACGGCCAGTTCCCTCGCTAATTCCATCGCTAATTAGCGAGGGACACATATTCCCTCGCTAACTGCCATGCCTGAACATCCTATTGGTGACTGCCACGTGTCTGACGTCCCTCGCTAATTAGCGAGGGACACATATTCCCTCGCTAACTGCCACGCCTGAACATCCTATTGGTGACTGCCACGTGTCTGACGTCCCTTGCTAATTCCCTCGCTAAAGTCCAAAAAAATAATTTTTTTTAAAACCTGCTTATTTATTAATAACTTAGTGTCGAAACCCCATTGATTGGGTCGGTGTTCGTTATTGGTAACAACTTGATCTGCGATATACATCAGCATCTTCAAAGTCTTCCGATCTTCCGCACTTAAATGCTTCTCGTCAACGGAATGTTTGATAGTGTCATCGCGACGAGTCCAACCAAGAGGAAATTTGGTGGTAAGAACGATATCATTCTCAGCATTGAAAGTGCCAACCCGATCTACTACTGCGGGAAACACCGGTTCCACCCAGAAAAACTCGTTTTTCCATTCATATTTCAAACTCTCTAAATACGGACGAAATACCCTTATGCCTGCCTTAGATCGGAGGGTGTAATGCTCTAAACGGGCGGGTTTACCACTGTTCTTCTCAGTCCGTTTATTTACCAAAAACATGTGTAAAAAAAGCTGCAAAGAGAGGGGCCGACCTAAATGTAGACATACGAGCTCGAAAGCACGTACGAAGGTCCAAGCATTGGGATGAAGTTGTGAAGGGGATACCTCTAATCTCGCCAATACTGACTACTGGAAGGCCGAGAATGGAGGTCGGATGCGCATGTGAGCTAAAGTCGTCCAGTAGATTATGAACTTAAGAGAAGTAGGATAAGTAGCCACATGATCGCCCTCTTCCATTCCATAAGTACGCCAGCGCTCAGGATCTTTCGCATAAAGCCTCTTCGAAAAACCACTAAGATCGGATTCCGAAGTCATCACCGAGCTGATACCTCGAAGTGGTTCGGACACCCATGAATAATTTCGAGGGGTGCCCAAAGGAGGATCCACAGGGAGATCGACGTTGTTGCTGCCGCTGCCAGAATCTTCGTAGCCGTACAATAACTCAAAACTACCAGTATCTTTGGTACTTCAGCTTCTCTCTCTCTCCACCGATATCTTCTTCTTCCGGATTACCAGACAGATTGTCACCTTTTCTTCCATCCGATTCCGTCTCGGATTCAGAATCATCCGAAGAGCTCGGATCTGAGTCAACGTCTACCTCAGCTGCAGGAATCGAGTTATTATGCGTAGAAGGGGAGTTGATGACTCTTCATCGGAAACTCTCCCGCTATCACTTCCTCGGCCCCAGAGGGCATTTCTTCTTGTATCTCGGAGGCGACCACTCTTTCCCTATCAGTAGGGTGAGAATCCGTCCTTGATCTCGATGCCATTAGTTTTCCGATGTCAGGACCTCGGGATTTACGAGCTTGCTCAGCTTGATCGATGAGTCGGGCGTTTGTGTACGAGTTGTTTGCTTAGTTTTCGCCGATTTTTACCTCTGGGGAATGGGGCAAGCTATCGGGATAAATCGAATATAATGGGTTCACGAAGGAGATCGGAACCCGACCTGACAACCCCCACCCTGACAAAGAAGATTGCAGGCTGAGGGCTAGATCTCAGCCCGGAAAAACTAAGTACGAAATGCATTAAAAAAAATAAATTCAAAAAGTAAAGTACTAACCTCAGAAGAAAGCTTGGATATAAGTAGAAGGAAAAATACGCTGGAGATTAAGAGAGCGAGGTCGGAGGGCTCAGATTCGCGAAGTCGGTAGCTCAGAGCAGGCGAGGAACTAAAATAGATAAATAACCTACCCTCACCTGTATTTATAGGGATTCAGAAATGACCGTTACTATTCATTCGAAGTGACGCACTCAATCAAATCAAAGCGACGCGAAAATCGAGAAGTCATCATTAAAAAGACGTCTCGATTCCCACGAACGGTCACATCCATCAACGCAAGCATTTAATGCTCTGTCGAAAAAGGAATAAAAAAAATAAAAGAATTCCCAAATCGAATCGTCACCAACACGCAACACCTTCAACATCGGTACAAGAGTTCAAACTCGACTACCTTCAACATCGGTACAAGAATTCAACCTCGGTACAAAAGGTCAAACCCAACTTTCTTTAATCTCGGTAAGATAATTTTTCTCGCACGGATTACAAGTCTGGTTTCACCCAACATGTCAAATCGACTTGGGGGGCAACTGTTATGGAGAAATTCTGCATATGATATTCGCACCCCCTTCTGCTCAAAAGGTCAACTAATTGGGCCTTCAACAGCCAAGACCCATATTCACTCATCAAAGGGCCCATAATGCACCTCCACAACGAGTGGACCAGATCATCACACTTAAGTGTCTCTTAAGCCTATAAATACAACATTTATCATGAGGAGAGAGGTACGCATTAATTACATATATACTTGCATTAACTCATCAGCATCGACTTTAGCATCGAGAGTGTTCGTGCGGCAGCACACAACCTCCTCACGGAACATCAAGCTCGGACGTTACCAATATTGATCAAAACCTTATCACCTACCTACTATCTCAGACTTAACATATCCATAGATACGGTACAGAACAAATATAAAGAGTGGTTTCTTCTAATCAAATCTTACAAAGATTAGCCAAAGCAAAATTTGCCATAACGGGTGGTTTTCGTTTTAACCATTTAATTGTTTTTTTCCGTAATCATTTTAATTGTTTTTTGGTGTAACCTCTTAATTGTTTGAGTACCTTCCAAATGAAAATAGTAGCGTGTACGGGTACCATGTGATAGAGCCCATAGCAAAGCCATCAAGGGATGTTTTGCTTCAACTTCAAGCCTTCAAATTTGTCTTTGAAGAACACATACAATACAAATATACAGTATACACGCACGCAGTGTGCAGTGTGCAGTGTGCAGTGTGCAGTGTGCAGTGTGCAGAACAGTGATATACTTAAAGCATATCAACCAAGGTGAGAGATCAACTATACAGTATACACGCATTTGGGAGGGTGTCTTCTAGAGTGAGAGATCAACTAAGTCTCTCACCGGTATACTAGTCAAATTTACGATAATAATATAATATAAAATACTATGAATGATTGGAATTAGATCAACCAATATGAAATATTAATTATTCATAATATTTTATACTTTATCTCACGATCAAGTTAAGCTGGTTCACCGTTGAAGTGACTTAGTTAATCTCTCGCCTAGAAAGCCACCATATTAAACATTCTTGATATTTGACGGAAATGTGTATATTTTTTACCAAAAAAATGTGTATTTTTTTTATTTCAATAACACAATTTTTTATCTAAAAAAGTACTCACCACCCCGAATTAAACACCAAATACGCTATTTTTTCGGTCAGCTTAGTAATAGTTTTTGTCTCCGATTTTTGCAACTTAGAATCAATTTGGTTTCTATTATTTGGTCTTTTATGTGTATTCGTGGGGACCAAACTGATACTTAGTTGTAAATGTCAGAGACATAATTAATATTAAGTTGTAAAAGTTAGAGACCAAATGTGACATCGAGAATTTGAGGGACAAAACGAATAACGTTGAAAAATATCGTAGACTAATTAAGAATATTGTTAATGTCATGAACTGAAATAAATTTTCTAAAATATGAGGCACCAAACAGGCTATTAGCTCATTTAATATTTTAAAATAGTAGTATTTGTTAATGATATATATGTTATTTATTAAAAGTTTAATATGTTATGTTAGTTGATGTTATATTAGTTATTGTTTTATCATTATTTAATTGTTTGTGTGGATTAATTTCAAAGGACACTACAAAAAAAACGGTCATTAGCGAGGAATAATATTCGCTAATTCCTCTCGCTAATGCAATTAGCGAGAGAAATAGAATTCCGTCGCTAATTACCCACGGCCAGTTCCCTCGCTAATTCCATCGCTAATTAGCGAGGGACACATATTCCCTCGCTAACTGCCATGCCTGAACATCCTATTGGTGACTGCCACGTGTCTGACGTCCCTCGCTAATTAGCGAGGGACACATATTCCTCGCTAATCGCCGCGCCTGAACATCCTATTGGTGACTGCCACGTGTCTGACGTCCCTTGCTAATTCCCTCGCTAAAGTCCAAAAAAATAATTTTTTTTAAAACCTGCTTATTTATTAATAACTTAGTGTCGAAACCCCATTGATTGGGTCGGTGTTCGTTATTGGTAACAACTTGATCTGCGCGATATACATCGGCATCTTCAAAGTCTTCCGATCTTCCGCACTTAAATGCTTCTCGTCAGCGGAATGTTTGATAGTGTCATCGCGACGAGTCCAACCAAGAGGAAATTTGGTGGTAAGAACGATATCATTCTCAGCATTGAAAGTGCCAACCCGATCTACTACTGCGGGAAACACCGGTTCCACCCAGAAAAACTCGTTTTTCCATTCATATTTCAAACTCTCTAAATACGGACGAAATACCCTTATGCACGCCTTAGATCGGAGGGTGTAATGCTCTAAACAGGCGGGTTTACACACGTTCTTCTCGATCCGTTTATTTACCAAAAACATGTGTAAAAAAGTCGCAAAGAGAGAGGGCCGACCTAAATGTAGACATACGAGCTCGAAAGCACGTCACGAAGGTCCAAGCATTGGGATGAAGTTGTGAAGGGGATACCTCTAATCTCGCCAATCACCGACTCATTGGAAGGCCGAGAATGGAGGTCGGATGCGCATGTGAGCTAAAGTCGTCCGATGAGATTATGAACTTAAGAGAAGTAGGATAAGTAGCCACATGATCGCCTCTTCCATTCCATAAATGTACGCGCTTCGGGATCTTTCGCATAAAGCCTCTTCGAAAAACCACTAAGATCGGATTCCGAAGTCATCACCGAGCTGATACCTCGAAGTGGTTCGGACACCCATGAATAATTTCGAGGGGTGCCCAAAGGAGGATCCACAGGGAGATCGACGTTGTTGCTGCCAGAATCTTCGTACCCGTACAATAACTCAAAACTACCAGTATCTTTGGTACTTCAGCTTCTCTCTCTCTCCACCGATATCTTCTTCTTCCGGATTACCAGACAGATTGTCACCTTTTCTTCCATCCGATTCCGTCTCGGATTCAGAATCATCCGAAGAGCTCGGATCTGAGTCAACGTCTACCTCAGCTGCAGGAATCAGATTATTATGCGTAGAAGGGGGAGTTGATGACTCTTCATCGGAAACTCTCCTGCTATCACTTCCCCTCGGCCCAGAGGGCATTTCTTCTTGTATCTCGGAGGCAGCCACTCTTTCCCTATCAGTAGGGTGAGAATCCGTCCTTGATCTCGATGCCATTAGTTTTCCGATGTCAGGACCTCGGGATTTACGAGCTTGCTCAGCTTGATCGATGAGTCGGAGCGTTTCAGCGCGAGTTGTTTGCTTAGTTTTCGCCAGTTTTTACCTACAGGAATGGGGGCAAGCTATCAGGATAAATCGAATATAATGGGTTCACGAAGGAGATCGGAACCCGACCTGACAACCCCACCACGACAAAGAAGATGCGGCAGTGAGGCTAGATCTCGGCCGGAAAAACTAAGTACGAAATGCATTAAAAAAATAAATTCAAAAAGTAAAGTACTAACCTCGAAGAAAGCTTGGATATAAGTAGAAGGAAAAATCTGTTTGGAGATTAAGAGAGCGAGCGAGTCGGAGGGCTCAGTTCGCGAAGTCGGTAGCTCGAGAGCAAAGCGAGGAACTAAAATAGATAAATAACCTACCTCTCACTGTATTTATAGGGATTGAAATGACCGTTACTATTCATTCAAGTGACGCACTCAATCAAATCAAAGCGCGAAAATCGAGAAGTCATCATTAAAAAGACGTCTCGATTCCCACGAACGGTCACATCCATCAACGCAAGCATTTAATGCTCTGTCGAAAAAGGAATAAAAAAATAAAAGAATTCCCAAATCGAATCGTCACCAACACGCAACACCTTCAACATCGGTACAAGAGTTCAAACTCGACTACCTTCAACATCGGTACAAGAATTCAACCTCGGTACAAAAGGTCAAACCCAACTTTCTTTAATCTCGGTAAGATAATTTTTTCGCATACGGATTACAAGTCCAGTTTCACCCAACATGTCAAATCGACTTGGGGCAAGCTGTTATGGAGAAATTGCGCATATGATATTCGCACCCCTTCTACGCTCAAAAGGTCAACTAATTGGGCCTTGACGGTACCAAGACCCATATTCACTCATCAAAGGGCCCATAATGCACCTCCACAACGAGTGGACCAGATCATCACACTTAAGTGTCTCTTAAGCCTATAAATACAACATTTATCATGAGGAGAGAGGTACGCATTAATTACATATATACTTGCATTAACTCTACTGCTACTGACTTTAGCATCGGAGTGTCTGTGCAGGTACACCCAACCTCAGCTCGGAACATCAAGCTCGGACGTTACCAATATTGATCAAAACCTTATCACCTACCTACTATCTCAGACTTAACATATCCATAGATACGGTACAGAACAAATATAAAGAGTGGTTTCTTCTAATCAAATCTTACAAAGATTAGCCAAAGCAAAATTTGCCATAACGGGTGGTTTTCGTTTTAACCATTTAATTGTTTTTTTCCGTAATCATTTTAATTGTTTTTTGGTGTAACCTCTTAATTGTTTGAGTACCTTCCAAATGAAAATAGTAGCGTGTACGGGTACCATGTGATAGAGCCCATAGCAAAGCCATCAAGGGATGTTTTGCTTCAACTTCAAGCCTTCAAATTTGTCTTTGAAGAACACATACAATACAAATATACAGTATACACGCACGCAGTGTGCAGTGTGCAGTGTGCAGTGTGCAGTGTGCAGTGTGCAGTGTGCAGTGTGCAGTGTGCAGAACAGTGATATACTTAAAGCATATCAACCAAGGTGAGAGATCAACTATACAGTATACACGCATTTGGGAGGGTGTCTTACAGAGTGAGAGAGATCAACTAAGTCTCTCACCAGATATCTTAGTCAAATTTACGATAATAATATAATATAAAATACTATGAATGATTGGAATTAGATCAACCAATATGAAATATTAATTATTCATAATATTTTATACTTTATCTCACGATCAAGTTAAGCTGGTTTCAGTTGAGGACTTAGTTAATCTCTCATACTAAAGCCACCATATTAAACATTCTTGATATTTGACGGAAATGTGTATATTTTTTACCAAAAAATGTGTATTTTTTTATTTCAATAACACAATTTTTATCTAAAAAGTACTCACCACCCCGAATTAAACACCAAATACGCTATTTTTTCAGTCAGCTTAGTAATAGTTTTTGTCTCCGATTTTTGCAACTTAGAATCAATTTGGTTTCTATTATTTGGTCTTTTATGTGTATTCGTGGGACCAAAAGCGATCTTTTGTAAATGTCGAGACATAATTAATATTAAGTTGTAAAAGTTAGAGACCAAATGTGACATCGAGAATTTGAGGGACAAAACGAATAACGTTGAAAAATATCGTAGACTAATTAAGAATATTGTTAATGTCATGAACTGAAATAAATTTTCTAAAATATGAGGCACCAAACAGGCTATTAGCTCATTTAATATTTTAAAATAGTAGTATTTGTTAATGATATATATGTTATTTATTAAAAGTTTAATATGTTATGTTAGTTGATGTTATATTAGTTATTGTTTTATCATTATTTAATTGTTTGTGTGGATTAATTTCAAAGGACACTACAAAAAAAACGGTCATTAGCGAGGGAATATTCAGTCGCTAATTCCCTCCTCGCTAATGCAATTAGCGAGAGAAATAGAATTCCGTCGCTAATTACCCACGGCCAGTTCCCTCGCTAATTCCATCGCTAATTAGCGAGGGACACATATTCCCTCGCTAACTGCCATGCCTGAACATCCTATTGGTGACTGCCACGTGTCTGACGTCCCTCGCTAATTAGCGAGGGACACATATTCCCTCGCTAACTGCCACGCCTGAACATCCTATTGGTGACTGCCACGTGTCTGACGTCCCTTGCTAATTCCCTCGCTAAAGTCCAAAAAAATAATTTTTTTTAAAACCTGCTTATTTATTAATAAATAATAAAACATAAAATACCTAAATCAATATAAATACAAAATTTCTAAAATATTCCATTCAAAATCCAAATCAACACGTAAAATCAAATGTTTATACAACACAAAATCTTTGAAATGTCATAACAAAATACTCAAATGTAAAAAAATAATACAAAGAGTACTAAAATGACCCGTCATCAGACTCCTCAGACCCCTCAAAAACTCGATACTCAGACTCATCAGACTCCCCAAGTTTCTGCGCAGGTTGAGACGTACTCTGTTGAGACTGATAAAGCTCCATCATCCTCTTCATGTCATTCTCCATCTTTTGCTCCCACTCTCGCTTTTGCATCTCCATCATTTCTTCGCCACTCCGGCCAGCAAGATGTGCAGATGTGGATAATGGGAAGTTGCATGGGATGAAGAGCCATGATTGTCATGTATTCATGGAGTGCTTACTTCCTTGATAACTCCTATTTATATGAGTTATTTATACTCATTCAAAGAATAAATCACGCAAGTTCTCTAGCAATACAAGGTTAATTAATTAGTTTTATGGTAATTTCTTAGTTCTCAGTAAATAAGAGGTTAATCTGTGCGTTTTGGCACCAAGTGGTGCCCTTGAGAGCGTTTTGATACTTCTTGTGCTTGTGCAGGAAAAATAGTGCTGAACGTTACCACGTCCCTAACCGCGTCTATAGAAAAGCAAAGCAGAGCAAGGGTGAAAGATCTCAATTTTTTGGCGCTAGTAATGATGGTCAAAGATATAAAAGTCGGAAGATCTTCTATTCCCAGAGTCGACACGGAAGATACATCGTAGCCGCATGCGATTGTCGGTCGGAAGAGAAAACAGGACACGGTAGGTGGGCAAGTGACATCAGCAACACGTGAGCAAGGAGGCTATTTAATGAAGGCTCAACACTCTCTCAAGAAAGGCACGCACATACAGAACCATTCATACATTTCACTCCATCTTCATCCCTGCACCATCCCTCCATTAATTTCAGAGATAGTTTGTAAAGAAGATCTGGAAACAGACTTCTGTATTTTGCTTTTCTGAACCTTTTTTTTTATAACTCACTGCTGTGAGGCTCAGACGTTGTAACGTCTCTACAACGTACATGCTGAAGAGTTACTTAGGTGTATCTTTTGCACTTAGTTTCTTTTCTTTTATGTATGGTATTTGGATTACTCCTTATCATTCTGTAAAGATGCTCAGCATGAGCTAAACACTTTGTAGTTGAGTTGTTGCTTTGCCTGTAATGAATTTCTAGTTGATGTTATGAAGTATTGACGTTGCATGTTTTAAATCTTTGTGTGAAAATATTTCCAAACTTGTTTTGAGGTTGGCCTCTTAAAATAGGTAGATTCATAGGTACAGACAAAGTCTATGAAAAGAAATCAAAGATTTATATGAACGAACGATGCACTAAAGACATTTAGGCATTTTTTATCTAAGTCTAGACATAGAACGGATAATAGTTCATAGAACATTCTTTGTGGGTGCTTAAAATACGAGTGGGCCTATTTAGAACCTAGACATAGGACCTCTTATACTTGAAAACTCGGCGTTTTGTCTTTGAAAAGCATAGCTCTTTTTTGAGCGTTCAAGCGGCCACGTCTATACAAAATAACATTTATGCGTTATAACGTGTAAGCGTTATAACGCCCGACTTGAAAGGATTTATTTGCATGCAACAACTCAACTCATCCTCCATCCATATTTACAACCAACATTTGTTTACTTGCTTTATTTACATTTTTAGCATTAAAACCAACTCTTATTGCCGATTTGCTACTTGAATCTCTTGTGTTTGAAACTTGAACTTTGAAAGTACAACCAATCCTCGTGGGAACGATCTCGTACTTAAATCCACTTTATTATTTGTACGACGTGTATACTTGCACTATATTTGCGAATACCACACGAACGCAACAGTGTGGTGGAAGAAGGTGGAGAGAAGAAGAGTGAAAGAAGAGAGAGACAGATGCATGCGGAGAGGAGAGAAGGCAGGGTGGGGGTCGTGGGTGGTGGTGGTTGTGTGGTGGTGGAAATGAGAGAATGGGGTTTAAGGTCGTGGTCTTTGGTGGTGTGAGAGAGAGAAGAGAGAAGAGTGAGAGAAAAGTGAGAGAAGAGTGAAGGAAAGGGCGTCGATCGGTTAAGCATTTATGGCAGGTAGCGACGGATTTAGCGACAGAAATTCGGTCGCTAATCCGCGCGTATACCAAGGGACTGCAACGGTCAGACATTAGCGAGGGACCCATTAAACCGTCGCTAACTGTCTTGAAGTGCGTGCAAGCGCAATTTGAAATTGGCGCCTTGCATTTAGCGACGCCGATCCGTCGCTCTACACGCCTTATTTCCGTCGCTAATTACTTAATTTGCGAGAGACACCATTTCTCGCTACGTCCGTCGCTAATTTCTGAGTTTGCGAGGGACCTAATATTCCCTCGCAATGTCCCTCGCTAATCCCCTGTTTTTTTGTAGTGGGAGTTGTGATCAAGGAAGAAAATGGGGTTTGATCATTTTTGTCCTCCTCAAGAACTTAGAAGAACATATGAGAGAAAAAGGTTTGAATTTTGATCTTCAAAAATTAAGACTTAACCAGCTTGAAGTGTTATAACTTATAAGTTTTAACCTATGACTTAACAAAATGAATTAGAATGTGAAGTGGGTGCTGGCCATGGGATTTCCTAAAGGAGAAGGAATATACTTTTGAACTTAAGGCTATGTGTGGTTGTAAGAAAGAAAAGAAGGAAAACAAAAGAAAGTAAATGGAAAAAAAAGATATTAGAAAATTAAAGAGATGATTTCGTAGTGGTTTGGTTTGAGAGAAAATGAAAATGAAATGAGAGGAAAGTGAGAAATACTATTAAATGACATAAATATCCCTATTTAAAAATTATCTACAATAAAAAAATTTAGTAGAATAAAAAATAAATTAGGAAATATTTCATAAAAATTAAAGATAAAATTTATATTTGTTATGAACAATATGAGTGTCCACCTCTCTTCCAATTCATATTTGTTCATGTTCTTCTTATCTTCTTCTTCATCTCTCTAGCATATGATTGATAGCATTCTTCTTCTTCTTCTTTGGTCATCTCTTCTACGAGATTTGTGGTCAAGTTCCTGAAGAAGACTATGATTGAAATCTATAAGATCTATTTGATCTTAATATATTTTAAAGCAAAGGAAAATACATATACTTTATGTCTCAAATATTTTCATGTAATAGGAAAATGAGAAAAAAATTTCAGTAATATTATAGTCTGGAAAATGAGAAAATATTTCCAATAATATTCTCAATATTTCTGAAAGAGTACACATAAGTCACTAAATAGATTGAAGTTTATTGCAAGAAGTGAATGATTCGCATTATGATTTTGATACAATAAAGGTTGTGGTGATGAGCATTGATATGCTAAATGTTATCATTATCCTATTTAACTATCATTAGTATAGGATTTGTGATTAGGATATTCCTATTGGTGTCATGAATTTTGAAAAAAATGTAACTTTTCTTCTTCTTTATGTTAGGTAGTATTGATTCTCGCTTGCTCAATGATACTACTATTATGTTGTATGATTTTAGTGTCTAACCAAATAGATATTATAAAATGGTATATTTGCTTGGTGATTAACCTTATAGTTTAAACTATTTAATATTGGATTGGTGGCTCTTGATATATTGTTTATAGTTAGATGTGGATTGTTTCTGTTGTCTTATGATATTCTTGATCAAAAGTTTATTTTTGTAGGTTAATTTTATAGATTCAATGAACGGAAAAACAATTCCATTCCATCTTTCTATGAATATATTGGATTTTCATAAGTAAAAAGTAAAAACAAATTTTTTGGATTTGATTCATCTTTACGTGATGCTATATTATCTATCGATGCTATATAATCTCTATGTTACAGTTTTACTTTGCTAAAAATCCCTTTTTCACACCTGATATAATATTACATAAATAGTATTGCAATAACTACTTCAACAATGTGAAGTTTTAATTTCTCTGTAGGTCCGCATTTTGGATTTAGTTAGTTCTTCATTTCTTTTCTCATTTCAATTTCTTGTCTAATCCTTTTGTCATGTTTGTGGAATGAGCTTTATTGGATTTTAAGTTGGATTTTAAACATTTCTTTTCAAGACAATTTGTCTATTTACATGCACTATTAATTAACCAATTTTTCTTCACATTTCATATTTCTCTAATTTGCTTAATTTACGTGAAAACTCTTACTTTTTTTTTTTTTTTGACAAGACGAAAACTATTACTTGATCATTACTATAATCTATTGTCTTGCAAATTCATGGGGAAATGCAACATGATTTTATAACAGAGATATTATTGGTGTTATTTTAGGGAAAAATTTACACATTGAGAATGCATTATATTCCCCTAAGTCTCGTAACATCTTCTTGAATTCGTTGCTTGGCAATGCGCTGTTCTTGCGCAAGAAGCAAGGATTTGATCTCCTCAATATCAAACCAATCCAATTTACTATTGATAACTGTCGTGAGAGAATCGAATTCCGACGGAAGTCCGTCTAATATGACAACTAATTGATCTTGGGTGCTAACAGATTCCCCAATTGCAAGAAGAGAATCGGAAATCGATTTGATTTTAGCAAGAAACTCTGTGATAGTTGAGTTTCCCTTATTCGTCGTGCGCAACTCAGTGCGAAGTTGCCTCGCTCGAGTCTTCATTTTTGAGTGAAAGGTTTGATGAATTGAATCCCATAGTTAATATGTATGTCTGCACCCAATTACACTGGGTAAGATGGATGGGGACATGGAGGCTTGAAGCCAAGAAAGCAAGAGTTGATCTTGCAACTCCCAAGCTGCATAGGCAGGGTTCTCAATGTTGTTGAGCGATCGGTTTACGTGATGAATTGGGAGGAATTTGTTGGGAGATCTGACGATGCAGGTGTGAGCGATGAGCACGCAAAAGCCCGGTTCTAATTGTTATAACCATACTAAGTAATTTTTATTGTCGAACTTGACGGAGATCTTGTAGTTGAAAGTAGACAAGGGTGTATTGGTTGATGAGCGCCGCCATGAGAGACAGAGACACCATGATTGGTGTTTAAATGCGGCCGGTGAAGAGGATCACCAGGAAGTGGACCTAACCTCGTGATACCATGAAGAAGATAAAGGACTACGATATTTCAAAGCTATTTTACTGTGATGATCCGGTACACTTACCATGACACCACAAATATATATATATATATATATATATATATATATATATATATATATATATATATATAGCTTATCCATGTAAATTCTCTTAACTCTAAACCCTTTCCACAGGTTAAGTTACATTTGACCATCAGCAAGTTCGGACTTGGGAGTGTTTGACATCTACCTCTCAACTTGGTCTTGGGGACTGTTAGACTAGTAAGTATTGATAATATTGATCCATTTGATTGTTAGGGGTTGGTTAGGTTAGTTGTTGAATTTGGTTAGCAAGTGGCAACTATATATAAATTGCTGTAAACTTTGAGGGAGCATATTTCTTTTTCTTTTTCTTTTTCTTTTTCTTTTTTTCACAATAGAAATAGATTGTTTTTCTTTTCTTTTTGAATGTAGCTAACCATTAAGAATGGATGGAACTTGTCGTATCATCCATGTTTGTTACTTGCAATTATAATTTTAAAGTAATTTATGGATCCATAACAACCAATGACATATTGTGGTGATAATATACAACAGTATACCTCTAATATACGACATAGAAAAAGAAAACATGACTTGATAAATTGTCATATTGATGATAGGAACCAACTGGTATATTGAACGAAATAGGAGTATTACATGAATGTTTTGCTGGATATTTGAGAGATCCAACCCTCTCCTAAGCCAAATGGCCCTCTAGTGTATACAATTGACAAAAGACCCTTATTCCTATCCCACTACCTTCTTATTTATAGGCAACATGCCTTATTGTTATTTGACTAACTAACTATTCAACAAACTAACTAACCCTTAACTAATATAACAAACATTAACTAACTCTAACTACTATACAGACCTATCAATACTCCCCCCTCGGACATTCACCTTGTCCTCAAGGTGACTCAAAAATGAAAATTATTGTTGACAAGTTGCTTTCCACGATGAGCCCACCACACAAAATTGAACCGCTCTTTGCACTCCACGTGCGCGAGCGAATCACTTCTCTATCACATACGGTACTATGCAAACCATAAGTTGAGGAAGACTCTCTCCAACCACCTTCACAAGTTAACCATATAGTTTTATACATGCTGTATTTGAGTGCTGATTTATTCATGGATGCTTCCCAACTTGGAGGACTTATTACTTCAATAATTGAAGCACAAGTAGAGGAAGTAGAGAACTTGGTTGAAGTATCTGGTAAAGGTATCATCACATTAAACTCCCTCAGATTTTCAACCAACCTCCATGGTATTTCAATAGCAACTGAGATTGTAGTTTGAGTAACCTCACTTGATTCTCTCTCTTGGGAAATATACTGGAACAAGAGGATTAGAATTCCAACAATGATGAAGCCCAATTCGTGAGACTTGTGCCAAAGGAGTGTTTGTTGGTGGAGATATATGATTACTACAAGCAGCAGACCTTGCAATTCCTTGTATCTCTCCTTTGGGTCAATTCAAGCACATTTATTTCAACCCAAGTTATGAAGATTACTGCGGGTGTTGCAATGTTGAAATCCCATGATGGCCTTCCAAGCATGTAGGTGAAAGAAATGGATTAGCCTGTAAGGTCTTATTAGTAATAATGGGAATTAAACCCACTAAAATTGTTGCACTCCTAATTGCATGAAACAACACCTTTACATGCATTAAAATTGCACTGTTGGCAATATTATGCAGCATCGTACCATTTAGAATATCGACACTTAGATCCCATTTTAAGAACTCACCCATTAGCTCTTCTACTACTGCCATGTGTGTGATACCCAGCCACTTGTCATAAACACATTTATATTATTATATTTGACCAACCCATTAACATCAAAGAAGACTTTGAATATTATTATATTTGATGGACAACCTTCTAACATAACACCCACTTTGTGGAATACCCGTCCAGTCCCTTTCTTCGTCAGTGACTCTACACGGTAGACATCAGCAGCACTTACCCTTTTGGAAGAGACGAACCCCAATCCTGCTTCGTGAAAACCCAATATGGGCAGCACCAGTGGTTGGTGTACCCTCGCATGGAGGTCTACGTCGGACGGTTCTGGTGTCAGACAGTGAGTGGCAAGATCTCGCATTGCTTGGGACTCTGTTGCTGTTGCTTGCGATTTCTGAACCAACCGTTTCGGATCCTCCATATCTGGCGAGACTTCAAAGAGGTGTGCGTCAGTTCCTTGTGCTTTCATATTAGCGAATACGACTTGATTTGGATCGGGTTACGTGCAAACTCTGGATTTTTCATTTTGACCTTACCCGATGTATTTTGGGCTGGCCCATTAAGATTGGAAGATTTTGGGCTTGACCCACTTGGTTTAGAAACAAGGCACGAGTTACGATTATCCCGATTGCTTTGGACCCTTCTAACCGTTTTGCACATCATGTGCCTCTTCTGCTTTCTGAGCGACCACGATCTCGATCTCAACCGGCCTCTGTTAGCTACGACGGTCGCCGGCAACTCTAACGGTGATGGTAATTGTACCAACGACCATTCCTTCTTCCCACCATTTTCTTTATTCTCATTCATGAAATCCCTCCATCCATGATATTGCTCCCATCCGGTGGCAGGCGGTGGTACTCTCGATGTCGGTGCCATGTGTGGGCGCCTGTGTTCGGTGGGGGTTAATGCGGTGGTGACGACTCAAGTAAGTCGATGGAGCGATTTAGGCCTCGGTGTGTTTTTCAACTTTGTGAGTGCCATCGTCGGGTGGTTTCGGTGGTGGTGGTGGCTTGTTCCCCATTTCTTGCTTTCCTTCCTTTCGTTGTGTTCTTGATCTTGTGTAAACAATTTCGCTCACACGAGCTCCAATCACCCAGCAGGCACCGAGAGTTACGGTGGTGACGGTTGACCTTGGTTCGTTCTATTACGACAAGTTGTTTTGGCTCCAACGGTGCCAACGATGGCCTAAGACACTGTTGACACTCTCTTTGACTCGAACTAGCCACTTTGTCCTTTGGGATTACGCACTTCCTTACGGTGTGTAGTTTTCTTGGAAGCAATTCTTGAACTTTTAGTTGCTCGCCTTCCTCTCCACCTTACCGTGATGCCTCTCATCTTAAGTGCCAAACAAACATTACGCTTGGACCAAATTTGGGCGTTGCAATGTTCGATTTCCACCTCGATTTCTTGCTTCCCGTTGAAGAAGTAGTTGCGTAGTGTTTCTTGGAATTTTGACTTGAAGATTGTTCTTTTGCAAGAAGCCGTGCCTTTGGTCTGTCCTCCACAAGATTGGGTGATTCAAGCCTGAGCCATCATCGCCTCCATCCGAGCAGCGTTTCTTGCCACTATCCAGTTCGGTGCGCATCTCAGATTCGTGAAGCGTCGGTCCAATTCCTCACTCAATCGTGGATCCATCGTTCCTTGAAGTTGTCTTCTTCTTCGGCATTCACGTTCCCAAGGATCGAATTGCTCTGATACCAGTTGATAGGAACCAACTGGTATATTGAACGAAATAGGAGTATTACATGAATGTTTTGCTGGATATTTGAGAGATCCAACCCTCTCCTAAGCCAAATGGCCTTCTAGTGTATACAATTGACAAAAGACCCTTATTCCTATCCCACTACCTTCTTATTTATAGGCAACATGCCTTATTGTTATTTGACTAACTAACTATTCAACAAACTAACTAACCCTTAACTAATATAACAAACATTAACTAACTCTAACTACTATACAGACCTATCAATTGATTAAACTTTTAAGCTTTGAATCTGAAGGATACTATCTATTTTAAATTGATTAGTTGCATTTTTCCAGATTCAGTGTCGTTATCTTTCATATATAAATATTTGGTAGTAGCTTTTGTTTATCAGTATCATTGACAGCACAAAAAAAAGCATTCAACAATTGACTAATTCAAACATTCAACTAATAAGTGAGATAAAATATACAAGTAAAAGACAGCATATTACATACAAGGTCAACAAAAGAGGGAAAATGCATGGAATAAAGTTATACAAGCTCATAAAGATTCATAATAGACCATTCCTAACATACATTTTAGTTATTAAATTATGCACAAGCAATATTGATGTGAGCTGCAGATGTTACAACAATACAATTTAATCAGACCAGGATCTTTAAGTATTGCCAAATGATCACTTGATACTCTCAACTATGGAGGTTTCACATATCAGTAAAACCGGGTATTCATATAACTCTGCTCGCCAAAACTGAGATTCGGATCCCTGTCTGAAATGTTTCTCAATTAAATTTTAAAGAAAGACATATACCGGTGCAGTTATCAAAATCAAGGGAACTAGGAAGAAATTGAAGCAGAGGCAAGGACTAACCTTATTTATCTAGGGGTTCAAAAGTTTCAATCAATTGTTGTGACCTGCAATGAAGATTAGAATTAAGATTAGGTAGGATTAGAGCTGAATAAAGAATGATGGATGCTTCAGTTGTTGTGATCTGCAAGAAGGGTGTGTGCGTGTTTCAATCAATTGTTGTGACCTGCGTGAAGGGTGTGTTCGTGTTTCTTGTGTTAGGAAAGGGTATATCTGTAGTGTTGTGTGTTGGAGTGAGGCAAGCTAGAATCATTTTGGGAATCAGTTGGGATTCTTGAGAGAGAGAGGCACTCTCTAATTGCCTTGTTCTAGTTTTTCATTTCATACTAATTTTCCTTGTTGCTGATACCAATTCTGGGAGTTTCCAGAATTGTTTGAACACAATTCAGTTTACTTGTTTGTGAATTTCTGAGTATTTAGATACCTATCACTCCACAAATGTCAACTTTAAATCTAGCTCTCCCTCTCACGCAAATTTGGACATGGATGTGTAATTGTGTAAAAAAGAAAATGACGCGACATCACCTACACTTGAACAACTCTTACGTACGAGGTGGTTTGAGATCCTACTGGAATAAAGAGTCTCATTACAAAGCCGAGGCATCCAAAACTATCGAAGAGTTATGGCTGTTGAATACCACCTCTACCGTAGAAAAAAATAGAACAGAAACACTGAAAAAAGAAAAATTCAAAACACATACCATCTATCTTTGTGATTGATACCAAGTCCATTGCACGTAAGAATCATTCCTTTAAATCTGGCAAGATATTCCTGAGTAGCAATGAGACATGCACACCATAGGTAAGTACACAGCAGCAGTTACTATTCAGGGGATATATTGAAACAATCACAAACAAATTGAAGTAAATAATACTAACATTAGCAGGTAATAATAATTAAGTTTAATACCTGCAAGCTATACTTGTCAATCTCACCTGCCCCAGTTAAATCATAATCTAAGCGCTTCGCAGGATCGCTCAAAACTACAAAATAATAAAGAAAGACAAAGATCAATAGATATCCACCACAAGTATCATTAACAAGAAGCTATTTGCTAATTTCTAAACCATAACCATATGCAGCAGAAATACTATCTAGTGCAAAGTTCAAACTAGGATAGGAACCCATCTCAGTCCAAGATACCAAAACCACTTCAGGTTTATTCTAGAAGGGCCAATAGGACCTCGGGCCCAACTCGTCCAATTCCCTATTTCTTGGGAGGGAATCCTCAGGGAAAATTCCAGAAGGGAGAGTAGTTAGAAGAGAGAGAAATTGGTTGTTACTTAAGGGAGGGTAGCCTAGTGAATGGGTATCAGGAATCTTTCTGTTATTCAGGGAGTCAGAATAATTTCGATGACTTGGAGCTTTTGCTCTTACTTCTGTACCTTCCTTATCACTTTCAAATAAGAAACTCACAATCAATTGATAAGGGTTCCTATCAAACTATGTTGTACTACAGAGACTCTGGTGCTGCAGATTAAATTTAATCCATTTAAGTATCATTTACAGACATATTTATTAAGTTAAAGTAATTTCCATTACAGGATCACTCACAAAGTTTCCCAGTAATGTTCAACATGGCAATCCTATAAATTTCAGTATTGATATATATATATATATATATATATATATATATATATATATATATATATATATATATATATAGATATAGACAGTGTTATATTACTTTGGTTTTCCTCAATTTTGTTTTGAGTGTGAGTTTTCTTATCATTGTGTTCATCTGTGTGAAATTTCCATCCTGTAATCTTCTAAACTTTCCCTTTCCAAGTAGGATTAAAATAAAGTTTGCATGCTTATGAAATTATGTTAACATCCGCATATGAAAGGAACAAATGAAATAGTAAATAGTATAATAAAATGTAGTTAAATGCGGAAAGCTAGACAACAAAGGTTAAACATCATATATCCCAACAAATAAAGTTCCGCAATCTTCGTGTCCATGACTGCTTGTCCATTTACTGAAACCATTTGTATATCGTGCTTGTCTTGAAGATAGCAAAAGTGTTATTCCATGTAATAAAGAATGATAATTGCAATCACCGAAGCCATGAGAATAGAGTTTGTTAAATTATGGGCTTACAAGGAAAAAGTAAAAGTATGAATTGCATGAAAGAATTACCATTGTAAGCTTCGTTTATCTCTTGAAATTTTGCAGTAACAGCACTGTCACCATTGTGTTTGTCGGGATGCCATTTCTATCAATAGAGTAGAATCAAATGTATACAGTAAGTTAAACTTGCTCAATTTTGTATTTTTTGGTTTGAAGATTTGCAGAAAGAGCCATAGCAGGAGCTACAAAAAAGGGTAGGTTACCAACCAGCGCGAGTCTTCGGTAATTCAATTTGATATTTTCATCAGTTGCGTCATAATCAACCTCCAGCACTTTATAATAATCCTTAAAATAAGTAAAAGCAAACCATCAATAACACATTAAAATAACAAGATCACAAACATTTGCTCTTCATCAAGGTCCAAGGAAGGACCATTTTTGCTACACATACAATACAACCACCAATTGGAAAGTTGCAAAAAGATTTAAGGTTTTTTAACTAAGTAAAGAAAACCAAATCATCTAAAGTTTTAAGCAGAAAGATTGTGTTGCACAATATCATAGACAGATTTGAGAAATTTCTCCAGAGCAATAAGAACAACTGCATCAACTAATTAATATCTATATGATTCAATCAATAATTTACAAGATTCTCCTACACTTCTCAAATCAAAATAACCCATAATAACAATCTACCAGAATCCTAGCTAGCTACACTATTAATCAAACACATGCACTAATCCCTCAACTCCAAACTATATTCTACTTAAAATGGAACTTCAATTTTTCAACAAACGGTCTCACCATTCATCTTCCTAGCTAGCAACTAAAATACAAATCTGAATTTTAATAATAGGCAATGTATTTGGGTCAAAATTGACTTTAATTTCAAATAAATCCTGAGAATTAACAACAAAATCATACGATAAAAGATTGAAAATTTAAGAACGGTTAATACCTTTGAGGTGGTGTTGTTAGCGGCAGCCATGTGCTACAAAAAAGGGGTGAACATGCAAAGCGGATTCTTTTACATGATTCATGAGGATCAGATACAAACCTCTGAGACCAAAATAAAAGGGAAAATCGGAGGAACTATGAACTGCAAAATGCTTCAAGCAACTATAGAGATTGTTGAAATGAAAGAGAAAAATGAGTTGTGGATTGAAGTGAAAGAGAGAAAGAGAAGAGGGGAAAAATAGGTTAGAATTGAGGAGGAGTTGTTGTGTGGTGAACGAGAAAAGAAAACAAGAGGGCGTTTCTATGCCACAATTTGAGAAATCTGGAATCTGGATGGCGTTTCTCAGTTTTTTTTTGGGGGGATTTTTTGTGTGGATATATATGGCTCTGTAATTGTAATTTGTGATGATGTTACGCCTTGCACATGTTCACCGTGGTAAAGTAAAATCTCCGAGGGTTTCATTGATGGAGAAACGATCGAAATTAAAATATTACAACTATATAGTGGTCAGAGTGGTTGTGGGTGGTGGTGGTCAAAGTGGTGATTGACGGTGGCCAGAGTGGTGGTCGGTGGTTGTTTGCGATGGTGGGTGGTGGTGGTTGTTTGCGGTGGTCGGAGTGGTGGTTGATGGTGGTCAGAGTGGTGGTTGATGGTGGTCAAAGTGGTGGTTGACGGTGGTGGTTGGCGGTGGTTGGAGTGGTAGTTGATGGTGGTCAGTGTGGTGGTTGACGGTGGCCAGAGTGGTGGTCGATGGTGATGGTTGGCAGTGGTTGGAGTGGTGTTGGTGGTGGTCAAAGTGGTGGTTGACGGTGGTCAGAGTGGTGGTTGACGGTGGTCAGAGTGGTGGTTGATGGTGGTCGAAGTGGTAGTTGGTGGTGGTTAGTGTGGTGGTTGACGGTGGTCGGAGTGGTGTTGGTGGTGGTCAAAGTGATGGTTGACAGTGACCGGAGTGGTGGTTGGCAGTGGTCGGTGGTGGTTGCCGGTGGTCAGAGTGGTAGTTGATGGTGGTCAGTGTGGTGGTTGACGGTGGCCAGAGTGGTGGTCGGTGGTGATGGTTTGCGGTGGTCAGAGTAATGGTGGTGGTGGTCAAAGTGGTGGTTGACGGTGGTCAGAGTGGTGGTTGATGGTGGTCAGAGTGGTGGTTGGTGGTGGTCGGAGTGGTAGTTGGTGGTGGTCAGTGTGGTGGTTGACGGTGGTCGAAGTGGTGTTGGTGGTGGTCAAAGTGGTGGTTGACGGTGGCCGGAGTGGTGGTCGGAGTGGTGGTTGGCAGTGGTTGGTGGTGGTTGGCGTGGTCGGAGTGGTAGTTGGTGGTGGTCAGATATATTGATAATTAGAGGTGGAAGAAGAAACAAAAATTATAAAACCTATTTTTGTGGTTTTGAGTTTTGATGGAAAACTGTTTTGAAATTAAGGAAAAAACCAACTCAACTCCATTTTACACGAACATGTTTCTGTTTTGAAATTGACTTTCAAAACCAAAAACCAAAAACTTAGAACCACCCCGAACGGGTCCTTAGATTTTCTATTAGTACTTTTAATTTCTACTGTCAAATTTCACTAATGACACAAAGCGTGTAACTTTGCCTATGTGGCAATATTTAATAAGGTGGCACATTGTTATAATTTCCACGTAACATTGTTATTGCCACGTATTAATAAATAAATAAATAATTAACAAAACAAAATTTTAAAAACCAAAAACTAAAAAATCAAATCCCTAATATGCAGTTAGGTATGTAGCATAAGCTCATTTCAAAAGAGTAATGTGTGATAATTATGCTTTAAAAATAGTGAGTAATGCATCACACTCACACAATCACTCACACTCTTATATATATATATATATATATATATATATATATATATATATATATATATATATATATATATATATATATATATATAAAAAAAACACTTGTAAAATTGAAAAAGAGATCGACAGCTTTAGTAGCGTTTATAAAAAAGCGCTACCCATTTTAATAACACGCTACACCATTAGTAGTGTTTTAAAGTAAAGCGCTACCCATTAGGTAACACGCAGAGAGAGATCACCAAGCGCTTTTACTCAGCGCTAGCCAATTAGAAAACACGCTAGACATATCCTAGCGCTTTTATTCAAAAAGCGCTAGTGATTAGAAAACACGCTAGATAGATCCTAGCGTTTTTAGAAAGCGCTAGGTATTTAGAAAACACGCTAGACGGATCCTGGCGCTTTTATTCAAAGCGCTAGCCAATTAGAAAACACGCTAGATAGATCCCTAGCGTGTTTTATAAAAACGCTAGGTATTTAGTAAACACTCTGAGCGGATCACTAGCGCTTTTATTCAAAATGTTAGGTATTTAGAAAACACGCTAGATAGATCCTAGCGTTTTTAGAAAAGCGCTAGGTATGGTTAAATAATTTTTTCGTTTCCCATTGAGCTACTTCCCTCTCTCATTCTAACTCTCACACCGAAGCGCAAAATCACTCACCCGAAAGCATAAAACCCTAACACCCTAACGCAAATTAACATCATCTCTCTCAGCGAAAATCATCTCTCTCGGTGAACATCATCTTTCTCGGTCTCTCACTCGGACAACATTGGTGAGTTTTACATTCCTTTCTCTGTTTGGGTTCCTTTATTAATTTCGTTCCTTTCTCTAATTACAATAGTCTCTTGTTGCAATTTTTTCTTGTAAATTACAATTAGGAAATTTGTTAGATATTAAATGTGGGGTTCTAGTTTAGAAATATATTAGTTTTGTCACTTGTGCACACTAGACTCTTTTTTTACCACTAGCCTCTTCTTGTTACACATAAATTAAGTTCATTAATTATTTGGAAGACTAGACTATGGTTCCTTTGTCTTGACCAAAGGGAATGAGAATAGAAATAGAATATGAGATAGATATAGCTTGGGAAAATAAGGAGTGGAATTGAAAAAATTTTAAAAGAGGAAATTTTGTTTTTTTTTTATATGAATTGATTCTTCATTATATTGAATTGCTTGATGGGTCGTATGTTAAAGTTCTCTTCTCAGGATTTTATTATAAATATTTGGAAATTATGGATAGAAATTGGATGTACGCGATCGTGCATCCAAGGAGTATCTTGCATTGGAGTGGATTATTTTGTGAGTTGTCTTTGTTGAGCGTTTAGGGACTTCTAGTGGTATGAAATGTCCTTGTTTAAGGTGTTGTTATGTAAAATCGATTCTTTATGAGAGGAGTTGCACGACATTTAAAAGCGAATGGAATTGATCAAAGTTACACTTGTTGGATAATGCGGTGAGAAAAAGGTGAATCTTCAAATATGAATGATATTAGTAAGAGATATGCTGTGGCCGGTTGACAGGACACATTCATTTGATGCGAACGAATTTGAAGAGATGACAAAGGTGGTTGAAGAGGATCTTAATGATTGTCTGAAATGTTTGAGAAGTTGATAAGCGATGCGAGAGACACCATTGTATGCGGGTTATCTTGAATTCACAAAATTATTGTTTGTGATCAAGTTGTATAACTTGAAAACTTCGCCACGGATGGACGGATAAGAGCTTTCTTGATTTACTCGCGCATACGAAAGAAATGTTGCGAATGATAATGTGCTTCCTTCTCGGACGTATGATGCAAAGCAAATGTTGGGAGTCTATTGGCTTGACTATGAGAAGATACACGCTTGTCAGAATGATTGCATTTTATTTGGAATGAACATGCGTTGTTAAAGTCGTGTCCTAAATGTAATGCACCTCGGTATAAGAAGAAAGAGTACGCTCGAGAAAAGGTGTTGTGATTTAGGCGCATGTATCGTAGTTCGGAAGATGCAAAACACTTGACATGGCATGAGGATGAAAGGATTAAAGATGGTATGCTCGACGACACGTGATTCTCATGACGGAAAAAATTAATATTGAGTATCCTAATTTGGGGATGACCGAGAAACCTCGCCTTGCATTGTCTGGTGATGGATTTAACCATACGGTATCCCGAGTAGCTCCAGCGATTACATGCTTTGTGATTTTGGCGATTTATATCTTACTGCATTTGTGGCTTTGCATGAAAGCGCAAATATATGATCTTGTCTTTGTTAATTTACAGGCCCGAACAACCGAGGAAATGATATTGATGTATACTTGGCTCCTTTAATTGAAGACTTGAAGCAAATGTGGGAGGCGGGGTAGAGGTGTATGATGCGTTCGAGAGAAGAAAGTTTCACCACGAGGGCTATGATCTTTAGCACTGATTGCGACTTTCTGCATACAACAATCTATGCAGAGTGCGATAACAAAGAGGCGGTGTGCATGCCCTATATATGAAGATAACACAGTTGGATGTGGTTGGAACATGGTAAGAATAATATCTATCTTGGTCATCGTAGATTTTGCCATCGACTCATCCTTATCGATTGTGGAGAAAGGCATTTGATGGGAATGAGAAACACGTAGAGCTCCCGCCTTTGTGAGGCGAGCAGTATTTGAAAAGGTGGAAGATTTGAACATTAAATTTGGGAAGCCTTTTGCAGGAGAGCTTGCCAAACGGGGGTGGAAGAAAAAGTCGATTTTCTTTGAGTTTCCATACTAGAAGTCATTATATGTAAGGCATTTCATTGATGTGATGCATGTTGAAAAGAATGTCTTGAAAGTGTCATTGGTACCTTACTCGATATCTTGGGTAAGACTAAAGATACCATCGACTCAAGGTTGGATTTGGTTAGTATGGGTTTGAGACTGAATTGGGTCAGGTAAAAAGAAGGGTACACGTACATAGCTAACTTTGTTTCTTCTTTAAGGCGATTTGTAGTAGAGTGATTGACCCTGGAAAGTTGCCAACATTGCAAAGAGAAATTACTGTCACTTTGTGTGAACTTGAGATGTATTTCCCACCTTCCTTTTTGACATAATGATTCATCTAATAGTTCATGCGGTTAGAGAGACACAATTGTGTGGCCCGTGTTACATGAGATGGATGTATCCGTTTGAGCGTTACATGAAGATATTAAAAGGATATGTGAAAAATCGATCACGACACGAGGTTGTATTGTTGGCGCTACATAGTTGAAGAGGCTATTGAGTTTTGCGGGCTATCTATCTAGTCTTGAATATTACGTGGGATTTGCGAGGTCTCGTCATGTAGGAAGGATTAGTAAAGGGATGACATGAACTAAATTAGTGATGGTATCAAGGAAAGAACTAGAGCAAGCACACTTATGCGTTCTTCACAATGATAGTGAGGTTGATTCATATGTTGCCAAGCACTGAGGAGATTCTTAAGAGTCAATTCAGGGAAAGAAGCAAGTTTGGTTAGCAAAAGAACACAATAGGAGTTTCATAGTGTGGCTAAAACATCACATTGATGGTGAGTGTGTTTGAATCCTACTTCAATTTCAAAAGATTGAGATGGTTAGCAAAAGGTCCAAATATACATGTCTTCTCTTACAACAACTATCTAATGAGCAGTGCACTTTCTATACAAAAGAACAAGATGATCGAGTAAAATGCAAAATAGTGGGGTGACTCTTGTAGCTCATTCTATGCATGCATCGGTACAAAACGTAAGAAATCCCATATATGCGAATATGTCTTACTTTGGCTTCATTGAACACATATGGGAGTTGGATTACAATATGTTTGAGGAGCTGTGTTCAAATGTGAATGGGTTGACAATATCTTGGTTTCTGATTGATGAATCGGGGTTCATGCGGGTGAATTTCAACAAGTTAGGATATAAAGATGAACCTTTTATTTTAGCATCATAAGCTCGACAAGTGTTTTATGTCGCGATCGATTAATATCAATTGGTCTATCGTTCTATTGGTGACAAAAAATTTGTGTTTAACAACGATGATGATGAAGCACCCGATGATGTTGGTGTTGAGGCGACCCTTTCTTGAACATCGGAACCAATAATGGGGAAAATACTTGTATATTTTAGAAAAGATCATAATGATGGAATTACTATTCGTCGGAAAAAAATACCAAGGCGCGAATTGCAAACAAAATTTTATCTAGGAAAGGAAAAGGTAATATAGACTTAATGATATCTCGTTATTTTTATTAATAGATAATTATATTGTTTTTGTAAATTTAACAATAACATGGATTATGTTATATTGCGAGTCGGATGGCATCACTTAGTGATCATGAGAGTGGTCAGAGGCAGTAGTCATGAGTGTTGTCTTTGTTATGTTTCTAGCTTTAATTTGTAGCTACTTTTGAGTTTCATAATGTTAGTTAGTTATTATGTTGTATGATTTGGATATATATTAATTATGTTGTAAGTACTTGTTAGTTTAATATGGTCTTTTGTTGATATGTACATATGTGTGTATCTATATTGGATTGTAATGATATTGGTGAATTTTGTTGGAATGATATTTGATGAATTTTGTTGGAAGGAATGAATTTATAGGTTGTAATTAAAAGGAGAATAAACAAAAATAAAAAATATATAAAAAAAATCAGTCAATAGGTAGCTTTTTAAAAAAAAAGCGCTACAAATTAAATTAAAAAAATCGATCGATACATAGCGTTTTAAGGAGAAAGCGCTAAAAATGAAATTAAAAAAATATTCAATACCTAGCGTTTTATAGAAAAAACACTAGCTATGGACAAAATGCACTAGAGGATCCTGGCGTTTCTGACAGCTAGGAATTGTAAAGAAGCGCTAGAGGATCACTAACGTTTTCTTGGCGCTAGGAATTGTAAGTGAGCGCTAGAGGATCTCTGGCGTTTTCTTGGCAGCGCTAGGAATTGTAAAAAGCGCTATAGCATCCTGGCGTTTCTGACGCTAGGAATTGTAATTATAATTCCTAGGCTTCCCTGCGCGTTTCTGAGCGTAAAGCGCTAGGAATTGAAATTATAATTCTAGGCTTCCACTAGCGTTTTTGCGGCGCTAGGCATTGTTATTATAATTTTCCTGGCGCACTCTCTCACACAAACTCACCCGGCCGGTCGTCTCTTCATCTACCTGCAAACTTGCGAAAACCGAAACCCTCTTCGTTCATCCTTGCAAACTCTCTCCACTTGCGAACTCTCTCTCACTTGCGAACAACCCGAAACCCTCCACTGCGAACAACCCGGAAACTCTCTCTCCTCGCCCGGAGAAACCCTCATTTCTCCTTACGCTATTAGCCATACGCTCGCTCCTCCTCTCGCGCCTACTTCATATCATCCAACTCTCTCTCTCTCTCGTGTTCTTGTGGTAGCTCACGATTACCACGTGGCTTTTCGTTCAATCTTCAATATAGTTCAAACGGAGGTTAGTTAAGTGATGATTTTGCAACTTTATCATTTTTGCTTTTGAATCGCTTTTCTATGTTCAAACTATGTATGCATTAGTTATTGCTTCATTCTTGGTGCTATCTTCTACTATGTTTATTGGTGTTATTTGTTGAGAAAGTAAGCTTAGCTGCTTAGGATGCATAGTTTGGCTAAAAGTCATTATAAGGTTGTTTTGTGTTGAAATGTAATTTGTCAAGTTCAACTACTTTGGCATTGAGTTGAAGCCTATGCATGGGAATCAATACTCCAAATGGGTTGATAGGTTGGTATCTTTGCAAGGGTTACAATACCCCTCATTGCCAACTTATATATTCTAATGAAACATGAGTATAAAAGTAGTTGTTGTTGTTTCCACTTGTCTTTAACTAGAACAACCTTCACACGATATTCCTCATTGCCAACTTATATATTCTAATGAAACATGAGTGTACATGGAGAGATATTTGCATGAGAGATTATATTAGCCACAACCAAAGCTAACATCACCCTATCTCATATTTTATTTTCTTTTCCCTTTTATTATTTTTTCCTTGGTGGTGTACATTCTTTTGCTATATAAGCATGTATCTTTGTTCCATTGAATCGGTATCAATGAAGTTTATCATTTTATTCCCTCATTCATTGGTCATTTTCTCACGATTGAGTTTATCTCATTTCTCACTTATGAATTTCATGAACCTTATGATTTTGCTTTGCCTATTAAACATCGTTGAATTTCATGAACCTTATGAACCTTATGTTCATTCTTTTTGATTGGTATGATATGCTCCAAAGTCCTATCTGGATAGAACTATGCCTTTATAGCTAAAACTCTTTGAGTCTATTTCATTTGGGCCATTGCAAGTCGGATGGCATCACAGTGATCATGAGAGTAGTCATGAGGGTGGTGATGGGGGTGGTCATAGAAACACAAAGAAGTTCACTCCCGGAGTGGAATACGTGAAAAAGAATATAGTCCATCGGATAAGTAAAGGACACGAGAAATATAGGGTAAGTTAATTACTAATTATTAATGTTGTTCTCTACCTTTCAAAGTTATTATTTAATGATTTAAGTAATGCGAGTCGGATGGAGTGTTAAAGGTTTGCCTATTGGAAAACGACACAAATTTGATTAGTTTTATTGGTACTAAGGTGAAGCAAATGTTTCCAATTTCGATTAAAATTTGGAATGAGAAAGATAATAGAGTTTTGCCTAAAGCTGAAAGATGATTTACAGTCCTTAATACGGGTATATAATTTTAGACCTCTTTAATAATCTTATTTAGTGATTTTTAGTTATATTTATTTAATCCATTTTTATGTATAAGTAGAAACACTTTGATGTGGATGATGCAGAAGAGATTGGATACTCAAGGAAATTTGGAAGGTTGCATCGGGCTAATAGAAGCGATGTAGGAAAAAGTATACGAAACTTCTGATGGGACCATGAGGACAGAGCCTCGACATTGTATTAGGAATTATAAGTAAGGAGGATTGGAGCAAATTTGTACATATACACTTTTCTGAGATCCGGATTTCTTGGTTAGTATATTAATTATTTAAGTTATATATATATATATATATATATATATATATATATATATATATATATATATATATATATATATATATATATATATATTTCACAACTAGATATCATTCATTAATGTATACTTATCTTTTTAAATAGAAAAGAGCAAAGCCAATAAAGAAAGAGCTTTAATCATGAGTACCCTTATAGAGGAGGTTCTAGTGGATATCAAATTCTCGAAGAAAGATTGGTAAGACACAATTAGTTTAATTTATTATGATTTAATGAATCTTTTAATTTCTGATTGATTAACAATTATTAAACTTAAATAGTTCTTGCAGAGAGGAAATGTCAACTCGAGAATCACTTGATCGTTATCTTTATGCAGTTAGAGGCCGAAACAAAACAAAGATGGGGACATTGTGGATCCAAAAACTAAGGAGGTCAAGGACAAAATTGTAAGTATTATTTCTATCAGAGTTACTCGATTTTTTTGACACGTGGACATATTTTTATCGTCGATTAAATTTCTTTGACACTTGTTTATTATTTCTAAGCATTACTTATGTTTGTGCATCGACCAAAGCATATCACAATCTGTATCACAAGGAGATTTAGCAGATTGTGATGGTGAACAAGATGTCCTTGCTCGTGCCTTGGGAAGGGAAGAGTATAAGGGTCGGATAAGAGGTTATGGATATGGCATTCCTCCTACATTTGTGGGCCAAGAGCCATAGCGAAGTGCGGGGATTGTAAAGTCATGGCGGCAAAGTATGGCGAGCTATCAAGAATGTTCTTTGTACTAATGGAAGAAACGATTTATAAGCGACTCTTGGCACAATCCATTGGTGCACCATCCCTCTTTGCACCACCCCTCTTGAACCTATATTACTGCTTTGCACCCTCACTTGCCCAACATAGCATGCGAGATAGGTTTGCACCATCTCTTCAACACGGTATTTATTATTACTCGACTGTTTTTGTACATATGTATTTGATCAAATTATCATGTATATTTATTTTTCTTTATAATTGATTTAGGATAGCGTGAATGTGAGCTATATATTGCAAACCCACATCGAAAGGTTGCGGTCACGGTGGGCATGTTATGTAACCAATTGAGTGCCACAATGCACAATTTACCATGCACTGAAAACCATTTGAGAGTTAGGGTAGACTATTCAATTGAAGTCTGCACCATTGCACTGTTCCAATTGTTAATCTTGATATATTTCTTGTGGATCAATCACTTAGTACTTTTGTGGCATCTTTGAACAACTTATCGTTGTAAGTGACAATATTTTTGTTAATAAGTTAATGACTCATTGTTATATATAATGTAGGTTAACTAACTAATTAATCATTTTTTTAATATATACTAGGTACCCCAAGTGTCGACCAGTCTCCTTCTATAAAAGTGTCCGACCTTCCCCTTCCACTACCAAAGTGTCAGACCATCTCCTTACTATTAAAGGAAATGAAATCTGGCCAGATCCAACATGTTGTTAAATCTCCCCTTGATGAATTTGAGAAATTCATCACTTATGTAAGGACCACGTCAATCAAAAAAGAAGCCCGATGACCTTATTATGTTCTGAAGCAGATCAAATTGTGGGAGTGGAGCAGGATACTCAACATTGAGGATCACGAAAATTTGTATATGACATGGAATGGCCCAAGTGGTTGTTATTAGAGTATACGAGGTATGTATTAAATTTTTGTAAACAATAGTTGTATATATTAGAGTATATATATGAGGATCTGAAAGTTGTATATATATTATTTATAGGTTTTTGTACAATGTGCTTACGGTCCTTACAATGGACACAAAAGTTTTTGTTCTTGTGCCGAGTGTCTCATTGTGTGGGATCAAGGTAAACGAGAGGATATTATGGCTAAGAAGAGTCAAATAGAAAGTTATATCCTTTCACGCTTGGGGATGCCCGGCATTTTGATCACGAATCTTTATTTTTGGCGCCACTCAATATAAGGTGAGAAATTTAGTCTTCAATCACTTGGTTATTTATTTTGAGGATTGTATTAAAGTGTAAATGTGTACTCATTCATGATTCATTTACTTGCGAGGCAACATTGGGTACTCTTTGCAATAAACCCTAAGCAAAATGCATCTACTATCTGGATTCACTTGAGGCCATTACAAAGTCTCACGTGAGACTTACGTCTGAGATAGTTGCGCGGAGTGTATGTGTAACCCTCTCATTTTGTATAATTTAATATATGTATTTTTTCAACTTAACGTTATATACATGTATGGCGTTACGATGTTTTGCAAAAGTGCAGGGATTATCTCTGAGTAAAACAAAATGGATACCCATAAGCTGTAAGTTTTTAAAAATCATTCTTATAATTTTAATTGAATTTTTGGTCATAAAAATGTGACAATTAATTAACTAATCTTTTGCTTTGTAGTGTCCTAAACAACCAAATAATAGTGATTGCGAGTACTACACTATGAGGTATATGAGAGAGATTATCACTCACGTGAGTAGTAATCCCAATGAAGGTAACTACTTAGATTTCTTTTTATATTGATATTATAATACTTAATCACATTTAATAAACATTTTAATTCTAATTTTATTTCATTTTATTTTTGATATTTTCCCCCTTTGTAAAGACATCAACATTACTCTAATGAACAACTTACAATGATGAGGGGAGTGGTGCCGTTTTGTTTCTAGCTTTTTCTAGCAAGTTTTGAGTTTCATAATAGTTAGTTATTATATATGTTGTATATATTGGATATATATTATGTTGTAAGTACTTCTTAGAATGATATTGGATTGGAATATTTGATGAATTTTGTTGGTGAATTTTGTTTGAATGATATTGGATTGGAATGATATTTGATGAATTTTGTTGGAAGGAATGAATTTATAGGTTGTAATTAAAATGGAGAACAAACAAAAATAAAAAATATTTAAAAAAATTCCAGTCAATAGGTAGCGTTTTAGAGAGAAAACGCTAGAAATGAAATTAAAAAATTCATTCAATACCTAGCGTTTTAAAGAAAAAACGCTAGCTATGGACAAAATGCACTAGAGGATCCCTAGCGTTTTGTAGAAAACGCTAGGTATGGACAAAATGCACTAGGGGATCCCTAGCGTTTTAAAGAAAGCGCTAGGAATTGTAAAAAGCGCTAGAGGATCCCTGGCGTTTCTGAAAACCCTAGGAATTGTAAAAAGGCGCTAGAAGATCCTAGCGTTTCTGACACGCTAGGAATTGTAAAAAAGGCGCTATAGGATCCTAGCGTTTCTGACGCTAGGAATTGTAAAAAGTATTTGGGTCAATGGCTGGCGTTTTTATAAAGCGCTACGTATGTCAAAACACGTTGGGTCAATGGCTAGCGTTTTTTAAAACGCTACTAATGGGGTGTACGCATTAGTAGCGCCAGCTTCTCTAGCGTTTTAAAACGCTACCAATGCCCAAAAAAAACGCTACAAATCCTTAAATCTGGCGTAGTGAAAGTTCCTGTCTCTCTATCTCCTTAGATCCGTTCTTGTTCTTATTATCCTAATTTTGAATTTTTTTGTACTATTTAGTTTGTATTTTGTGTTAGTGCTATTTAATTTGAATTTTTTACCAACAGCTGATCTGAGTAGTAACTTGGATCCCATCGCAATGTCTCAGGTTCGAATTTTGGGTGTGGCAAAAACTCAGTTGGAATTTTAGGTGTGGTAACTTGACACCCCTGACCCCGGGGTCCTGGATCTGCCACTGGTGCCAATGTTTCGTCTTGGCGTGCTAGTGCATATGAGCCATAACCAACATTTACTTATATATTGAACACTTTGAACAGTTTGGAGGTAGTGAGTCAGTAGATGCCCCTAATTGTTTTCATATTGAAAAAGGTGGTAGGTGAGGAAGGCGAGTAGTAATGATGAATAATAGAGTGAGGATGATCGATTGGCATCGGTTGATGATGAAAGAACCACTTGCACGGGATGATGGCTTTACTCGATGTTGATGACGGGCCTTTTCGCCACCAAGATTGGCTTAGTTTCCTTTTGTTGGATGTTCAAAAGTGGTCATCAATGGTACCCCCTTATAGAGTGAAGTCAAGGGCAACAAATGTTGCAAATCACGATGACCAAGTTGATGAGGTTTACGCAACAAGCGATGAGTATGTGAGTGATGGCGGGTAGTATGATCAATTGAAGCCTCGACGGTTGGACAAGAATAATACGTTAAGGGCCGTTTGGTGCGCTTGAGAATAGGATAGGATAGAGATAGGATAAGATAGAAGATAGGATAGAGTTAGGATATGATAGTGATAGGATAGACACTAATCATATCATGTGTTTAATCACGCACATGATAGCAAATAGGATAGCATTATATTATCATATCACGTGTTTAAGTACACACCAAATAACAACGAGGATATGATATATATATATATATATATATATATATATATATATATATATATATATATATATATATATATATATATATATATTATAGTTAACTGACAAAATTGTCCTTGTGACTAAATTACATATAATTTTTTTAAAAATTAACTCTAATATTTATAAATGATATAAATTAGAATAAATACTCAAAAAATTAAATACTAATGAAATATTTTTATACATTTTAAAACAAAAAAGAATCATTGACACTATTAAATGAGCAATTTCAATTATTAAAAATCATTACGACTTGTATTGAAAATTTCATACACATAAGTAACGATGAAATAAGTAACATATATGTTTGTGATTTCAAATAAGTAACATTATATTGTCATAAATCTGTAATCTAAACAAAGACATGATATGAGCATACACAAACATAAATGATGTTTTCAACTTGATCAATGACTTAACAAATGCAAGGCGATCGAGCGTCATCTGACCCCAAAATATGTGCAAGCGATGTAGCACGAGATAAAATTTTATCTGCTGCGACAAAACTCTCTTCTTACATTATTTGCATCTTCTTCAACTCATTCATAATGTTTCTTGAATCATCAAATATATCTTTTCCAACTCTAGGCGATTTGCGGCTTGACCAATCTTTACGAACTTTTCTCAAGCAAACTCCCCATAGTCTTTCCTAACTTTCGGATATACTTTGAGCAATTATATGTGCTCCCTTGTTTCTTTTCTTTAATTGAACATCTATATTGTCACACACTCTTCTAGTTTGTGGTGGTCATGAGTGTGGTGAGTAGTTTCTACTTCAACATGCACATTATTATTTTGTTCTCCCTTCTTCTTTATCTATCTCCTCAACTTCATCATCGGGGGCATAAGCTCCTTTACCATTATACGATCTTTTCCAAAAGCATGGGCAAGTTTATCAAAAAGCGGGGACCGGACATACGATAATCTTTCGCACTTGGATGACTCTACACAAGATTAAATAATCATAAATAACAAACAAAACAAAAAGTATCAATAAAGAAAAACTATTAACAAACACTAACCTTTACATACTCCTACCACACTTCATCTTATCCACCTTAATCATTTTTTCTCTTTATCCCGACCAAATCCACTTTGATTAAGCATATCATAAACTATTGCATAAATTTGTCCTTAGCCTCTTCATGGTTGATTCAATATAGGGCTTTACTTTAATTCCACATCCGAAACTTTTCCTCAATTTTGTCTCGACCATTTTTAAGACACGTGCTTTGAATTGCTCTTTGTCACATCTTTGACCTTTGTTTCACGGCTTCAATTAGTATATCAAGAAAGGCTTCAACCTCGGATCGGACCACTCACATCTCTCGATCTCTCGTTCTCTTGTTACTTTGTTGCATGTTGTTCTTAGATTCCATTCTATTGCAAAACCAAATTATAGATAACAAAATATTTGGTAGAATGTATTCCAAAAAATAACCAGTGATAATAAAGAGAACAAACAAAGAAACATATATTAAAGAAAGTGCTATATATCGGAGGCGAGAATAATCAATGGCTATCCATAGTGTTGCATCCGAAAAAACCGATTTGGGTTTCTCGATGTACAACGTGGAAATTTTTGAAGCCGCCACCAATATTTTAATTTTAAGACCAAAACATTGAAAAAGGTCTTTTGAACAAGGCGGATGGTCTTTTGAAAACTAGAGATATAGGCTGAGAATTCGATTACGTGTGAGGAAGGTACTAGCAGCACTTTGCGTCCTTTCTACCGAAAGGAACCTCTAACTAAATGTGTGGTTTTAACGTTTGATTTGAAAAATACTAGGTTTGCCTATTTATTTCTTGTTTGAAGATGAATGGGAAAACTTAATGAAATTTTTATTTTTGGCGCTTGACGAGAGTTGGCCTCTCGCTCCTACGTATCTCCTGGTGCGATGGAGAATTCAAAGCTACGTGGTTCTTATGAGCCTTGAAGATGAAAATGTTTTGAAAGGGTTTTGGAGAAAGGAAGCGCTTTCATAATGATCAAGCAAGCAAAGGCTTTGAGTGATCATTACTAATAACTCTTGATAAGCGTTCATGACAATCAAACAAGCCGATGCTTTGGGTGATAGTCACTAATAACTTGTGTTAATTAGAAAAGAGTTTGAATGATTTTGGGGAAAAGGGTGAAGTTATTATCAATGATTGGTTACAAACTTCAAATGCATTCAATAATCAAATAATCATGCACATGTCACACATCAACTAAGACTAAACATGCCGACAATCAAAGATTCAATTGTCAAGGATGCAAGGTGAATTTCTCAAAACAAATGCGTGTGTGTGAGGAGAAGTGTATTTACCCTAATGACTCTATGCTACAACAGGCATGTAGGCTTACGTCTTCATTAGGAGGTCATACACATTGAGGGAATGACACACAGTTAAATCAAGACAATTTAAGTAGCATAAAAAACAAGTAAACAATTGATCATAGGCATAGAATGATCTTAATTAAATTAATGACATGTGAGCAACGATTTCTTAATAACCTGAACTAAGAGGAATGGCATCAAGGCTAAGGTAAGCCTATCCTTTGCGATACTTCACGAACCCTAAACCCTAAACATACAATCTCATTTGTTATTCACTAAGAAATTAAAATGGGAAGGTTGAATCATCTAAAATCATCTTCACCTCTTAAAACATGATGCTCTAGGCATAAGTGGGAATCATATGACTTATCATCAACAATGGACAACAATAAAACTAGAATACAAGAGCAAATAAATAAACACTACAACTAGGTCGAATCACATAGAGCAATCCTCTCACTTTGAGAAAAGTGCACTAGGCACTAGTGAGAATCAACTTGTCCATCATCAACAACTAACAATAACTAAAGTAAAACAAAAACACATAAACAAAGTTGAGTCCTTTCTAGCAATCTTCACCACCTAGATTAAGGTGCACTTGGCACTAGTGGGAATCATATTGCTAGATCATCAACCAACAACAAAAATAACATTTAACACTAAAATGAAATACTAGCAACAATATTAAACATCATCAAGCAAAGAACAACAATAAAATCAAAGCTGGAAATATTTTAATCATAGATATACGAACCAAGGGATACATAGGTCCACATTTTATGTAAAAAAACACGGTAGTGTAATCAAAGCGTGGGGGGGGGGGGTGTTATAATCAACCAGATGTTAAAAGAAAGGAACTTAAAAGAAAAAAAGAAAAGCAAGCCCACTGGGCTGTAAACCAACATTCAACCAAAAAAAACCTAAACTAAACCTATCCTATCCTGCGCCGTTCCATTTTTATTCGAGAGAGAGAAACAAGAAAGCGTTTTTGTGCGAGAGAGAAGTCTGCGAGAGAGAGAAATCTGCCGAGAGAGAGAGGCGTTGGGGGTGAGCTCATGAAGCGACGTTCTTGGCGGTTTGAGCGGCGGATTCACCGGTGGTGTGGTTCGCTGGAGATGTTGACGGTGACAACAGCAGTGGTGGGAAAAGTGGTGAGTTTCCTCTTTCTTTCCATCTTTCTTGTTTTGGGTAAGGTATGGGTTTGTTTAGATTGAATGGTGATTTGATTGCTGGGGTTGTTGTTGTTTTGGTGTTTGGTGGTGATGAGACGGGGTTAAAGAGAAAATGGTTTCTTTGATGGTGAAACCGAAAGTTCTCAATATTTCTACATTGTGTTTCTGCTCTCCTCCCTTGTTGTGCGTGTGTGGTGTTTCTGTTGTTTTTCTCTGTTTCAATGTGCTTCTTTTTTTTATGTGTTTGCTGTATTCGTGTATCGGTTTCCCCTCCTCCTCTCTAATTTGGTTCTATTTATATGGCCCCCTTTGCATAATGAGACACAACTGGTAGTGGAGTAGTGGGAGGCAAAAACTGAGGATGCAGGCAGCAACAATAAGGGGTGGAGGTGGTGCTGCAAGGTGGGTGACATGTCTTTCTTTGGAAAAAGGAAGCGAACAAAGAGACAAGAGGAAGGGGACTTAAGCTTCTAGCTCAAAGTGTCTCTCTTTGGTTGTATCTGTGACGTCTCTCCTCCACGACCTTGTTTTGTTTGTTTTTTTATTAAAAAAGTACTATTTTGCTTTTAATTTTTGTCTACATGTGTAACAACAAGTTGACTTATGTATTTGTACCAAATTAAAAACTCTTTACAATAAGAGCAATTTTGAAATCGATTTATTTTATGTAAAAGTAATGATTTGATAAACTAATAAAAATATATGGATAACAACAATAAGTAATGAGACCATTACTGGCGTAAATGGCGAGGCAGGCCTTGCGCACACAAGAATCAAAACACGCATACGAATAGAAATAATACTGGCGCAACAGCGAGAATAAGTACAAGTACACGATTCGGAAATGAATACGCGCGCCTTTGTGAGAATAAGAAATGCTAGATTGATAACGAGCATAACTTGAACACATTTGTGCGATTGAAACCTACAAAGCGAGACACATATTTTGGGGTTTTTACGAAAGCGAGAAAAAATATCCGTTAAAATTGGGTGTTTACAAAAGTACAATTTTATTTGATTTTCGACTAGTCGGACAAAATTGGGGTATGATATGTTTGCCCTCTTTATTTGGATTTTATCAAGAAATATGAATTGGCGAGACATATTTGAAGATAAAATAGAAATAAAGAATTCAGAAATTATACCAATTTTGTCCACTTGGGAAATCCAAATTTCCTTTTTCTTTTTCTTTTTTTGTTTTTGGTTTTTTTAGAATGGGTGTCGACCTTGCCCGAGAAAAGCGAGAAAACCCTCGGTAAGCCAACAAAGCGAGAAATAGATTGGTGCCATCCCTCGGGCGCAAAAGCGGAAATAAAGCGATAGAAAGCGATAAAGCGGTGAAGAAAGTGCGAGCCCTCGATGGCCGAATCTTTGGAATTTGCGCTTAAGCCTTTTAACGAAGCGCGGCGATCCCGATTTGCACTTGGGCATGGTGGTCTTCAAGAGCGCCAGGGGACAATATCAAGTCTAGATCTCGATACTTCCCCTAGATTGCGCCATGTCTTAGGCCAACACGGCTATCCTTTTATTTGGACCCAATGGGGTCGAAGGACTTACCCGCGGCTCGAATACGAGGTGAAGTGCGCTTTTGAAGGGGCGGCAGGTCTGAAGGGATTCACGAATCTGTCGCATTGGATTGAGGTACTGCATCGTCGGTTGATCAAGCGGTGATGCATGGAATATGAGTGCATCTTTGTGCAAGGGAATGTTATGCAAGTGCGTGCAATGTTACGACTTTGGTGTAATGATGAATGTGGTGGAACACTCTTGAAGTTTTTCTTTTGGTCTGATTGTTTTTCTTCGATCAGCCTTCTTTTTCTGATCGTTTGTTTTTCTTTGCTATTTTTCTTTTGCTCTTTATGAAATGCGAATATGCAAATGTAGTGCTTTGATGTTTGATCACGAGAGAGGTTGATGCAAGTGTGCGATGCAATTCATGTTTTGATGAATGGAATGCTCTTGTTTATTTTTGCTCATTTCTTTCTCTTTTCATGAGATGCGGGCATGCGAATGCAATGTTTCGATGAGTGGCATGAAGAAATGAACGATAATGGAATGACGAATGACATGGGAAGCCTTTGTGTTGCCTTGCATGATGCACATGTAATGCTTTGATGCAAGGACTTTGGTTCTTTCCCTTTTATGAAATGCAAACATTAATATGATGCAAATGCAATGACATGGGATGACGTGTTTTTGCTTTTTCTTTCTTTATGATGCAATGCTATGATGCTTGATGGAATGAGATGGAAGATTTCTTTTTGCTTTTATCCGTTGCTTCCTTTTTTGTTGCCTTTCATGAAATGATGATGTCGGCACGATGCAAATGGTACACTATGATAAACAAAATGGACCGCCTAAATGCATGAGGCGAAAAATAAGATATGAATAATCGGGGTACTTAAACATTTTTGTGATGATGAGATGCCAGACTTTGAATGCAAGGAATTGAGATGATTATTGACCATTCTGTTGAAAAAAAAATTGAATTTGATTCAAACTCCGGTGTTCTCAAGGTTTTTATTTTCAAACAAGCTCACTTGTTTTCTCTTCCTTCCAATGACGACTGAATGCAAGACTAACTTGTGTTCTCTCTCTTTGAAGCATTGTCTAGTAAGCATGCATAGGAGTGCAAATGTGAATGAGTGAGTTAACTTGGGATTGGTTTAGAACATGTATGATAAGTGAAGGGATGACAGACATGATTATTGCCGACGCTCATGAGGGACCAAGGGATGCAAGACTGCCCCGGTTCGGGCTTTTGATGAGCGAACAAGCTTGCCTCTGTCTAGTGGTGATAATGACTAGGGGTGTAGGAGATGATGAATTGAGAACACTTCGGCTCTTGGGATGAAAGGTTGAATGAAAGGGGTTTTGTCTCAACCCACAGAGTTTGGTGTTGCCCCAGTCATGACGAGACAAAGTTGCCCCAATTAGAATGACGAGGCCTTGTTTAAGATAGTGAGTTGAGAGATCGCCCCGGTGAGGTTTTATGGGAATGAATGAGGTGAAGGAATGGGAATGCCCTTGCCTCACTTTGGAATGACATTTCAAACGGTTTCTTTGAGTGAGGTTGTGAAAGGTGTGTGAGTTATGGTGGACGGTTATGAGCGGAGGGTGGTATGTGAATGGGATAGACGATGAACAAATCTCCCCATGGTTGAGTGGAGTGAGAGGTGAAGGAAATGCCCCCTAGTACACATCTTTGGTTCTCTTTAAGAAAAACTCAAATGCAATGAAAGTTTTGACTTTTAGTATGAAAGAAACCTCACTTGGTGATTACTAAACCTTGTTTTAATGCAACTTGAATGCATTTTAGAGTGCAAGTCTTTATTGTTTTGTCAGCTTTCTTTTTTCTGACTGTTTCTTTTTTCTGAGGATTTTTCTTGATCGGCTTTCTTTTTTCCGATCGTTTGTTTTTCTTTTGAGCAAACCCATCGTAAATAGATAAACTTATTTGTCCTAGGGTTAAAATTTGAGAAAACAAAAGCAATCGGTTGTTGATCGGGATGGACTTTTCCAGATTGTGATGTTTTGTGGAGAAGGGATGATTGAGCTTAATGAAGTGTTTGAGGCTGATGGGCTGTTGGGTCTTATTCGGCATCGGCCAATGGTCAATGATTTATGAAGGAAACAGTCATTAGGTTTGATGAGGTGCTTGGGGTTTTATTAGGACAAGTTTGTGTTTCATGGTAGAATGGCTGAGGGTTTATGGAGGGTTAGATGTTGAGGCCAAAGAAAATGTTTGCGGTCTTTATGAAAGGAGAGATGATTATACACAACAGAGTGTTGGAAAGTTTATGGAGACAAAGGATCTCTGGTGTTTCATGGTGAAATATATCAGCTCACAATTTGTACTTCTTTTGTTTCTCTTTTTTCTCGGTCTTTTTTTTTTGAATCTTTTTGTTTGATTGCGTTCTTTTCCTTTTGACCTCTTTCTTTTCTTTGTACTTGGGTGAGCTGATAAAGATGATATACCATTTTCGATGTGGAATTGATCATTGTCTAGAGTGATGGAGATATCCTGGGAGTTTCTTGACTTAAGGTGGGTAGGAGAGGGAATTTTTGGATTTTGGATTTTCTTGAGGTTGTGGGGAGGCGGCCAAACTTCATTTCAAATTCCGATTGCTTATTTTTTCGTAAAACTCGACAACGATTTATTTATCTATATGTGTTTGCTCTTTTCTTTGCATTTTCTTTTATGCCCTAATTTTTGCTGGACCAGCTCTTTGCGAGTTTTCAATCCAGCGCGCTCCTTTTTACTAGGTGCCGCTGCGGGTTTTCAACCTAGTGAGCTTGTTCTTCTCATTTATCTCTCTTTTTTTTTTTGGAAAGACTTGCACTAAAGGAATATAATGTCGATAAAGAAAGTTAGTGATCACAGAAATTGCCCTGACATGGAGGACTTAGAGTGTTAGTGAGAATGAACCAAAAAGTCAAGTATGCCTTGATGGGAGAGAATATGCGCTTTATGGGTGGGCGGGCGGGATTAGACTTGGATGGTGATGATGACAAGGAAAGAAACTGACTGACTCAAACAAGAGAAACTGCACGTGTCGGGCACGTTCACTATAGGAATGCTTCACAGAGAGTCAACATTAGTTAGAATAATGAAATTTTCTTCTTCTTCTTCTTCTTTTTTTTTTTTGAGCTGCTTCAGTCTTTTGTCATGGAATGGATGGGATGCAGTGCTTTTGAAAGAAATGCAAATGAGCTATTGGTTTGAAAAAACCTGAGTGCCTTGGAACACCTTGAGTTTGCAACCAAGTAAGGATAAACTTTTTCAAAAAGGATGATTGTTTTGCAAGAACGTCTCGCTTCTCATCACAACTTTTATTTTATGCAATGAATGAATGAACAAATTATGATATGCAAATATGATGCAACTGCGTGGAGAATGACCACTTGAAAAGTGTGGCTTATTCTAAATAATTATGTTGTTTTTAATGCAAGACAAAATATGGAATGCCAATGCGAATGATGCAAGAATGATGCCCCATTTTTTTAAAAATGATTTTTTTTTTCAAAAATGATTTTTTTGATTTTTTTAGTTTTTTAGAGGCGAGACAAGATCACGAAATGCCAATGCCCCTTTTTGAATGATGAGAGATGCAAGAATGGTGATATGAGGCAAGCGATTGTCGTTACCACGAGTAACTTTGCATGAAACATTGAGTGGATCGACTCGATACTTCACACAATATCTTTGAAGCGTTTCGACGGTTAGTGGACTCAACTTAATTTCCTACTTGAAAATAAAACACGTGTGGTGGGTCAAAGTGCCACGACATCGTGAGTAACATCTCAAATTTGTAGTCGACAAACAAATTTGAGATATTACCCTTCGTCGTTCAAAGGTGCACTTCTACCCATTAAGCCATCACATGAGGACATTTTTCTTTGTTTCGAAAGGATGCATGCAGGGAGAAATGATGTATTCGAACAAAGTGATGAGGTTAATGAAATGATGCATGAGTGCCACATTGACGCGATGTCTGCAATATTTGATGATGATTTTTGTACATGCACCAGATGAATGTGATGCTTATGCAATGCGAATGATAATTGCTTCTTGCTTTATTTTGTTTTTATGCAATGAAATGAAATGTGTGATGCTTACAATTATTTTTAACGCGTGGAAATGCATGCAAAATGAAACGTTCAAGTGCTTATTTTTATGCCATGAAAAGGGAAAAGGGGTACATGCGATGCATTTTCTAAAATCTAGTAGAAAACATACATTTTTGGATTTTTGTTTATTTGTTATAATATGAAGGAGAAAAATAATAATGCATGCAAAAAATGGCGCGTTTGAGCTAAGACTATATGAGTAGCGGAATGATATATGCATGCAATATTGATGTGATGCCCACCTTTATTTGATGCGAGTTTTTGCATAATTAAGGATGAATGAAATGTGATATGGATGATAAGCATACGGTTTTCATTTTTCTTATGGAATGAAATGAAATGTGTGATGCTTACAATTACTTTCCTAATGCATGAGAGATATTGAATGGAGATGCATGTGAAATGAGACGTTAATGTTTATTTTTGATTTGCAACACAGAAAAGTATTAATGCGATGATGTGATATGAATGGGCGACGGAATGAGTGGGTGGATGAATGAGCGAATGTGCATTTTGAATGAGTGCCGTAAATTGCATCACTTGATGATTTTTCATGATTATGAATGAATGAAATACCATAGGATGATAATTGTTTTTTCCAAAATTTTGTTTTATGTAATGCATGATGCCATGATGCAAAGTGCGGATGATGATTGCTTTTGTTTTATTTTTAAACAATGAAATGGAATGCATGATACTAACAATTATTTTTAGTGCGTGGAAAGATATGATTCTTATGAAAATGCATGCATAATGAGATGTTTGCATATATGATATGAAAAAGGAAAATAATAAAGCATGTGATATGTTTCTAAAATTTTTATGCGAGAAAGTGCATGATGCTCGCAAATGATTTTTAATGCAAGGAAAACATGATTTATTTTGAATGGAAATGTATGCAAAATGAGATGGTCACATGTTCATTCTTCATGATATGCAAAAGCAATAATGCATGAGACACGTTCCTAATAAAATATGTTTTTGGACTTTTTAACAAAATTAGGAAAAGTTTAGTGAATGGAAGCGCACATTTGCATGAGAATGCACTCTCTACAAACCTAAATGAGATAGAGAAGAAGGCGCGTATGAATTTTTATTTAGTTTTCCCATGTTATGCAATGCAAAGATGCTATTTGTTTGAGAATGAGGTTGATGATGCTACTTTACATGCATGTGAAAAGCAAAGTAAAAAGATTTTTTTTGGTTTGGTGATTGAATTTTTGAGAAAATACAAGATAGATGTTTATGAAAATGAAAAAAAACACATTTTTTGATTTTCGAAAATTCTTGAGGAAAAATGGTGAACTAGATGCAACAATGCAACACACAATTGGGAACACCCTTGTGACCTAAAAAAAAAGGGAAAAAAAAACCTACGATCTAGGGCAATTTATAGGTAAATTTCCCATGTAGCTCTATTCACTCCCTCACAAGGCCACCAGAGCCACAATCCCTTTCACAAAACTCCCCACAAATGCAGCAAACTGCTAGGTGTGAGGCATCATGAAAGAGCACAACTCTAGTTGAAACTTTCGCAAGTAGCGAAAGCGGACAAAGGTCTGATGGGCTCTCACTACTCGAATCCACTCTCCTAAGTTTTTGCGGACACAGGTTATGGTCTCTCTCTCAAAGCATATTATCTCAAGGTACAAGTGTAGTGTGTGTCAAGGGCATACCACTTAAAGCTACCCAACACATATCACCCCACCTGCAAATGAAAGCCCAGAACAGTCCAGACAAGAGCATGTTGTCTACCCTAGGGTTCAATAGCAATCCAATATAAACTAGCCTAGGGTGCCAACAACAATGCACTTCTTACCTTAAGAAAGGGAGCTGAGAAGAGAGGAACATGATAAGAGAGGGGGAAATGCATGAGTTTACCTTAAGAAAGGGAGCAAAGAAGGAGGGATCATGGGGATTGGAAGAATGCATGGGCATAAGCAATAAAAGAAAAGGAGTAGAAGAGGAGATAGGGAACGAACATAGAAGAAGACAAATGCATATGCCTACAATCAATGATAAGAAAGAAAGGAAAAAAGAATGAAGGCAAAGAAGGTATTAATCAAATCAACAATACATTAAACCACACATTTTAATTAGTTAGGTTTGACCCTCGTCTTTTTAAAAAAAGGTCCCCAGTGAAGTCGCCAGCTGTTGCACCCCGAAAAATCCGGTTTGGGTTTCTCAATGTACAACGTGGAAATTTTTTGAAGCCGCCACCAATATTTTAATTTTAAGACCAAAACATTGAAAAAAGGTCTTTTGAACAAGGCGGATGGTCTTTTGAAAACTAGAGATGGGGGTCGATTACGTGTGAGGAAGGTACTAGCACCGCACACGTCCTTTCTACCGAAAGGGAACCTCTAACTAAATGTGTGGTTTTAACGTTTGATTTGAAAAATACTAGGTTTGCCTATTTATTTCTTGTTTGAAGATGAATGGGAAAACTTAATGAAAATTTTTATTTTTGGCGTTTGACGAGAGTTGGCCTCTCGCTCCTACGTATCTCCTGGTGCGATGGAGAATTCAAAGCTACGTAGTTCTTATGAGCCTTGAAGATGAAAATGTTTTGAAAGGGTTTTGGAGAAAGGAAGAGCTTTCATAATGATCAAGCAAGCAAAGGCTTTGAGTGATCATTACTAATAACTCTTGATAGCGTTCATGACAATCAAACAAGCCAATGCTTTGGGTGATAGTCACTAATAACTTGTGTTAATTAGAAAAGAGTTTGAATGATTTTGGGGGAAAAGGGTGAAGTTATTATCAATGATTGGTTACAAACTTCAAATGCATTCAATAATCAAATAATCATGCACATGTCACACATCAACTAAGACTAAACATGCCGACAATCAAAGATTCAATTGTCAAGGATGCAAGGTAAATTTCTCAAAATAAATGCGTGTGTGTGAGGAGAAGTGTATTTACCCTAATGACTCTATGCTACAACAGGCATGTAGGCTTATGTCTTCATTAGGAGGTCATACACATTGAGGGAATGACACACAGTTAAATCAAGACAATTTAAGTAGCATAAAAAACAAGTAAACAATTGATCATAGGCATAGAATGATCTTAATTAAATTAATGACATGTGAGCAACGATTTCTTAATAACATGAACTAAGAGGAATTGCATCAAGGCTAAGGTAAGCCTATCCTTTGCGATACTTCACGAACCCTAAACCCTAAACAAACAATCTCATTTGTTATTCACTAAGAAATTAAAATGGGAAGGTTGAATCATCTAAAATCATCTTCACCACTTAAAACATGATGCTCTAGGCATACGTGGGAATCATATGACTTATCATCAACAATGGACAATAATAAAACTAGAATACAAGAGCAAATAAATAAACACTACAACTAGGTCGAATCACATAGAGCAATCCTCTCACTTTGAGAAAAGTGCACTAGGCACTAGTGAGAATCAACTTGTCCATCATCAACAACTAACAATAACTAAAGTAAAACAAAAACACATAAACAAAGTTGAGTCCTTTCTAGCAATCTTCACCACCTAGATTAAGGTGCACTTGGCACTAGTGGGAATCATATTGCTAGATCATCAACCAACAACAAAAATAACATTTAACACTAAAATGAAATACTAGCAACAATATTAAACATCATCAAACAAAGAACAACAATAAAATCAAACTGGAAATATTTTAATCATAGATATGCGAACCAAGGGATACATAGGTCCACATTTTATGTAAAAAAACACAGGCTGTAATCAAAACGTGAGGGGGTGTTATAATCAACCAGATGTTAAAAAAAAGGAACTTAAAAGAAAAAAAAGAAAAGCAAGCCCACTGGGCTGTAACCAACATTCAACCAAAAAAAACCAAAAAAACCTATACTAAACCTATCCTATCCTGCGCCGTTCCATTTTTATTCGAGAGAGAGAAACAAGAGAAGCGTTTTGCGAGAGAAAAATCTGCGAGAGAGAGAGAGAGGCGTTCGGGGTGAGCTCGCTTGCGACGTTCTCGGCGATTTGAGTGGCGGATTCACCGGTGGTGTGGTTCGCTGGAGATGTTGACGGTGACGGAAAATGTGCTTCTTGCTGTGCGTGTGTGGTGTTTCTGTTGTTTTTCACTGTTTCAATGTGCTTCTTTTTTTTATGTGTTTGCTATATCGTGTATCGGTTTCCCCTCATCCTCTCTAATTTGGTTCTATTTATATGGCCCCCTTTGCATAATGAGACACAACTGGTTGTTATGCTTTTCAGTGTGCAAGGTAGTGGAGTAGTGGGAGGCAAAAGCGAGGATGCTGAGCGGCGGCAATAAGTGGTGGAGGTGGTCTTTGCAAGGTGGTGACATGTCTTTCTTTGGAAAAGGAAACGAACAAAGAGACAAGAGGAAGGGGACTTAAGCTTCTAGCTCAAAGTGTCTCTTTGGTTGTATGCGGTGGCGTCTCTCCCTCCACGACCTTGTTTTGTTTGTTTTTTTATTAAAAAAGTACTATTTTTCTTTTAATTTTTGTCTACATGTGTAACAACAAGTTGACTTATGTATTTGTACCAAATTAAAAACTCTTTACAATAAGAGCAATTTTGAAATCTGATTTATTTTATGTAAAAGTAATGATTTGATAAACTAATAAAAATATATGGATAACAACAATAAGTAATGAGACCATTACGCGTAAATGACGAGACACACGCGCGCACACAAGAACAAGAAAAACACGTGCATGAATAGAAATAATACGCGCAACAACGAGAATAAGTACGAGTAGACGATTCGAAATGAATACGCGCGTACGGTGAGAATAAGAAATGCTAGATTGATAACGAACGCAACTTGAACACATTTGTGCGATTGAAACCTACAAAACGAGACACATATTTTGGGGTTTTACGAAAAACGAAAAAATATCCGTTAAAATTGGGTGTTTACAAAAGTACAATTTTATTTGATTTTCGACTAGTCGGACAAAATTGGGGTATGACACATAGAGCTAGGAAAATGAAATCTAACAGCAAATGTTTTAGGATAATAGCAAATAGAGAAAGCTGTCATGCACTATCCCCTAAAACTAACAATTCTTCAAGGCATTACGATAGTTTAGGAAAGATGATTATTTCAAATATAAATAGAGTAGCAATGACAAAAATTAAAATCCAACTCAACAATCAAACTATTTCAAACAGGCAAATTGAATATTAAAAAGTTGCACAAGAGTTTTCCAAATATGTGAAATGACTATGTGATCAGAAAATGATAGAAGAACTAAAACACAAAATACTCAACACACTAATGAAAGAGTTTGATACAATATGACTAGCCTAAAAGCAGCAGAAACAAAGTCCAACATAACCTCTGCAGCCCTGAACCTACAACACACAATCAACTAAGCCTAATACAGTTTGCATATCATCACAGCACCTACAAAACTCAAAACCAGCAACCACTGCATTTGCAAATTGCAATGCTCATGTCATAACAGAAAGTGACCCTATTCATAAAATACAGCCAAATCAGATTCAGATCGAATATATATCCTCAGATCATAACCTGATAGTTGGAAAATTTGACAAGAATTGAGATTCATTTACCAATTGTAGAAAGACAGAGAAGTAACTTTGGTTCTTGCTTTTATGTCCAACCAACACTTAACCTTAATCATCTCCACCACATCTATTGGATCCAGTTGGGAGGAATTAAAATAAATTTGGTGTCTATGTTACTAGATTGACCATATAATGGAATTGGAAAGCCACATAAGTTTCCAAACTTTCTTTAATTCTTTTAAGTGAGCTATTCCCAAACTCAGCTAGAAATGAGCTTTACCATATTTTAACAAAGCTGAATTCTTACGGGAAGTTGCAAGTAAATAATAAGTGCTTTGTTGATTCAGTTTTGCACTAATAGTAAATGCATGGCAGTTGATCATTCTGCTCTAACATACCTCTTTTGTATATATTGATTTTTGTTTTGAACTCTATCAATTATGACCTTCCAAGCAAATGCGGTGATTTACTTAGGAACAATTCTGGACCAAAATAACTGTGTTATGTATCAAATGCAGATGATTATGAAAACAAAAGAGATTGATTACCACAAACCAATTTCTAATGCACCACACTCACACAATCACTCACTTATATTTTTTTTTAAAAAAAAAGTTCCTGTCTCTCTATCTCCTTAGATCCGTTTGTTCTTATTATCCTAATTTTGAATTTATTTGTACTATTTAGTTTGTATTTTGTGTTAGTGCTATTTAATTTGAATTTTTTACCAACAACTGATCTGAGTGGTAACTTGGATCCCATCGCAATGTCTCAGGTTCGAATTTTGGGTGTGGCAAAAACTCAGTTGGAATTTTGGGTGTGGTAACTTGACACCCCTGACCCCGGGGTCTTGGATCCGCCACTGGTGCCAATGTTGCGCCATGGCGTGCTAGTGCATATGAGCCATACCCAACATTTATTTATATATTGAACACTTTGAACAGTTTGGAGGTAGTGAGTCAGTTGATGCCCCTAATTGTTTTCATATTGAAAAGGCTGGTAGGTGAGGAAGACAGTAGTAATGATGAATAATAGAGTGAGGATGATCTGATTGGCATCAGATTTGATGATGAAAGAACCCTTGCCTGGGATGATGGCTTTACTCCTGATGTTGATGACGGGCCTTTTCGCCACCAAGATTGGCTTAGTTTCCTTTTGTTGGATGTTCAAAAGTGGTCATCAATGGTACCCCCTTTATATAGAGTGAAGTCAAGGGCAACAAATGTTGCAAATCACGATGACCAAGTTGATGAGGTTTACGCAACAAGCGATGAGTATGTGAGTGATGGTAGGTAGTATGATCAATTGAAGTCTCTGATTGGACAAGAATTATACGTTAAAGGTCGGTTTGGAATTTAAGTCACTTGTTGAGTTTGAAGGTGGCTATTACGAGGTGTTCTATTTTCTTTTTGGTTAACCCGAGGTGTTACGTGTTTGTGCCGAGTTTGAATCAATCTTATTTAGTTACTAGCAAACGAATTGTCGCGCGTGATGAATCTTGAATACCGATATTTTTAGTAGTTTGATAGTGACTAAATAGTTACACTTTTGAATTAAAAGTATTAAGGGAAAAGTTCAAATATCGATAATTGAAAAATTCTCTTTATTAATTGTTGCAAAAAGGCTAATCTAGTTGAGATTCAAAAGTAACATAATCCTCTATCAAAAAGAAAGACATTTGTTAAAATAAAATACAAAAGTATCCATCTTCCGACAACGTGCTGCCATCGGGAATCAAAAGTAAAAAAATTTAACAACAATATCTAACGTTTTCTCATTGAAACTCAAAAGCATAATATAAAAATAATTATTTTGACAACTTGTCTAATATTTTCTTTTGTCGAGACGCAAAAGCAAAATGTTAATTTTTTCTGTCTGATGGTCGGACTGGCAAGTGCCAGGACCTAACACACACACACAAATGGAAAAACCAAGGTTCGACACCCGATGAGGATTGAACCCAACAACCGAGATGTCCATAAAGAGCATTTTTGCCGCTGCGACGAATTAACCTCAGACGCAAAATGTTTATTTATAAAATATAGAAACATTTATTAAACCAAAATATAAAAAAAATTATATCAACGTGTTACGTTTTCCTATAAGAAATTAAAAGTAATGACAATATTTTTTGTTTGAAATGTTTACTCGTTGAAACTCAAAAAGAAGATATAAAAATTAACTATTATGACAAAAAATTCTCGTCATATCACAAAAGTAAAACAAAGATTTATAAAAAAACAAAGAAAAACATTTATAAAAAGTAAAGATGTTTATAAAGTCATAATACAAAAATATAGTTAGTATTTGAGTGTTTAATAGATAATAGTAGTATATTAATAAAATATATCGTAAGATGATTAGTTAGATCTCATAACATGTTGTAATGACACATTAGTATGAAAATAATAAAGATATTTTATTAAACTCATAATACAAAAATAGTTGTATCATTACAATGCAATTGTTTCTCGTCGAGACTAAAGAAAAATAATCATTTAATAAAAATAATGACATTTGTGAAAATAAAATATAAAGAATTTGTATTCCGACAACGTGTAAAGTTTTACCACCGAGAATCAAAAGTAAAGAAATTTAATAACAACATCTAATGTTTTTCCGTTGGAACTCAAAAGCAAAATATAAAAATAATTAATTTGACACTATCTAATGTTTTATTGTTAAAAAATAAAAACATTAATGAAAGCAAAATATAAAATATGACTATCGCGACAAAGCTACGAAGCCTCGATATGGGATATGACACGATCTGAGATACATGGAAATTTTGAAAATCAATATGCGATACGGCATGAACACTTTAATAAAAAAATTAAATTATAATTCAAATATATAAAAATAAAAACATAAAAACAATATACTGATATACTAAAGATAACAATAAACCTAGGGGGTGTGGTTGAGCGTTTGGGGCTCATCCTCCCTTAACCAAATGTCGATGATTCAATCCTCGCCTTGGGTATGGAGCAACCTATGAAGCCGGATACACGCGATACGATACGATCTGAGATCTGAGGGGATCTGAAATTTTTTGAAAATCAAGATAGACACGTGCAGGATACTTCAATAAAAATTAGATTAAAATTTAAATATATAAAAACATAATAAAAAAATTAAATGGAATACAAACACAAGTAGAGATGATTATGTATATTTATGTCATTCATATCACAATGTCTTATTTCTTCTATGATTTTGTTATGAAAAAATATATATAATTTTGACTTTTAGTTATTGAGGTATTAAAATGTATCATATATGAATGACAATCATGTGCTTAGTTGGTAAGAGGTATCGAAAAAGTATCTGAGAAGTATCCTTAGTTGATAAGAAGTATCTGAAAAGTATCGAGTGAAATATTTTTTAAAAAGAATTAAAAAATTATTGGATACTCTTTGGGTACGTATTGGGAAGTATCCGGTGCGTATCGATATCGGATACGTATCTGACACGTGTACGTTGTCATTGTTGAAGTATCGGGGCTTCATAGGGAGCAACTTTAAATCCTTGGGCCATTTGTCCCACTCTTCGAGGTGTCTCCAATCCAGCGGGGGATTAGTCACTACGTTCAGTAGTGGATACCCTGGTCTCGACAAAAAAAATAATAACAATAAAGAGATATTCCCTTTATTAATTGACTATTGCTCATAATAGAAAAAAAAGAGGACCAGAAAGGAGGCACAGTTTATCCATAAGATAGTAACCCCTTTTTAAGAAAAAAAATCGCTAATTAATAACCCCTTTTAGGATTTAATATTTTATGATAGTTTATTTTTAGGATATAAAGTAAAAACACTCAGAAAAGAGCTACATTGGTTGTCAAAACAAGAAAGTGGGCGTATGTCGTATCCCAACCATATCTATATAGGTCTGTCGAATCCATATAAGTCAACTGTATTTATCCAGGAGTATCAATCACATATCTCCCGAGTATCAAACATTTTTCTTTTAAAAAAATAAAATAAAATTCTAGGATACTCCCACTAGTGCCAATTTTACATTAAAAAACACCATTTAGCATCAGTTGTTTGAACACTCGATGCTAAATATAGATGCGTTGGCAATTTTGTAATTAAATGGATGTTAAAAGTATTTGCGTCAGACTTTTAACATCGGTTGTTTAAACAACTGATGTTAAATGTGTATCTCAAACACATTTAGCATCGGTGGTTAAAACACCCGATGCTAAAGGTCCCCTTTTATTTTTTTTCTATGTATACGTATCCCTGCATATCGAACATGTGTCGGTATCCGACACGTGTCGGATACAAATAGTTGACCAGTTTTGGAGTATCGGGGCTTCCCAACGACAAAGTGTTACGTTTCCTGTAATAATCATAGCAATATCATTTAATTATTAACCCTCGAGACTCAAAAGCAAAAAGAAGAAAGAGTGAAATAGATATTTTAGTATTGAGTGTTTTGATTAAATAGATTGTAGAAATCTACTTCCTAGAAATTCTCGTGGCTATAAAATTATAACAACAATGAATTAATGTTTTCTAGTTCAGACATGTTGCAGAAATGCCTATTGTACTCAATTCATTGACATGTTGTTTGATTATGTTCCGGTCTAAACTAAATCCCCGCATGAATTGGGCTAGGCCCAATGCGACTTTCGCACGACAACCCATTATCAACTAGCGCAATGGACTTCCGCACTCAACGACCAGGATCTGTAGACCAAATTCGATGCTCAAGACCAGACACTTTCCTCTATAAATACGGGTCCAACCCTTCACTCCCAGGTACTTGATAGGCCCACAAGTGCACGGTTCTATCACGTAATAAAAAGTATCGATCCCACAGAGACTTTTGTGATTACCAATTTCTTTTTTTCAGTGGTGATTAGCTAAAAGGAATGATTTTAGTAGAAGAAGTGATTGTTTGATCTAAAATTCAAAAATTAAAATAATCTCGGGTTATAATTTCATCACAACAATGAGAAACTAAAAATAATTCTTTAGACCATTCACCAAATTATATAGTAATGCATTTCAAAGACAATGCAACAAATATAACTAATGTCTCCTTTCAGAGTACAAGAGCGTGTTTTGAGCTAACAATCAAGCCTATTCTCGTGGTTGATTGTCACCAATACCCATTAAGCATAACACCTTTATAATGTCTCAAGAGTTTCAAAACTATTCTCATGTTTTGATTCCCTTGTCTAATTTCATAGTTCCAACATCAAACTTCACCTCTCGGTACCTCGTTTGATGTTTAAAATAAGATTTGAAGGACAATGAAATTAGATTGAAATATAAAATAATTTGGAGTGGAGAACAGTCTTGGGAATTACTAGGGACATATCATTGGATTACTCCCAATAACCCAAGACCAAGTTTTTACTCACTCAAAATTGAAAAATAAATTGCAAGAATAATAATTGACATAATGTAAATGACTGAAGATAAAGTGCAGAAAATAAGAACAGAAAACTAAAGTGCAGAAAAATTAAAGAACAAGAAATAAAAGATGAAGAGAAAATTGCATAAACTTAGATTAAACTTTAGAGTAATTTTGCAAGTGATAAGGTTTTCAATACAAGTGAAGAGATAGCCTTTATATAGCCTAGGATGAGTAGACAATCACATAAATTCACAATCATGGCCATAAAAACCCACTAAGAAGAAGAAGGGATCAACTTTGTAACTGAATTTTGAGTAGCAGGAAGGTCGCACGGTACGTGCTCAACAGGCGCACGGGTCGTGCTCTGTGTTCGCAAATGTTATTTTCCTAATTTTTGAAGGCGCACGGGTCGTGCTTGGTTTCTGACTTTTTTTCTTTCTTATTCCTCCTTTCATGCTCTATTTATCCTTGCTATTCTTTCCTCCAAAATTTCTCTTTTTCTCCACTTTTAGTCCTGAAAACACAAAACTAACATTTTGTAGTAAAATGACTCCAAAATAGAACTAAAATTCCACAAATTTTATTTAATTCAATTACTAAAAACACTCTAAATTATGACTTATCAAACTCCCCCATGCTTAAATCCTTGTTTGTCCCCAAGTAAAACCTTACAATTTATTTGGCAAATCTTTGAATGAAAATTATCGGCTTAGCACATGAACTGGAAATGATTTGGCGGTATTCAACAACATTTTCTTCTCGACTTAAGAAACTTTTATGTTGAGCTTTAAGTGCAGAGAAGATCGGTTTTTTGTGGTACTAGAACAACAAGTTAAATGTCAATGACCAAATTCCCTAACATCTTTTGCTTGGGTCATCCACTTATATGCAAACAATGCAATTGCCACACTTAGTCTCAAAGGAGTGCCTATTTTTCCCAGTAGCCAATCGGTCTCAAAAGGGTACTCAAAGTATTTCCCTAGTAACTTATGAAGCCTCAAAAGGGTACTCAAAGTATTTCCCTAGTAACCTATGGCCTCAAAGGGATGTTGGGCTAAATTGCTTAAATTCTTTTCTTTTCTTTTTGATTTTTTTCCTTTTCAATTTCTTTCCATTTTATTGCTCTTTTTAAGCAGCTCAACACAGACATTTTCTCGGTAACCAACCAAATTAAGTGTCACCAAGGAAACAAAGTGGCTTTTTTTTCAAACTTTCTTAGACATCCTAGTACCAGAAACCTGTCTTAGCAATGTGTGTGTGAACCCAACAGTAAGTATCAACAAGCATATCTAATAGTTGAACACCAGGCAAAACATTCAAATTGCTGAAAATCGAAAAAATTATCATGAAATGCCATAAAAATACTTTAAAGTTTCTCAAGGATTTATCACATAGGAGGATAAGATGACTCAACTACCAAATAAAGAAGAAGAAAATACTAAAGTCACCCCCATGCTTGGACTAGACATTGTCCTCAATGTATAAAAATGAAAACACATGAGAAGGGTAAAGAAAGCTCACATTGACTAGCATTTTGACTCTCCTTCTTATTCCAAACAAAAGCAAAGCAGAGTTAAAACTTGTGGGTTGCCTCCCACACAGCGCTCTTTATGGTCTTTAGCTTGACCTTTGCCCTTTAAAGACTTATTTTTGGGTCCCATTGCTTGAAGCATAAAGACCAAGTGACACATGAAGAATGAAAACATATTAGGGATCCCATGGCTTGTAAAAAGGAAGTTGTGTAAGCAATAAGATCCTATTTTCAATTCCTCCTAGATTAAATGTTATTTTCACAAAGGAATGTGAAAAATAAGATAAAGGGACAAGATCTTGACATCCACACATTTTAAAACCATATATTTATCCAAGGAATAAATTTAGATTTCCTTTATGTTCTCCATCTCATGGTATATCTCTTGTGAATCATCTAACACTACCACTTTAGTGTTATTTCGATCTACCTCAACTACAATATTTTTCTCAAATTGTGTTTCATGTAGTTTTTTGAATAACCCTATTAAGCAAGGTGGTGGTGGTGGCAAAGATAACTGAAAAGATTCCCATTCCTACTTGGAGAATGTAAATACATTTTTGTGAAACCCTTTATAGCAACATGGTGGTGGTGGCAAAGATTCCTCAAAATATTCTCATTCCTCCTCGGAGAATGTAAATACATGCTTATTCATATTAACAAGAAAAAGAAAACATTTAGTCTAACCGATACCAAAAAATCAATCAATATCACAAGAGTCCCCGGCAACGGCGCCATAAACTTGATAGGCCGCAAGTGCACGGTTCTATCGCGTAATAAAAAGTATCGATCCCATAGAGACTTTTGTGATTACCAATTTCTTTTTTTCAGTGGTTATTAGCTAAAATGAATGATTTTAGTAGAAGAAGTGATTGTTTGATCTAAAATTCAAAAATTAAATAATCTCGGGTTATAGTTTCATCACAACAATGAGGAACCAAAAATAATTCTTTAGACCATTCACCAAATTATATAGTAATGTATTTCAAAGACAAGACATCAAATATAACTAATGTCTCCTTTCAGAGTACAAGAGCGTGTTTTGAACTAACAATCAAGACTATTCTCATGGTTGATTGTCACCAAAACCCATTAAGCATAACACCTTTATAATGTCTCAAGAGTTTCAAAACTATTCTCATGTTTTGATTCCCTTGTCTAATTTCATAGTTCCAACATCAAACTTCACCTCTCGGTACCTCGTTTGATGTTTAAAATAAGATTTGAAGGACAATGAAATTAGATTGAAATATAAAACAATTTGGAGTGGAGAATAGTCTTGGGAATTACTAGGGACCTATAATTGGATTGCTCCCAATAACCCAAGACCAAGTTTCTACTCACTCATAATTGAAAAGTAAATTGCAAGAATAATAATTGACATAATGTAAATGACAAGAATGTAAATGACTGAAGATAAAGTGCAGAAAATAAGAACAGAAAACTAAAGTGCAGAAAAATTAAAGAACAAGAAATAAAAGATGAAGAGAAAATTGCATAAACTTAGATTAAACTTTAGAGTAATTTTGCAAGTGATAAGGTTTTGAATACAAGTGAAGAGAGAGCCTTTATATAGCCTAGGATGAGTAGACAATCACATAAATTCACAATTATGGCCATAAAAACCCACTAAGAAGAAGAAGGGATCAACTTTGTAACTGAATTTTGAGTAGCAGGAAGGTCGCACGGGTCAACAGGCGTACGGGTCGTGCTCTGTGTTCGCAAATGTTATTTTCCTAATTTTTGAAGGCGCACGGGTCGTGCTATCTTGCGCACGGGTCGTGCTTGGTTTCTGACTTTTTTTTTCTTTTTTTTTCTTCTTATTCCTCCTTTCATGCTCTTTTGATCCTTGCTATTCTTTCCTCCAAAATTTCTCTTTTTCTCCACTTTTAGTCCTGAAAACACAAAACTAACATTTTGTAGTAAAATAGCTCCAAAATAGAACTAAAATTCCACAAATTTTATTTAATTCAATTACTAAAAACACTCTAAATTATGACTTATCAAACTCCCCCATGCTTAAATCCTTGTTTGTCCCCAAGCAAAACATTACAATTTATTTGGCAAATCTTTGAATGAAAATTATCGGCTTAGCACATGAACTGGAAATGATTTGGCGGTATCCAACAACATTTTTTTCTTCTCGACTTAAGAAACTTTTCTCGTTGAGCTTTAAGTGCTGAGAGAAGATCGTTTTGTGGTACTAGAACAACAAGTTAAATGTCAACAGCCAAATTCCCTAACATCTTTTGCTTGGGTCATCCACTTATATGCAAACAATGCAATTGCCACACTTAGTCTCAAAGGAGTGCCTATTTTTCCCAGTAGCCAATCGGTCTCAAAAGGGTACTCAAAGTATTTCCCTAGTAACTTATGAAGCCTCAAAAAGGTACTCAAAGTAATTCCCTAGTAACCTATGGCCTCAAAGGGATGTTGGGCTAAATTGCTTAAATTCTTTTATTTTCTTTTTCATTTTTTCATTTTCAATTTCTTTCCATTTTATTGCTCTTTTTAAGCAGCTCAACACAGACATTTCTCCAGTAACCAAATGCAGTAAGTGTCACCAAGGAAACAAAGTGGTTTTTTTTTCAAATTTTCTTAGACATCCTAGTACCAGAAACCTGTATTAGCAATGTGTGTGTGAACCCAACAGTAAGTATCAACAAGCATATCTAAAAGTTGAACACCAGGCAAAACATTCAAATTGCTGAAAATCGAAAAAATTATCACAGAAATGCCATAAAAAATACTTTAAAGTTTCTCAAGGATTTATCACATAGGAGGATAAGATGACTCAACTACCAAATAAAGAAGAAGAAAATACTAAAGTCACCCCCCATGCTTGGACTAGACATTGTCCTCAATGTATAAAAATGAAAACACATGAGAAGGGTAAAGAAAGCTCACATTGACTAGCATTTGCAGCTCTCCTTCTTATTCCAGCAAAGCAAAACAGAGTTAAAACTTGTGGGTTGCCTCCCACGCAGCGCTCTTTTATGGTCTTTAGCTTGACCTTTGCCCTTTATAGACTTATTTCTGGGTCCCATTGATTGAAGCATAAAGACCAAGTGACACATGAAGAATGAAAACATATTCCAGGATCCCATGGCTTGTAAAAAGGAAGTTGTGTAAGCAATAAGATCCTATTTTCAATTCCTCCTAGATTAAATGTTATTTTCACAAAGGAATGTGAAAAATAAGATAAAGGGGACAAGATCTTGACATCCACACATTCATTTAAAAACACTATAAATTATGACTTATCAGTACGCTTTCCATTCCTTGCACATTCAGCCTCATTCACATCCTGACTTAGGCATCAGAGTGTCTACAAGTACATCCCACCCTACGTGGAACTGTGACTACCTCGGGTTGACCGAACTCAATCTTCAAGGCCCGAGACTCATCATCAAGTAAGGCGAAGCAAGATATCAAGTACCCCAGATCAGGTACATTCCGAGATCCAATACCGAACAAATTATAATTATAGTAGCATACCCGTGCATGCACATGGGTAGCGTCGTGTTATTTTCGTAACACTACAAGAATAAGCTTGCATTGCCACCAAAGTTTGCCACGGAAGACTGGCCGTCGCTAATTTGCCACGGATTTGCGACGAAAAGGGATTTATGGAGAAGGCGCTAAAAATCCCGCTCAAATTTGCCACAGAAAATGATAATGGTCGCTAATTTGCCACAGACATGTGGTCGCAAGCCCGTGGCAAATATGAAACCCCAAATAAAACCCACGATTCTCTCTTGAACAATACGCACAATAGGTTTTTCACTTTGTTTCCCTAGCTCACTCTCCTCCCACAACTTCCTTTCTCTTCATCTTCTTCCTCTTGCTTTCTTCTTCATCTTCAACAATAGAAACTAGCGATTCAACAACACAAACCTTTGATTCTCCTTCTTCCTTTTCTGTTCCTTCGTTTCTTTCTTCAATCGATTTTCTCTAAATAGAAACCCACGCAAGCATACACTTCATCTCTCTCTATCGCTCCCTCTCTCTCTCCGTTGCTCGCTCTCTGTTGCTCTCTCTCTGTCGCACTCTCTTTATCTCTCTATCTAGGGTTTATTACCATCTTTGCTTTTTATTGATTGTATGAATTTTAGATGGAGGATTTAGGGTTTATGAGGTTTTAAAACTTAATTTGGGATTATGGGGTTTTGAAACTTAATTTGGGATTTAGGGTTTAAAGATGATTTGGCCTAATTTGTTGGATTGACTTCAATCTTTAGCTTTATTTTGGGGCCACTTGCGGATAGTTGTTTTCTCCGCACTTCTATTATATTTAGTTTTCTTGACATGTCCTATGCATCTGGTTAACTTATAGAGAGTAATTAAGATCCTTACAAATTTACCTTGAGGATAATATAGCGTTATCTGTAAGAATTGGTGTCAATTACCAATAGCTACCAAATCATTATTATTTGAATGATCAATTCACAAGTTTCAAAGATTGAATAAAGACAGGAATGATCGTGATTAAACCGCAAAAGTAAGCATTGGTCTATTATCATTTCGGATTGGTTCTTACATTTGTTCGTGAGAGTCGTGATATTTCTTGATTGATTGTGTTTTGGTTTGTTCTTGGGCATGAACCATATTGGTTGATTGTTACCGTGTGCTCTGTTGATTATGTTGGGTGTTTTATTTTTCTACTGAGGGTATGTTTGTGCGGATAAATGATCGTTACGGTGTGTTCTTATTTTATTTATTGGTTGATTGTGGATCTTTGTTAGATTGAAGCATTCTTTCTTATTCATCATATTTTCTTGATAATTATTCATTTTATTCCTTGCTTTCTTGAAAATCAAGGTCCGTCGAATCTATGCCATCATACGTCGCCATAATTTGGTGGTAAACGCTGAAATATCCAGTGTTTAGTACACTTTTGTGCAAGGATAAGAGATGTAAGTTTTACCTATTTGATTTACATGATTGTGTTATACTTGAAAAATCCGGTTTGGGACTTTTCGGTTTGACAACGTTTGAAAATCATGAGAGCGCCACCAATATTTTATTTTGGGAAAACATTGAAAAAACCTTTTTGAAAGCGGGTGGTCTTTGAAAACTTAGAGATGTAGGTTCGGGGAATTCGGTTGCGCATGGGGAAGGTATTAGCACTTCACACGCCCTTTCTACCGAAAGGGAACCATTAATTTGATGTGGTTTTGAAATGTTTGATTTGAAATACATTGTTCTATTTATTTTTCTTTTCTTTTTGAGAAATCACTTTATTGAAAGCGGGAAAAGGGATGTTTTGGTATCTTTGAAAAGCGGGACAAGACAAAGATTTTTGAAAAGCGTGCTTGACGGGACGGGAACCGGTCCTACGTACCCTCACCGGCCCGGTGAGGATCAAAGCAACGTAGTTCTTGTTTTTATAGGTTTTTAAAGATGTGCTTGGCGGGATATGAACCGGTCCTCACGTACCCTCACCGGCCGAGGATCAAAGCAACGTAGTTCTCATTTTTATAGGTTTTTTAAAGATGTGCTTGGCGGGATATGAACCCGGTCCTACGTACCCTCACTGGCTGAGGGATCAAAGCAACGTAGTTCTCGTGTTTTTGCGTGTGAAAACGGCTTTGTGATTTTTGAAAGTGCTTTTGGAGTTTTTGAAATAAGACTCGAGTGTTCGCGAACACCAAACAAGCAAAGGCTTCGAGTGGCATTCGGTATTAACTCGAAAGAAAAGTGAGTTGGGCGGTAATCAAACAAGCAATGGCTTGAGTGATTACAAGCGACAACGTCGTATTATTCTTTTGAAAATAGTTTTGGAAAAGATGGTGAGCTAATAGCTCGTGTTATTTTGGAAGTTTGAATTAGTTGTTTTGTTGTTTAATTAATGTGTGGGAGTTTTCATGATAGCCAAACAAGCAAAGGCTTTGAGTGACTACCACTAATAGCTCCTCATTAACGATCAAACAAGCAACGGCTTGAGTGATGGTTAATGATTTTTATTTAGAAAAATGCCTTAGGTTTTCTTATTAAAAAAGCATAGGATTTCAAGCTTGAAAAGGAAATATAACATTTCAAATCCTTCTTACAAGTCAAAAGCTCAAAACAACCATTGGGACACAAGCAAAGCAATCAAAAGAGTATTTACAATTTGCTATGAACAATTGGGTGCACAATGATACAAGTATATGAGTGCAAGAGTATGCAATTATGGAATGCAAAATACAACATTATTGAATGCATGAACATTTAATTTATGAAAAGGAAAAAAAACATGATATTAATGCATGAACATTTAATTTATGAGATGCAAAACATGATATTAATATATGCACATTTAACTTATGAGATGCAAAACATGATATTAATATATGCATGAGTAAACTTGAAAAGATATAAACACATGCATGAACATGTAGGCATAAACCTAAACTAACATAGGAAATTGCCAAATGGGCATCTAGCAAGGCATTTTTATTCAACCTAAAAGTCTAAGGAAACCAAAATAGTAACTTAAACCTCAAAACCTAAGACCCTAATCCCAAGAACACACATTAGGGAACCAAAACCGAAAAATCAAAACCCTAACACTATAGAATATGCAATGGGGAACTTTATTCAATGAGATGGGCTCATGGCCTAAACCAAGTATGCAAAGAAAACTTTGAACATTGAGCAAAACTATGATTAATTCACAAGAACTATTAAAAAAATGAAGTAGAGAATAGAATGACAATTTATACAAGGTTGAATCCCTTCTTGCAATCTTCACCACTTTGAATGAAATGCACTAGGCATGTAGTGAGAATCACTTTGCAAGATCATCAACAAGTGGACAACAACATAACTAGACTACAAGAACACATAAACTATTAAACTAGGAAATAGATTGAATCCTTTCTTGCAATCTTCATCACTTGAATGGAATGCACTAGGCATGTAGTGAGAATCATTTTGCAAGATCATCATTAACTAAACAATAATATAGCTAGATCATAAACATATCAACTATGAAATAAATTGAATCCTCTCTTGCAATCTTCACCACTTGAAGGAAATGCACTAGGCATGTAGTGAGAATCATTTTGCAAGATCATCATTAACTAAACAATAATATAGCTAGATCATAAACATATCAACTATGAAATAAATTGAATCCTCTCTTGCAATCTTCACCACTTGAATGGAATGCACTAGGCATGTAGTGAGAATCATTTTGCAAGATCATCATTAACTAAACAATAATATAGCTATACTACAAGAACACATAAACTATTAAACTATGAAATAGATTGAATCCTTTCTTGCAATCTTCACCACTTGAATGGAATGCACTAGGCATGTAGTGAGAATCACTTTGCAAGATCATCAATAAACAAAAGGTAAACTAAAACACAAGAAATAATGAGCACATAAACTAATATATTAAACAAAAGTCATTTCTAGCTCTCTTCACTACTAAGATCAAAGTGCACTTGGCACTAGTAGGAATCATAGAGCCAAATCCACAACAACTTACTAAAGAAGAATACCAACAACAAGATTTAAACAAAGAAACAACAAAATCAATTTTGAAGACATTTTAATCATGTATATGCGAAACCTTGTTCCATTTTATTTAACAAGAAAACTCAAAAATTAACATGAAAACAACACTAATCAACTTATTTTAGGGTGAGACAACAAATCTCACCCTCAACCACAACAAACTACATTGAAAAGATGATGCTATCACGAAAGGAATGAGGGAAGAAAATGAGCTTCAATGCAAAATATTTGGAGATGATGCAAAGAGGGTTATGGATTTTACCTTTTCTCTAAAATGGAAGAGAAAATTGAAGAAATGGAGGGGAGAAAAATGCAAGAGGCTTCGGCCTTGCAAGAGAAGGAGGAAGGAGATAAAGGTGGTGTGATGAACTCCTTGAGTGAGAAAGGAAGGTTAAGGGTGTGTGAGAGGTGGATTCAAGGTGTTTTGGTGGATGAAGGTGGAGTAATGGAGGAGGGGAAGGAGGAGAAGGCTTCGGCCTAGAGGGTGGAGAGGAGGAGAAGTATAATGCTTGGTTTTCTTGAAGGTGAGAATGATAGCCAAAGATTGGTGAAGAGAGAAAGTGTGAGCTATTTATAGGGGTTTTGAGGCTTTAGGGTATTTAGGACTTTTTGCTTTGATGGAGCTCTAGGATTGGATCTTAATTTTGAATGGATGGTTAGGATTAGTGGTCACATGGATCAAGGGTATTTAGAAAACACAAGTGTGTGAGGGAAATAGGTGAGGGTGGCGCATAAAAGAAGGAAAAAAAGGGAAATTTGTGAACAAAAAAATCTAATTTGGGAATGGTGATTTTTGTAGAATAGGGTTAAGGGTATTTTGGTGAGGGAATGTTCTCAAAAAGGTAAGATGGGGTTTTTTGGTGGAAAGGTTAGTGTAAGTGCATGGGTTAATTTACCAAAAAGGGCAACATTGAGGATATGATCAAATTAAAACTTGGTGAGTAAGTAATGGAGTGTGTAGAAACTTCTAGAAGGAATGGAGGGGGTATGGGACGCAAAATCAGCTGAAATGTGAGGGGAAAAATAAAAAATGATGGTTTTTTGGTATTTTGTCTTATTGAGGACACTTCCTCCTTTTATTTTTGAATTTTGAATCTTTTGGGCATGTAATTGGGAGTGCACCCATTAAAACATGTCACATATTTTTGGACACCATGAAATAACCTCCCTAATAATTCTAGACAATTAAAATTGTCACTTAATTAATTGGGGAATTTTTAATGGTCTTTTGGCATTTTTATGCACTAAAAAATAGGAAAAGTGCATTTTAATTATTTTAGGCTAGAATATTTTCTCTAAAAATTGTACAAAAATTCTCTTGAATAAGAGAAAAATGTACTTTTGGTGTGTGCATATTTTTGTGAGAAAATCATCCTTTGCGAAAAATGACCAAAATGCCCCTAACCCTAAAAAGTCCTAATTTGCTCAAAAATGCATTTTTATTCTAAACATGGTTCTAAAAACCCTTGGATGACTTTTAAAACTCTAAAATGCATGCCATGCCTTAATTTATTTATTTTTGGTTGAAAATTAGGGTGTTGACCTAAGCTAGGACAAAATTGGGGTATGACAATTTGCCCTCTTTATCTAGATTTTAACAAGGAATATGAATTGGCGAAACATATTAGAGGCAAAATAGAGATAAAGAATTCAGAAATTATACCGATTTTGCCAACTTAGGAAAAACCCGAATTTTCTTTTTCTTTTGGGTGAATGGATACTAGCGAAAACTTGTAATGAATGAATGGTGCTAACCCTCGATGAAGCTAACAAACAGGAAACACATGGGCGCCACCCCCTCGGGTGGCGAAAGCAAACAAGAAGTAAAACAATAAATAGAATAGTAGAGAAGGTACCGTCCTTTGATAAGTTTACGCACCTATTTGGGAAGAAAGTAACAAAAAGTGCGGTGATGAAGGCGCTCGTCACTCTGAAGGAACACTGGGTTACGAAGGAGCGTCGCGCTCTGAAGGAGTACTTGGACTCGAAGGAACACTTGGTTCGGAAGGCGGCAGCTCTGAAGGAACGCTTGGGCTCGATGGAACGCTTGGGTTACGAAGGAGCGTCTGGCTCTGAAGCGAACGCTGGGCTCAAGGTGGCCTACTCGAGCGGCCCGAGGTTCTCGTATCAAGTTGTGGAGGCCGATACATTTTACCTTGATGGACTTGCACTATGCTTTACATCGCACGGTTGGTCCGAAGGACGCGGTCGGGGCCGATCCGTCATGCTCCGTGATGACTTGGCGGGATGAAGGTCGAGTTTAAAGTCATTGTTTGGATCGTTGATTTGAACTAAAGCGAAGGACCTCGGTCCGATGATTCGTCGGTGCTTCGATAACGACGAGATCTGGCGGACGCCTTAGTCTGAAGGGATGCACACGTCTGAAGGGATTTGCAAATCCCGCTGATTGATCGATTGAGATGGCCGCCATTGGCGCGTTGAATTGAGGTACCGCATATGTCGATTGATGCAAGGAATGATGCATGAAGCATGGGTGCATGTTATGCAAAGGCATGTTATGCAGGGAGTATGTTATGCGAGTGCATGCAATGCTATGATTTTGATGTGATGATGCATGTGGTGATTTGTTTTCCTTTGTTTCGATTCTTTTCTCGATTGTTTTCGACCCGACTTTCTGTTTTACGGTTATTTGTTTTTTCATGTTTTTTCTTTTCGATCGCCTTTCTTTTTCTGACCGTTCATTTTTGCTTTTGGCAAGGCTTATTTTTTTTGGTTCAACCGACTTCCGATACTCTGGTATGAGAGGAAAAGCCGAGGAAAGCGCGAGGCTTTGTGAACCGAACGCGCGCGTTTGCTCTATGGTTCGCCGTCCGAGAGCGGTTTGTGAACGCAACCACTTTTTGTAAGGTTAGTTATCTTTAGGAATTTCTTTGATTTCCCATGGCTTTTAAAGATTTCGCAATGATTTGTAATGCCTTATGATGTATGCACATGTTTCTGATTCGATATCACCATCATCATAAAAACGCTTATTTTGAGCAAAAACGGAAATATCAACAATCACGATATGAGAAAAGTTGAGCTTTATTGATATGGAAGCCGATCGCATGAGAATGTTACGTCGATGTTCAGTACATTTGAGAATTTAAACTGCAAAAAGACACGAAAAAGGAAAGAAGCTGATTTCTGACTGTCCGTCTCTGTTGTGTCCTTGACCTTGATCACTCCCTCATTCAAGCCTTTAGGGAAGTTGTGCGCCTTTCATTATTTTTCATGCTCAAGTTTTTCGACCTAATTTTTGCTGGATCGCCTTTGCGGGTTTTCAATCCACCGGGTCGCTCTGATTTTGCCTAAGTCGCCTTTTCGGGTTTTCAACCTAGCGAGCTAATTCTTACTTGGCTTGTCTTTCTCTTTTTCCGTTTATTTCTTTCAGGCATAATACTTCTTTACCGAGTCAGATTGACTGGGTTTTGAGGTCTTCGCCATCCATGTTGGTGAGTATCAGCGCTCCTCCGTAAAAAGGCTTTTTGACTACATACGGGCCGTCATAAGTGGGTGCCCACTTCCCTCGGAGTCACTCGAATAGGCGATATCTTTTGAGTACTAAATCTCCTTCATTAAACTCACGTGGCGGACTTTCTCCGCGTCGAAAGCGGTTCTCATTCTTTGTTGGTATGGTGGCCATGGCACGTAGTCGCAATCCTTTTTCTTGTTGAGGTTTAGTTGATCCAGCGAGCCTGCACCCACTCGCTTCCTCCGCTTTAGTTTCCATCGAACCCGCAGGAGGGTATCTCAACCTCAATGGGAAGTACCGCTTCGATCCATACACCAAGAAAAAGGGGTTGCCCGATCGATGTGCGTGACCGAAATACGGTAGCCATGCAAAGCAAAGGGAAGCATCTCATGCCAATCCTTGTAGGTTACCACCATTTTACGCACTATTTTCTTGATATTCTTGTTGGTCGCTTCAATCGCCCCATTCATCTTTGGGCGATAAGGAGAGGAATTATGGTGCTGAATTTTGAATTCCTTGCACAAGTCCTTCATCATTTTGCTATTCAAATTGCTACCGTTATTCGGTGATGATCTTGTCGGAGTAGACCATATCGGCAAATCGGATCTTTCTTCACAAACTTAGCAACCATCGAGGCTGGTTATCTTCGAGTATGAAGCGGCTTCAACCCACTTAGTAAAGTAATCAATTGCAACGAGAATGAAGCGATGCCCGTTTGACGCTTTGGGCTCAATTGGACCTATGACGTCCATGCCCCACATGGAAAGCGGCCAAGATGCGATCAAAACATTTAGTTTGGGCAGCGGCACATGGATATGATCGGCATAGATCCGGCATTTGTGGCATTTCCTTACGAAGTTATAACGATCGATTCCATCCGGAGCCGTAATAACCCGCCCTTAGGATTTTTCTAGCCATGGTGTGCCCACTTGAATGGGTTCGAACGAGCCTTCATGCACATCTCTCATGATTCTCTCAGCTTCTTCTTTGGCAACACACCTTAGGAGAACCATATCGTAGTTTCTCTTGTAAAGAACCTCACCACTCAAGAAGAAATTCCTTGACAACCTTCTGAGAGTTCTCTTGTCATTTTCTGATGCCCCAGGTGGGTATTCCTGACTAGTGATGTACTGCTTGATGTCATGATACCAAGGCTTCTCGTCAGACTCTTCATCTATTGCCATGCAGTAGTGATGCGCAGGCAGGCTCCGGTGCTGGATTCTGATCTTAGTCAAGTTCTTGTCACAGCTAACATTGAACATAGAAGACAATGTGGCTAATGCATCGCCACCGGTGATTTTCACCTCGAGGATATCTTTGGAAGGTGATCTCATCAAAGGACTTCATCAACTCTTGCAGGTAATCACAATAAGGAATCAGTTTAGGATCTCTGGTCTCCCAATCGCCTCTTATTTGATGAATAACCAGGGCTGAATCCCCGTACACATCTAGCCTTTTAACTTTCCACTCTAGGGCTGCTTGAATACCTAGGATGCATGCTTCGTGATTCTCGCTATGTTATTTGTGACATAGAAGCTTAGCCTTGCAAATGGATGACAGAATGAAGCGATTATCGGGGAGATTAACACCGCCCCTTGACTCGTGTCCCCACACATTTGACGCACCATCAAATATCATCCTCCATCTTTCACTTTCGTGGGACTTCCCCTCGTCGAATAGTGCCATGATGTCTTCATCGGGAAAATCATGCCGCATTGGCTGGTAATCTGGAATCGGCTGACATGCCAAATATTCAATGAGTGTACTACCTTTAAGCGCCTTTTGTGTGACATACAAGATATCGTGATTCGATAATTGCATCGCCATCGGGCAATCGTCCTGTGAGAGTGGCTTCTCAAATATGTACTTGATTGGATCCATTTTTGAAACCAACCAAGTTGTATGACTCGGCGTATGTTGCGCCTTAAAGCGATGAGCAAATTTCAAACTAAGGCACAATGAGTTTTTTCAAAGATAGAATACCTTGTCTCACGATCGGTGAACTTTTTGCTTAGGTAGTATATTGCATGCTCCTTTTTCCGATTCATCATGTCGACCCAACACACTGACCCATTGAATTGTCTAGCATCGTAAGGTATAAGATGAAGCGGTCCGCTCGCCACGGTGGCATTAAGATCGAGTGGATTTTGCAAGTACACCTTGATTTTCTCGAAGGCTGCTTGACACTGATCATTCCACTTCGGCTCCTGACTTTTGCATAGCAATTTGAAGATTGGCTCACAAGTAGCAGTCAGCTGAAAAATGAATCGGGAGATATAATTCAACCTTCCGAGGAAACCACGGATTTCTTTTCTGCTTTTGAACCTTTGGCATTTCAAGGATGGCTTTTACTTTGTCTGGATCCACCTCAATTCCCTTTTGGCTGACAATGAAGCCTAACAACTTCCCTGATCTTACCCCAAACGTGCACTTGGCTGGGTTTAACTTGAGCTTATATTTCCTTAACCGTTCAAAAAGCTTCTGCAGATTGACAATGTGCTCCTTGTCGGTTTTAGATTTTGCGATCATGTCATCAACATAAACCTCAATCTCTTTATGCATCATATCATGGAATAAGGTAACCATGGCCCTCTGATAGGTTGCACCAGCATTCTTCAATCCGAATGGCATAACCTTATAAAGAATGTTCCCCAAAGTGTTATGAAAGTTGTCTTTTCCATGTCCTCGTGGTCCATTTTGATCCGATTATATCCCGAATATCCATCCATGAAGGAGAATAACGAGTGTTGCTGTTTGCACTATCCACTAAGACATCAATGTGAGGCAAAGGGAAGTCGTCTTTAGGGCTAGCACGATTCGAGATCCGTGAATCGACACACATTCGACCTTCCCATCTTTTTAGGAAGCGGGACAATGTTGGCGACCCATTGCGGGTATTTGGCCACCGCCAGAATCCGCATCAAATTGCTTCTTCACTTCGTCTCGATCTTGAGGACATCTCCGGTTTCATCCTCCTCAATTTACGTTTGTGGTGGACATTCGGGCTTGACTGGTAGCTTGTGTACCACGATGTCGGTGTCTCAACCTGCATATCTCGATACGACCATGCAAACACATCCACATAATCCCGCAACAACCGAACTAACTTTATGCGGTCTTCTTCGCTCATGGTGGTGCCTACTTTAACCTCTTTCTTATCCTCATTGCACCCAAGTTGATCACTTGATGGACTCTTCGTGTGGTGGATTACCCTTTCTTCTTGTTTCATTAACCTCAAAAGTTCGGAGAGTCTCCCGTCTTCTTCAACATCCCCTCACTGATTGACGGGGTGATCAAAGTCAAAAGGTGGATCATTTATCGACACTTTGTCATTTTCGAGACCATTCTTTGTGGATCCGCATTTTGCCGGGCTAAAAAGCGTAATGAAAGGCGAAACAAGAAAACAAAGCAGACAAATAAAGCGGACAAAGACTCATGCAAATGAAGAGAAATTGGTTTTTATTAATTGAGGAATTCAAAACAAGCGTTTTTATTGATGATGATAATTTTGAAAATAAAAACACGTGTGCCCCCTAACAATCGTGGTCCTACGGCCTTGGGCAGAGCCACGAGGTTGCATTACAAATGATTACTTTAAATTAAGAGTCACAGGAGAATCGCGATCTTCCAATTCTTTAACTCTTCACCGATACCGCAACGACGAACTGCACTTCGCCTCGCCTTCTTTGGATTGAAACATCTCACGATAACAAAGAACTTGATTGGGGTCCCCTGGCGGCACTCACAAAACTCGACTAAGGTCGCAAATTGGGATCCTATGGGGCCACGGGTCTTCGCCTGCGGATTTGGCCAACCATCGGCGCTTTCGCTCATCCGCCCTTATCCGCCTTTCCTCCTTACTTGGGTGTATCCTGGCAGAAACGGTCTTTGTTTTCCTTGATTGGATAGGAGCTAGAATCCCTTGACCGATCTTTCCCAAGCCGTAACCAGCCTTGTACCGCTTGGGCTATCATAATTTTGGCGACCATCTCCTCCTCTTTGGTCTTTCCAAACACCGCATTGGCAATCTCCAAAGATCGAAAAAGTCGTTTCCAACGACTCTCAATGGCTTCTACATATTTGAACTCGGATGGCTTATTAACCGAGTCTCTTCCTCACCGAATACTACGACCACTTTGTCATCCACCATGAATTTTACCCGTTGGTGTAGAGAAGAAGGAATTGCCCCGACCATGTGGATCCGTGGTCTCCTAGCGCATACTATATGAGGAGGTAATGTCCATGATTTGGAAATTGATACTAAAAACCGGGACCGATCTGGATAGGAAATTCCATTTCTCCTAGCACTTCCTTTTGGAACCATCAAATGCTCGCTTTTGTCGAACTTCGGTTTCATATAGGAACAATCAACATCTAACTTGTCCATGGTTGACTTTGGCATTACGTTTAGTGAAGACCCGTTGTCAATCGAAGACTCGCCAAACCACATAGTCCCCACACTTCACCGAGATATGAAGAGCTTGATTGTGTTCTTTTTTCCGCTCGAAGGCAACTCATCATCAGCAAAAAGTTAGGTGATTTGCAGCCACCACACTCCGACAATTCCATCAAACCGATTCACCGAAATGTCCTCTCGCAGCGTGAGCCTCACCGAGCACTTTCATCGTGGCTGTTACGTGTGCTTCCGAATCGAGCAACGGTGATAGCATGGATATCTTTGAGGCGTCTGTTTAACCGATCAACTACTCAGTAATCACTTTGCCGGACAAACTTCAAGAATTCATTGGCTTCTTTTTCTCATATTTTTTCGGAGGCGACCACCGCTCTTTTCCTTTATCTTTGCGGCCTCTCTGTTCGGCCTCCCTAGATGTTTCGCCGAGGGTTTTCGAGCATACACTCTTCCACTTACGTGATCCCACTTGATCCTCGCTATGTTGGTCACAGTGGTAGCATTTGGAGAGCATTGCAGTGTATTTCAGTGGAACCGCTTTATTTGACTCATAACGAAAGCGGAGTGGTACCTCAATCACTATTGGTCGAGCATTTGCTCGCATCGACCTAGGATTGAAATCATAAGGAATCTCAATAGGCCTTCCGATTCCTCTATCATTGTCGTGGTACAAAGTGTCCACACTTCTCAGCATTCGAACCATTCATGATGATGACCACTTGGTTGTACTTTGCTCATCTACCTCCTCACCCCATCCAAAGCATTTGGATATCTTCTATTCGGATTAGAGCACTTTCGGGAGCATCATATCGACCAAGTAATCAAACTTTCCATTGGGCTCTCCTAGAGTGTCCCAACGTCCCTCTTTTGTAGGCAAACCTTTGTTACCTCTTCACCGATCTCTTCCTTGCATGAGAAGGGAACCGTGTCTTCATTAGCTACACTCGGTCTGCCCCCCGGCGAACCAATTTCGTAGCGAGGTGTGCGAGAATTTCAATCGGCTTTTTGGCCTCTCTATCACTTTGTCTCGAATGTAGGGTCCACACTTCATCTTCCACACCGTAAGTCCCTATCTGGACCACATACCGATCCATCGTGGTCTTGCAAGATCATTTTGAAAGTTTCACAACCTCCCCACACAGAGAGTCAAGACACCCTTCTTCATGGCAACACCCTTTTTAACAACCTTGGCGGCGATAACTCAAAGATAAATGACACTTAGAGGAGTCTTGATCTCTTGCACCTTTTTCAAAGAACTTGCCAACAAAGACTTTCTATAACATTGGTAGCCGCTCCTGGTGACTGGTAATGGATTGATTGTTGTATTTGGACGGTTCTGTTTAAGCGATATCCAACCAAAGATCTATCAAATCTTGCACTACATGCTTGAAAGCTTTACAATCTTCCACAAAGATGACCGAACCCCATTTTCGTGGAAACCGCAGTGGCATTAGCATTGTATCCTCCGGGAAATGGTGGTTGCACTACTTTCATGGGTCGAGTATTGATCGATTATTGGAGGTCAGTGATTAAACAAATTTCAAGTATATGTCATCGGAATTGGATCAAAACTAGTCCGCTTCTTGAACTGGTAATCTTGAGTCTTGGGGACGGTCATCGCCTTCTTTGAGATGGCACTTTGGAGCGAGAGAATGGAATAGTTTGGGGTGGAGGAGTACCAAAAGATGAGTTTCCCCTGTGATGACATTAGTTTCTCCTCTTTCTTTTTAGGGAAGTGGGCTGGTACTTCTTCCGTTCTTTGGACCCACCGAGAACTCCCCTGCATTACCAAGGTGATTCAAAATTTTCCGCTTGAAGGCCATGCTCAAGTCTTTCCCCGAAGACTATCATGTCGAGAAACCGGTTGAGTTTTTTGTGATCACTGTCATAATAGATTCTGCCGCGAGTTTCCAGGAACATATACACCATCTCTTTCTCGGTCAAAGGGTTGAACTCAGGCGCGGTGTGCTTCGCCATTTTGAGCATACTCCTTGAAGGTCTCTTTCTCACCCTTACTCATGTCTTTGTGAATCTGCGACCTATCCGAGCCATGTCCATGTTATACTTATATCGCTTCATGAAAGCTTGAGACAAATCTTTCCAACAACGGATTGAGAAGATTGCAACTTCATGTACCAATCGCAGGAGCTCCCACCAAACCGTTGCGAAGAAGTAGATTAGTAATTTGTCATCGTTGGCATAGGACCCATTTTTCTGGACGAACATTGTAATATGGCTCTCTGGGCAGCCGATCCCTCTGTGACTTGTCCACCTCTGGAGCTTTGAATTTTGGCGGCAGAGAACCAAATCGGGACTAGGCATAGCTCACGGGCTTCTTTGGCCCTAACTCCAAGACTCTCCATAGCTCTCACTCTTTCTTCTAGTGCTCGGATCGAGATCATTTGGGTGAGCCCCCTCAAACGCATGCCCTTCGGGGGTGACTCCCATGTCTTTGTAGTAATACCCTCCTCCCCTGGCCGAGGAACATTTTGAGGTCGTCTTTGTGAACCCCGGCGTGGAATTGTGTATGGCATGAGGATAGGAGCTCGATTCTCGAGATCCTCCGCAGTTCCCGTGTATGGTGACAGAAATTTGATTAGGTGCGGCTACACCAACGGGAGTAGATCCAACGAGTTGCGGTAAGTACCAGCAGCATACCCCAAGGATATCTCTCATGCGATTGTAATGGTTTGACACATTCATTTCGGAGCGAATACGGGATGACCGACCCGGATCCGGAGGGCGTGGGTTGCAGCGATTCATCGACACCGGAGGAGGAACGAAAGAAGTGACCCATCTGGACCCACTACAATGACGGCCGGCAGCTTGTCCCACTCTTCAAACCTTGCAAAGATTACCATCATTTCATGGACACGGGCCTCCATGGTACCCATCTTATCTTTCGAGTCCGATTTTCCGAGCCGGTGCTCGGGATTCGTAATTTGTACACCCATGTCTTCTTGTTGCAGGTTACTCTCAATTTCAACTTAGGATGTTCTCGTAGTTGAGCCATTAGCTTGGCTTGCGATGCCGTGAAGTATCGGTGACGGAAAAAAGCGTGTTTTTTCGTTTATTCGGACATTTATTACATAAGAAACAAAATAAATTTATGAATGAATGTATGAATGCATGCACAATGTTTGCTTGATGCTGCGGGAACCGCGGGGTACCTTGCCTTGTCATCACGCTACGCGTAAACTTTTTGATTTACGAATTGAAGTAAACAAGGAATCGAAATAGCACACGCCGTTCATCACGATTTCAAAGCTTCACCGATTTTCATTAAAAGGAAAAGACGTTACAATGTTCATAAAGAGAAGCGTTACAATATTCTTGAATACAAAGCTTGAAACAAACTCCTAAATCAAAAATACAAATAGGCAATTCAGATACAAATAGCTCTAAGCTCCCAACTCTCTTCCTCTTCTTGCTTGCACTTGCACTTTGAGATTGCTCTTTGAATTACGTGATCAACGCTCTGCGATATTCCACAAACCGATACACTTCAAAGTGGGGTATTGAAGAAGTGCATCTCACCTCGCCTAACCTCGATTCTTAGGGATTCCCAAAGATAGCTTGACGGGCCAGCTCGGCGGCTTTGAGAACTTGTTCTTCCATAATCAGTATCTCATCCTTGAGTTCTTTAATGACCTCTTGATCTTGATCTTTCCAATCAACTCTAGGAAGCGTTTTTCCCAATCACTGGCTCTCTACTCGACACACTGTAGGCATCTTCTAGACACAATGAAGGTCTCTCTTTAATTCACCAAATATTTCTCTTTCAAAGCTCAAAGCTCTTTGGTATTCCTTGAGAGTTTCATTAATGGCCACCTTTTCTTGCTTGAGGTTTCTCAACCGACTCTCAACTCGCCACTAAATGTGATTCTCGCCCGATTTCATGGCTAATGTCTTCCACTCTCGAGCCTCTTCAAGTGCTTTCCTCATCTTTTGTTTATACCTTTGGAGCTCCTCTCTGGCCCCCCTTGGATGCCTCCGGGCTTCTATCTTGCTTTGTTCTTCCTTCTTGAATCGCTCGACGCTTTCTTCCACAATGATCATCTTGACATTGTTTTCCTCCTCGCCTTTTCTTTCTCTAGAGCTATCTCTTCTATCTTAGCCTGCAGTGTCCCTCTTTTCCTCTTTCTCGCTTTCGCTAATGCGGATTTGACTTCGTTTAGCTCTTCATGGGTAGGGACATAAGGCTCAGTATCTCTTCTTCAAGGAAAGCATCCCTTGAATTGGTGATTTTGCATTTTGAAGCTTCTCCTTGAGCCATTGATTGAAAGTAATGTCATCGATTCTCTTTGACAACTCTTCACTCCCTTTCCGCTACTACTGATTCCCATGATTGTTGAACTCTTCAAGCAAGTCGCGCAATTAGGCATCCCTTATAGAGGTAAATGCGGGACAAACATGCTTTCGGAGGGTGAGTTCCTCATCTGCAACCGAGCTGCCTCAAGGTCAATGAAGGGTTGTAGTTGATACACCCCTGAGTCCCCATGAGAGGCACGTTCTGAAAGCTTCCACAACTGAACACTACCACTGGTCTGTCATCCCAACAAGCAGCTGTGTACCACCGGATTTGGAGTTCATTGAGATTCTTCAAATACTCAACCCATTCCATAGCGGTTTTGACCTCCACCTCACAGCTTAGGGCGTAAGAGATTAGCTCCCTAACATTAGTTCGGTTGTGGATCACATGGGTAATAAACCAGGCGTAGAGAATGTGGGAGGAAAGACATAATTTCTTTTTATGGAACTGGCTGTAGCGAGTAAGAGCGTGGTACGTGTTAGCAAGGATAGCAGGTACTAGATTGATAGGGTTCTGAGTGTCTTTGAAGGCCAAGAATGCACCGATTGCATCTTCATCAACATATCTCTCTATTTGAGGAAAAAGGACCACCCCAAATATGGTAAGAGCGAGCACTAATTTGAACGGTCCCCACTTCTTAGCCGCTGCATAAGATTGTAATAGGCCTCAAGTACTCTTGTGGATGCGGCTACACCATTTCTCTTTAAACTGCAACCTCAATTCATCCACACTAATCCCGAAAGCGTTGCGAGCTTTTCATCGATATAGTCATCGCCTCGATATTGGTAAGGCCTAGCATGTGATCCGCGAACCCAAAAAGCTGCTCATACTCCTCTAATGTGGGTGACAACCTGAAAATTCTTGAAGAAGAAACACCTCACATCAGAGTCGTAGAATTGACTCAAAGCTATAAGAGCATCCTCTTGAACGTTCAATTGCAGCAATCTACGAACATTCCCGTATGCTTGATCAAAGGACTCTCTCTCAATGGGGCCCATAAGGGCTGCACTGCCCGCCTCGGACTACCGATCTCAACCTCTTCATAAGCGGGAAGCGAGAAATGGGCGAAGTCTTGCTACTCAACTCCATTTTGATGCACCTATGACAAGGCGGTATGTTACTCAAGGGCTCCCGGCAAGCAAATGCAAATGAGATGCAGTGTGAATGCAGATGCTTACAACATTTAATTTTAATGAATGCGGCATGATGCGATTATGATATGAATGATGCGTGTAGGGATGATAAAAGCGATGTGTAGGGACGGAGGTTCAAAAATTCAGGAGCGGTTTATTTGAAAGAAAGAAAATATTTTTTGTATTTTCTTGGAAGGTTTTGAAAAAGCTCCTTTTGAGGAAGACATGCCCTAAATTACCATGCAAAGACACATTCGTATGCCCTCGTGTCCTACAAAGGTGGGAATCCTAAGTTCTAGGTCAACTTCAAAGGTTCCTCCCATGTAGTTCTAATTCACACCCTCACAATGGCTACAGAGCTATAGAATCCTCATGCCGACATCCACAAATGTAGAGAACTACCAAGTGTGAAGCGTCATGAGAAAGCGTACTCTGGTTGAGACTTTCGTGAGTATCGATGCACAAAGGTCTCGAATGATGATCCACTAATCGTCTCCACTCTCCTAGATGTTTGTTGGATCGGGTATAGGAGCCCACTCAAAGAACATAAATCATAAGGCGTGAAAGTGTGTGATCGAGGACATACTTCCTAAAATCTACCCACCCCACACCGCAAGGAAACCGAAGCAGTCCGGATAAGCAGATTTGTCTACCCTAGGGTTCAACATGCATACACTAGTTTAATATACAAACCATTCTAATAAGTCCACAGAAATTACACGCATTGCTTACCTCAAGAAAGGAGCTAAGAAGAAGGGACGAGAATAGAATGGGGGAATGCATGTTTTACCTCAAGAACAGGAGCGAAGAAGAGGGGACATGGGAATTGAGGAATGCATGCATAAACATAACCATACAAAAGAAGAGAAAAGAAAAGGAAAAGGAAAACATAGTTTTTCAAATCAAACAGTTTAAACCACATCAAATTAATTAGGCTTGACCCTCATCTCTCTTTAAATAAATAAAGAAAGAAAGTCCCCAGCAGAGTCGCCAGCTGTTGCGCCCCGAAAAATCCGGTTTGGGACTTTTCAGTTTGACAACGTTTGAAAATCAGTAGAGCCGCCACCAATATTTTATTTTGGGAAAACATTGAAAAAAACCTTTTTGAAAGCGGGTGGTCTTTCGAAAACTTAGAGATGTAGGTTCGGGGGTCGGTTGCGCATGGGGAAGATATTAGCACCCCACACACCCTTTCTACCGAAAGGGAACCATTAATTTGATGTGGTTTTGAAATGTTTGATTTGAAATACATTGTTCTATTTATTTTTCTTTTCTTTTTGAGAAATCACTTTATTGAAAACGGGAAAAAGGGATGTTTTTGGTATCTTTGAAAAGCGGGACAAGACAAAGATTTTTGAAAAGCGTGCTTGACGGGACGGGAACCCGGTCCTACGTACCCTCACTGGCTGAGGGATCAAAGCAACGTAGTTCTTGTTTTTATAGGTTTTTTAAAGATGTGCTTGGCGGGATATGAACCCGGTCCTACGTACCCTCACTGGCTGAGGGATCAAAGCAACGTAGTTCTCATTTTTATAGGTTTTTTAAAGATGTGCTTGGCGGGATATGAACCGGTCCCGCACGTACCCTCTCATCGGTGAGGATCAAAGCAACGTAGTTCTCGGGTTTTGCGTGTGAAAAGCGGCTTTGTGATTTTTGAAAGTGCTTTTGGAGTTTTTTGAAATAAGACTCGAGTGTTCGCGAACACCAAACAAGCAAAGGCTTCGAGTGGCATTCGGTATTAACTCGAAAGAAAAGTGAGTTGGAACTGGTAATCAAACAAGCAATGGCTTCGAGTGATTACAAGCGACAACGTCGTATTATTCTTTTGAAAATAGTTTTGGAAAAAGATGGTGAGCTAATAGCTCGTGTTATTTTGGAAGTTTGAATTAGTTTTTTGTTGTTTAATTAATGTGTGGGAGTTTTCATGATAGCCAAACAAGCAAAGGCTTCGAGTGACTACCACTAATAGCTCCTCATTAACGATCAAACAAGCAACGGCTTCGAGTGATGGTTAATGATTTTTATTTAGAAAAATGCCTTAGGTTTTCTTATTAAAAAAAGCATAGGATTTCAAGCTTGAAAAGGAAATATAACATTTCAAATCCTTCTTACAAGTCAAAAGCTCAAAACAACCATTGGGACACAAGCAAAGCAATCAAAAGAGTATTTACAATTTGCTATGAACAATTGGGTGCACAATGATACAAGTATATGAGTGCAAGAGTATGCAATTATGGAATGCAAAATACAACATTATTGAATGCATGAACATTTAATTTATGAAAAGGAAAAAAAACATGATATTAATGCATGAACATTTAATTTATGAGATGCAAAACATGATATTAATATATGCACATTTAACTTATGAGATGCAAAACATGATATTAATATATGCATGAGTAAACTTGAAAAGATATAAACACATGCATGAACATGTAGGCATAAACCTAAACTAACATAGGAAATTGCCAAATGGGCATCTAGCAAGGCATTTTTATTCAACCTAAAAGTCTAAGGAAACCAAAATAGTAACTTAAACCTCAAAACCTAAGACCCTAATCCCAAGAACACACATTAGGGAACAAAAACCGAAAAATCAAAACCCTAACACTATAGAATATGCAATGGGGAACTTTATTCAATGAGATGGGCTCATGGCCTAAACCAAGTATGCAAAGAAAACTTTGAACATTGAGCAAAACTATGATTAATTCACAAGAACTATTAAAAAAATGAAGTAGAGAATAGAATGACAATTTATACAAGGTTGAATCCTTCTTGCAATCTTCACCACTTTGAATGAAATGCACTAGGCATGTAGTGAGAATCACTTTGCAAGATCATCAACAAGTGGACAACAACATAACTAGACTACAAGAACACATAAACTATTAAACTAGGAAATAGATTGAATCCTTTCTTGCAATCTTCATCACTTGAATGGAATGCACTAGGCATGTAGTGAGAATCATTTTGCAAGATCATCATTAACTAAACAATAATATAGCTAGATCATAAACATATCAACTATGAAATAAATTGAATCCTCTCTTGCAATCTTCACCACTTGAAGGAAATGCACTAGGCATGTAGTGAGAATCATTTTGCAAGATCATCATTAACTAAACAATAATATAGCTAGATCATAAACATATCAACTATGAAATAAATTGAATCCTCTCTTGCAATCTTCACCACTTGAATGGAATGCACTAGGCATGTAGTGAGAATCATTTTGCAAGATCATCATTAACTAAACAATAATATAGCTATACTACAAGAACACATAAACTATTAAACTATGAAATAGATTGAATCCTTTCTTGCAATCTTCACCACTTGAATGGAATGCACTAGGCATGTAGTGAGAATCACTTTGCAAGATCATCAATAAACAAAAGGTAAACTAAAACACAAGAAATAATGAGCACATAAACTAATATATTAAACAAAAGTCATTTCTAGCTCTCTTCACTACTAAGATCAAAGTGCACTTGGCACTAGTAGGAATCATAGAGCCAAATCCACAACAACTTACTAAAGAAGAATACCAACAACAAGATTTAAACAAAGAAACAACAAAATCAATTTTGAAGACATTTTAATCATGTATATACGAAACCTTGTTCCATTTTATTTAACAAGAAAACTCAAAAATTAACATGAAAACAACACTAATCAACTTATTTTAGGGTGAGACAACAAATCTCACCCCTCAACCACAACAAACTACATTGAAAAGATGATGCTATATGCGAAAGGAATGAGGGAAGAAAATGAGCTTCAATGCAAAATATTTGGAGATGATGCAAAGAGGGTTATGGATTTTACCTTTTCTCTAAAATGGAAGAGAAAATTGAAGAAATGGAGGAGAAAAATGCAAGAGGGCTTCGGCCTTGCAAGAGAAGGAAGGAGATAAAGGTGGTGTGATGAACTCCTTGAGTGAGAAAGGAAGGTTAAGGGTGTGAGAGGTGGATTCAAGGTGTTTTGGTGGATGAAGGTGGAGTAATGGAGGAGGGGGAAGGAGGAGAAGGCTTCGGCCTAGAGGGTGGAGAGGAGGAGAAGTATAATGCTTGGTTTTCTTGAAGGTGAGAATGATAGCCAAAGATTGGTGAAGAGAGAAAGTGTGAGCTATTTATAGGGGTTTTGAGGCTTTAGGGTATTTAGGACTTTTTGCTTTGATGGAGCTCTAGGATTGGATCTTAATTTTGAATGGATGGTTAGGATTAGTGGTCACATGGATCAAGGGTATTTAGAAAACACAAGTGTGTGAGGGAAATAGGTGAGGTGGCGCATAAAAAGAAGGAAAAAGGAAATTTGTGAACAAAAAAATCTAATTTGGGAATGGTGATTTTTGTAGAATAGGGTTAAGGGTATTTTGGTGAGGGAATGTTCTCAAAAAGGTAAGATGGGGTTTTTGGTGGAAAGGTTAGTGTAAGTGCATGGGTTAATTTACCAAAAGAGGCAACATTGAGGATATGATCAAATTAAAACTTGGTGAGTAAGTAATGGAGTGTGTAGAAACTTCTAGAAGGAATGGAGGGGGTATGGGACGCAAAATCAGCTGAAATGTGAGGGGAAAAATAAAAAATGATGGTTTTTTGGTATTTTGTCTTATTGAGGACACTTCCTCCTTTTATTTTTGAATTTTGAATCTTTTGGGCATGTAATTGGGAGTGCACCCATTAAAACATGTCACATATTTTTGGACACCATGAAATAACCTCCCTAATAATTCTAGACAATTAAAATTGTCACTTAATTAATTGGGGAATTTTTAATGGTCTTTTGGCATTTTTTATGCACTAAAAAATAGGAAAAGTGCATTTTAATTATTTTAGGCTAGAATATTTTCTCTAAAAATTGTACAAAAATTCTCTTGAATAAGAGAAAAATGTACTTTTGGTGTGTGCATATTTTTGACGAGAAAATCATCCTTTTGCGAAAAATGACCAAAATGCCCCTAACCCTAAAAAGTCCTAATTTGCTCAAAAATGCATTTTTATTCTAAACATGGTTCTAAAAACCCTTGGATGACTTTTAAAACTCTAAAATGCATGCCATGCCTTAATTTATTTATTTTTGGTTGAAAATTAGGGTGTTGACCTAAGCCGGACAAAATTGGGGTATGACAGATTGCATACACGAGTTTTCTACAATCAGATATTTGAAGGAAAACCTTGCAGCAAACTGATAGTGTATTTACTTTTCGCAATGCGATTTGAAGGTGCATACAAGATGATTGATGACTTGCGGAAATGAATTTCAAACCTACGTCACACATGTACAATGTCATAATGGCGAGGATATTTTCGCGAGGAATCATTCGGGGTTTTGAGGATACCTATGTTCTTGTTCCTATTTTCAAATATTTTTCTAACTAGATTTTAAAGCGCTTTGCTTTAACTTCAAATGTGGTTTGTGAAATTTTTATCATTTCAAACTTTAAGTTCAAATAGATTTGTTGACATGCATGTCTAGAGCCTTCTTCCTAAGTAGTAGATTGAAAGTGATGAAGCAGGCAAGAAACTTTAGGTCGATTCTGCTGTTGACCCAAAGTTCAAGAAACTCAAGCACATGTTTGAAAGTGATGAAACAAGAGTGGAAGTTCTATTGATCTTGATTAAGTTCTGGTTCCCTCCCAACTTAGACTATGTCTCCCCTCTCCATCATGATGTTTATTTTCTCACGAGCAATTTTGTTCATGTATGTTTAGGTGTTTTGTTTATTGCGACAACCGATTCCACGCGTTCTGATTTTGGCTGGACTTGCTTTGGGCGATTAAGGGCGAGCTAGGCGTTGTTCCTTTGGCGATGTCTTGATTTTCTTCTAAGTGCTTGTGCGAATGCGGGAGATTTGAATAATGCTCGTTTGATTTGGAGAGAATACTAGGTTGCTGGATTTCCTTACAATGTATTGAGTTACTTAAGGTGAGTTGTAAGCTTTTTCCTTCACTTTCAATTGTTATTTCCCTTTCCCTCATAGTTATGGTTATTTATTTGGTTATTTTGCATGGTTGTAGGATGTATCAGGCACTTTTGGCATCAGGAGGTCATAGATCTGCTGACTTTATACTCAAGAAAATTCCAAAAGATGATGCCTGTAACGCCCCGAAATAATTTAATTATTTATTTAATTATTCATTTAATTATTTATTTAATTAAGTTATTTAAGGCTTGCAACATTTATTTAAGTAGATTTATTAAGTTGTGGAGAAATATTAGAATTGATTAATTATTGGAGTTTTATTTTATTAGGAGGTGTTTAAGTATTAGGGAGTGGTGGAATCAATTGAAATGGGAGGTGTAGATAGCATTATGGGCTTTTAATGGATGGGTGTGTGAAAGCAAAAGAGAGGGGTGCAAGTAAGGGTATGAGTGGGCCTAGAGTTAATTAATTAATGAATGAAAGGAAGGAAATGAATTAAAGGGAGGGGGACGGTGGAAAGGAACCGAGAGAGAGAGTAAAGGAGAGAAAGGTGGGGAAACCATGGGAGGAAGAAGGAAAGGAAGAGGAGAAGAAGTGGAGAGAACTTCTCCATCTTGGCTCTCAGTGAGGACTTTTGGTATCAATCTTCTCCATTTTTTCTCCTCTAGCTATTGATGTTAGTTTCAATCCCTAATTCCTATTTGTTGTTGTTTTGCCATTAATGGGGTTTTAAGCTCAAAGTTGGAATTGGTGATGGTTTTGGTGTTTCTTGGGCTTTTGGAGGATAGAGGACTTACATTCTTCAATTTGCAAAGGTTAGGGGATTCTCCTTTATGTTTATAATAGCTAGTATGATAGGTTTTATATGTGGAATGGCTTTAATAATAACTTGTTGTGTGATTGTGTGTTGATGACATGTTGATTGATGTTTGGAATGTGTGTGTTACTCATAACATGTTAATTGTTGTTGTGAAAACATGAATTGTGACTTATGCATAGTGTATGTTTGGTGAAATGGTCATATGAAGGTAAGTATGTGAATATGATGAATTGTTGGTAATAAAGTAATAATTAGGTGTGTGTGTGGTGGGGGAAAATGAATTGTTGATTAATAAATTAGTTTTGAAGTAAATTGGTGAAGGGTGTTGGAAGGGGGGCGCCAAATGCCTAGCATTTTGGCGCCTGGTTGCTGAAATTATGCGTGTGTGTGTGTTGCAGGGGCGCGCGATTCCGGGCAACTTGGCGCGCTGGTGATTCGCGTGTGTGTGTGAGTTGGGCGGGCGCGATTCTTTGGGCAACTTGGCGCTGTGTCCGAAATGGTGTCTTTTTGCGCCATCCATCTTGCGTATGCGCAAACTTACGCGCAAGATGGCCAAGGCTTGATCAAGGCTGCGCGCCATCTTGCTTGCGCAGCGTCCTGCGTAGCGTAACCTCGCGCGCACCTCTCACGAAGGACGAAACTTTGAGAGTTAGAGCGACCTATCGCGCGCCATCTTGCGCGCCTCTCTTCTGTGGCGCCCGTGTGTGCGCATCCAGTGGGATCTTCCAAAACCTTGTCTTTGTTGAATTCCTAAGTTCTCTAAATTAATTATTGGTGTGTCGAATGATCCTATAGTGAGGAAAACCCCACATGGGGTGGTGTTGGTTCTTAGGTGAGAATTAATAAATATTTGGTGAGGTGATGCTAATTAATCGGTGAGGTGGTATTGATAATTAATGATGTGCTAATTAATAATTGAGGTGGTGTGCTTGGTGTGGAGTGATGCATTGTCATAAAGTCGCATGAATCATATGCATGGCTTCGACCAACGGTGATGGAATACCGCCGGGAGGTGATGGAATACCCCCGGGGTGGTGATGAAATACCGACGGGGTGGTGAGGTGAATATGGATCCACATGCATGTTGCATACATGCATATAATCATACATTCCTATTTGTTTGTTAATGTCCAATTAACTTTGTTATGGTTGCTTGCGTGATATCTCATGTGAATGATAAATGCCTTGTTCGTGAATCTCTGTTGTTAGCTAGTTCTTACTATATGGCCTATTTTACTGTTATTATTTATGTAAAGAGACTCACCCTAGCATTTCTTGTTGCTCGCTCTCGTGGCGACAAACAGGTGATTCCGAGTGATGGTCTTTGCACCTGCTGGGTTTTATTGAGTCGGCTCGATAGTAACAGGGGTTGGGTCTTAGTATTATTTATGGTTATGTATTAAACTTATTTTGAACCTATGTATTGAGTATGTGAACTCAATTTTATTTCATTGTCTTTGCAAACTATTGATGGATTAATGTAAGCGTTAAGCGAGGTTATTTTGAGGATTGTAACCCACTTGACTATGTTATGCATGATACGCGTTGATGCGTTTGGATTTTAATTATGTTTTGATGATGTGTTATTTGAAATGTACCACCCTCTTCGAGGTGCGTGGAAGATTTTTGAAAAACTCTGATTTTATTAATTAATTAGCTTTTAATATAAGGGGGGTGTTACAAAAGTGGTATCAGAGCAGTTCGGTCCGTCCGGCCAAGTTGTCGAGTCTGCTAACCCTCGAGTCTTGGTACTCGTTCTAAATCATAAATCATGTTGCTGTGTATTACTGTTAACTTTGTTGGTTTGTTCATTCATTGACGTGCCTTGTGACTTAATTGTTAGATTACGATTGGAAATGATATTGTATTATTGAGGTATATGTGGTGAATCTGCGTGGCGGTGGTTGTAGCCTTGATTTTGTCATTCGTGATTGTTGTTTGTATCATTAAGATATGTGTGATTAAAAGAGTTCTAACGACGTCAAAGGAGTGAAAGTCGTGGACGATGCCTTCGCCTTTCGATTTGCGTTAAAAGTCTTTTAATGCGATAGATATAGAATTGAAAGAAAGTAGTTTTGTGACCTTAATTAGTTGGTTGCATGAGTAGGAGGGGTGATCACCCCGATCACTCATCCCCGATGAAAGAGCGACAATAACTCGTAATTATTATAAATTTTGAATATATACTAATTTCAACTTGATTGATCGAGTGGTGTGTGCAAGCTGATTGACCATTAATTTTTAGAAAAATAGGTGCCTTATGGAAGTTTGAGTTTGAATTGGGGTTTGATAGTCGGGAGATGTCAAAATAAGGATTTACGTAAGATAGGAGCATTGGTATTTAAATGATTGATATGGCGTAGTTCCTAGCGATAAATTAATGATGTTTGGAATAAATCGAGTGAGACTTTGGTAACTTTGAAAATAGAGTTTTGGTACAAAGTAAAGGTGCTGATTAAGTATGCCTAAGGGTGTGGTAACCTTCGTGAAGTTCTTAATGAGCATTGGACTAGTTGTGAAGGAAAGTGTTTAGTAGTTGGCTCAAGTATGATCATAGTATGAGGATCAAAGGAAAGAAGGTTAGATACATAGGACTACATGTGAACTAAGGTGTAGTTGCTTAACCATAGGTGTGTGGAAATGTAATAGGCATGCGGCGTGTAGTATGTGGGAGTCAAAGTATGTAGTACCGGGGTTTAGAGTGCGCTTGAATAGTAAGTGTAGTGAAGCTTAGCGTGACGTAGTGTAGAGGCGAGGTACCAAAAAGAGTGTACCGAGGTGTTGTGAAGTGTAATGGCCGAGGTTAGGGAGTTCTTAGGTGTAGTGTGCCTAAGTGTAGTTGATGAAGTGAGTTGTGAATAAGCCTAAGAGTAGTGGATAGACAATATTTGAAGGATTGCTTGTGAATATTGTTACCTTTGATTGACGTTTTGCTATAGGTTGATGTTTTTCGTAATGCACGTGAGTTTAATTTTGATTAGTGCTAAATTGTTTGAAGTAGGTCTTTGAAATGAAATGCGGTGCTCGATTATAACAATTAAGGTTAGGATTCGCGTATAGTCTCCTTTTTGGCAAAGATGAAATGATTGACTTTTCTAACTTCGAGTTTATGTCGAGAAAACTAAATTTTGAAAATAATAAGTGGTTGTTTTGTGTGGCAGCGTGTTCGTCTTATAAAGAGATTTGGGGTTACGTATAGTTTTCCTTTTTGGACAAAATTGTGAATTCTATAATTTTGAAAAGAAAGCGGTACTTGGAAAATTCTGTGTTTTTGGGAGCGAGCGTAATGTCAAGAATTGTGTTAAATTTTGTTCCAAGTTGTTTAGAATTTTATTACGAGATGTGGCGTGATTTTAGCTTTAGGATCGATTAGGTCATGGATTGATGTTGTCACGAAAATGACGAGGTCTTACAATAATTTCATGGTTTGACGAGGTAAAATCTTTTGAAAACAAAAGGTGAGTTTTACTCACGTTTAGAGAAATTTTAAAATGTTGTTTATGTTATGTTTGAGCGGTTTTGAAAATTGGAGTTTCGTGAATTTTCGAATCAAAAACGCTATTTTGAGAAATTATGTTTGTTTGAAACTTAAGAAACGAAACCATAAAGATTTGATTGTTTAATCGTTATACTTGAATATGGATTTCGATTATGGTGGTGTGTGTTAGTTGAATTTACAAATCATTTGGAAAAGCGTAGTAGATTTTATATGTGCGAGCATTAATGAGTTTTGAACAAGAATTGATGTCCGGGTGGTTATACAGTAAAAATGTTTTGGAATATCCATATTTCGGAGGAAACTCTGCGAATTTTCGTTAGGAATTTTGATACATGTTCAAAGTGGTAATTGAATTGTGTGATTGGAAGGTAAATGAAATTGAGAAAATGTTATGTGTAGTGATTTAAATTATGTATTTGTTTTGTTATCTAAAAAGTCTTTGGTTTGCAACTTAGCGTTCTTTGTTTTTGAGTTGAATTTTAGCCGTTCTTATAGATAAAAAGGGTGCGGTTCATTCTTTGTCTTTATAAATACAAAGGTGATTGTGAGTGAGTGTCGAAGTGTATAGGTATCGAAGTGTGGTGTTAACTAAGTATGGATGAGTCGAAATGTAAGCATGGTCGAAGAGCGAGTTATTGAAATAGGTGTAAATGTCTAAGTGAGGAGTATGTGCAGCCGAAGTATATATATTGCCGAAAATCTAGTAGTAGGTATGTGCAATTAAGTATATCGAAATCTAGTATGGTACGATTATGGAGATATTGAGGTAAAGTGTAAGTCGAAGTTAGTGTTTGATGCATTGCGTGTGCGATAGGACTTGGATGATGACGGTTAGCGGAGATAAAAAGAGTGGATGTTGATTTCATGAGTTTAGCGTAAATTTTCGAGGGGGATAGGAATCGTTCACATAAGATAGTGAAGGGGGAGAGGAGTTCTCAGTTTCGTGGAAAGCCGTATGGTGTTTAGGTGGTAAAGGAGGAGAGTTCGGGCAAAGAGCCAAGTGGGGGAGACGCTACTGCGGGGATTGTGTGTCATTCTTGAACCGGTAGTGGCGATTTATGATTAGAATGAAAGTACACAGTTATGTAACCTAAGAGGTGGAGTCAATATATTAGGTTGAGATCCATGAGGAGAAGTAGACACATACGTTAGTGTTTCACAGACCAAAGAATAGAACTTTGAAAAGGTTGTAGGTGGATGTACCGGGGTTAACCTTAGGATTTAAATCGTGTAAGTTTTCAAAGAGATTAAGTGCGAAATGGATTCATCTCGTTGTTGAGATTAGCGTAGATTTTCGAGGACGAAAATATTCTAAGTGGGGAGAATTATGGCATGAAATAATTTAATTATTTATTTAATTATTCATTTAATTATTTATTTAATTAAGTTATTTAAGGCTTGCAACATTTATTTAAGTAGATTTATTAAGTTGTGGAGAAATATTAGAATTGATTAATTATTGGAGTTTTATTTTATTAGGAGGTGTTTAAGTATTAGGGAGTGGTGGAATCAATTGAAATGGGAGGTGTAGATAGCATTATGGGCTTTTAATGGATGGGTGTGTGAAAGCAAAAGAGAGGGGTGCAAGTAAAGGGTATGAGTGGGCCTAGAGTTAATTAATTAATGAATGAAAGGAAGGAAATGAATTAAAGGGAGGGGGACACTGGAAAGGGCCGAGAGAGTAAAGGAGAGAAAGGTGGGGAAACCATGGGAGGAAGAAGGAAAGGAAGAGGAGAAGAAGTGGAGAGAACTTCTCCATCTTGGCTCAAGGTGAGGACTTTTTGGTATCAATCTTCTCCATTTTTCTCCTCTAGCTATTGATGTTAGTTTCAATCCCTAATTCCTATTTGTTGTTGTTTTGCCATTAATGGGGTTTTAAGCTCAAAGTTGGAATTGGTGATGGTTTTGGTGTTTCTTGGGCTTTTGGAGGATAGAGGACTTACATTCTTCAATTTGCAAAGGTTAGGGGATTCTCCTTTATGTTTATAATAGCTAGTATGATAGGTTTTATATGTGGAATGGCTTTAATAATAACTTGTTGTGTGATTGTGTGTTGATGACATGTTGATTGATGTTTGGAATGTGTGTGTTACTCATAACATGTTAATTGTTGTTGTGAAAACATGAATTGTGACTTATGCATAGTGTATGTTTGGTGAAATGGTCATATGAAGGTAAGTATGTGAATATGATGAATTGTTGGTAATAAAGTAATAATTAGGTGTGTGTGTGGTGGGGGAAAATGAATTGTTGATTAATAAATTAGTTTTGAAGTAAATTGGTGAAGGGTGTTGGAAGGGGCGCCAAATGCCTAGCATTTTGGCGCTGGTTCTTGAAATTATGCGTGTGTGTGTTGTGCGGGCGCGATTCTTTGGGCAACTTAGCGCTGGTGATTAAAAGCGTGTGTGTGTGTGAGTTAGGCGGCGCGATTCTTTCGGGCAACTTGGCGCTGTGTCTGAAATGGTGTCTTTTTGCGCGCCATCTTGCGCCTTGTAGCGCAAACTTACGCGCAAGATGGCAAGGCTTGATCAAGATCTGCGCGCGCCATCTTGCTGCGCGTCCCTGCAGCGTAACCTCGTGCGCACACCTCTCGCTGAATGACGAAACTTTGAGAGTTAGAGCGACCTATCGCGCGCCATCTTGCGCGCGCTCTCTCTTAACGCGCGCCGGTGTGTGCGCCTCAGTGGGGATCTTCCAAAACCTTGTCTTTGTTGAATTCCTAAGTTCTCTAAATTAATTATTGGTGTGTCGAGAATGATCCTATAGTGAGGAGAAAACCCACATGGGGTGGTGTTGGTTCTTAGGTGAGAATTAATAAATATTTGGTGAGGTGATGCTAATTAATCGGTGAGGTGGTATTGATAATTAATGATGTGCTAATTAATAATTGAGGTGGTGTGCTTGGTGTGGAGTGATGCATTGTCATAAAGTCGCATGAATCATATGCATGGCTTCGCCAACGGTGATGGAATACCGCCCGGGAGGTGATGGAATACCGCCGGGGTGGTGATGAAATACCCGACGGGGTGGTGAGGTGAATATGGATCCACATGCATGTTGCATACATGCATATAATCATACATTCCCTATTTGTTTGTTAATGTCCAATTAACTTTGTTATGGTTGCTTGCGTGATATCTCATGTGAATGATAAATGCCTTGTTCTGTGAATCTCTGTTGTTAGCTAGTTCTTACTATATGGCCTATTTTACTGTTATTATTTATGTAAAGAGACTCACCCTAGCATTTCTTGTTACTGCTGCTCGTGGCGACAAGCAGGTGATTCCGAGAGTGATGGTCTTTGTACCTGCAGGGTTTTATTGAGTCACTCGATAGTAACAGGGGTTGGGTCTTAGTATTATTTATGGTTATGTATTAAACTTATTTTGAACCTATGTATTGAGTATGTGAACTCAATTTTATTTCATTGTCTTTGCAAACTATTGATGGATTAATGTAAGCGTTAAGCGAGTTATTTTGAGGATTGTAACCCACTTGACTATGTTATGCATGATACAGCGTTGATGCGTTTGGATTTTAATTATGTTTTGATGATGTGTTATTTGAAATGTACCACCTCTTGAGGTGCGTGGAAGATTTTGAAAAACTCTGATTTTATTAATTAATTAGCTTTTAATATAAGGGGGGGTGTTACAATGCCGAGGTTTGTTCTGTCATCTTAGCGTGTCAAAAAACTTACGGTGATAATATCAAGTCTGTAGTAAGAGAACAGAAGACAAAGAAAGGCAAAAAAAAAAGTGTCGAAGAGCCCTTCATACGTATTGAACCCACCACCCTCCTAAAAAGATAGCAATGTAGAATAGTTTTTTTGGCGCAACAATGTAGAATAGTTGAGAGTTAATTCATTATTATAAGTTTATAACAATGTCAAATTATTCACTAGTATTTTGCAATTATTGTTTACTATCTCTGTTTATACCAAATTGGATTTATTTACTAAAGTTTAAAATCTTGATGAATATGTAGTTTATACCATTTAATTGTATGAGTTAATATTGCAATTAATAAATGATTTGGATAAATGTGGTTTTATAAGGATTATGATAAATGATTTAATTTTTTTATATTTGCCGCAGTTTGGCGGGTTTGCCACAAAATTTTTTGCGACGACTTTGCGATGGAATTTTTGCGACGGATTTGCGACGAAGGGATTTGCGACGGGGAATTTCGTGGCAAACTGTTTGCGACGAGCGTTTTTGCCACCATTTTTTGTCCGTCGTAAATCCGTGGCAAATGTCTGTGGCAAAACACCGATTTTCTTGTAGTGTAAAGTAGTTTCAATCTGAAATTGTAGTACAGTTATCAACTCGTAAATGGTAAATGATATTTTTAATTAATCACATATCATTTGAATTATAATATTTAAACAATATAACTATTAATAACTAATTGAAAATATATTTTAAATAAAAAGTAATTATCTTTGTAACAAATATTTAAAAAATAGATGTATTGTTAGAGGAAAATGAAGGAGACTTGTGATCGTACCTTGACCAATGAAGTGATGAAGTGTTGATTGATTCGATGCGTGGGCGGTCGTTGAATGAGTGAAAGGACCGGTCACGGCTTCCACGCGTGGAACACCTCGGGTGGTACACCGCAAAGACACTCGACGATCTAGTGAGAGGTCGCTCGAGGCGGATAGCACAAGTTAGAGAAGCGTGCACGATGCCATGTGCGAATGGCGTATATATCTGCGAGGTCCGACCGTTATCACGAAGATTTCGGCCGGCGAGTGCGCTCAAGCGGCGTGTTTGGGCGTCGAGATGGGTGGGCGCGAGTCCAATTGCTGTTGGCGATCCTCGTAATTGCTAATACACCGAGAACGATTGCCCCCAAGCCTAGGTCGGCAAGAGCGGTGAGGCTTGAATCGATGCCCCCAGAGTGAAGTTATCTTGGCGAAAGCGGACGCGGCCGTTCGCTTTCTCGTAGAGGCGGTGTCGGCCGCTTCGCCAACCAACCGTCGGCCGTCTTTGTCGTGGCGGTTGGTCTTCTTCGACATTTAAGACGCGACGTTTGGTGTCTTGAGGTATGTCGGAGACAACCATTGGCGAGAAGGCGAAGCGTTGTGACTCTTCGTATCCGGTCCCCTTTCGCGAAATCTGCGCTATAAATAGCCGCCTGCTGAGTTCATTTCTCACACTTCCAAGAATTGCTCGCCAACGACCGACTTGCATCCAAAGCTATTTACGTCTTCTAGCGACCGATCTACAACCTCTCGCCTAAGGTGCGAATCGATCTCTCCCTTTACCTTTTAAATTTGAGTTTTACTTTGAAAGTACTTTGTGCTTTTCCACGCCTCGTGATAGGGGTGTCGGTCGAGGATGGCCAAATCGCCCCTCTCACGAGAGTGCTCTGCTCGGCAGGCTGACTCGTTCCTTTATCACGGTGTTTGCATGCCACGGACGAAACTTACGCCCGTATTCGGAAAACCACACGCAATCTTTCGCTACATTCATGTCGGTAGGCGAGCCCAATACCCTGGCGGAGTCTAAGTCGTCTTGGCGGCGAAGGTTCTAGCTCTTCAGCGGTTCCTCGGCGGCCACGGGCTCGAGTTCTCGTTCTTCCGGTCGAGGATCGGCGGCTCAGGAAATCTTGGTTCCAGTCCGTCCATTCTCTTTGGCGGCCGAGCAACTCTCCACCGCCCGAGGATGTTGTTTCTCGAGTGGAGGAGAAGAAGAAGAAGTTGATGTGATTATCATTGATGATGAAGAGCCGCGCCGTCGATCGCGGACGAGGAGATGGTAGAGGCCGGCGGCGGCCGAGATGAGGTGGCCCTCGAGGAAGAGGTGATTCGGCCCGGCCGGCATTTACAGTGCGGAAGTCAACATAGGAGGGTCGAGCGAAGGGTCGGCGAAGTCCAGCCGATGTAGCTCGAGATATATCGATATGTCTTGGGTATCGGAGACTCTTCGCTCTAATAGGAGCATTATCACAATCGGCCACGATGCTTTGCCCGATCCCACGAGCGCCTTGAAGACTCACCAGGTGGAGGGTAAGAGGCATGAAGGAGGCGAAGATATCGCGACTTACTCTTCCAACTTCAAGTTCACGATGTATCGGCTCGTGTTCGAGAAGATGAAGATTACCCTCTTTTATCGAGTTCGGTAGCGGCGTTCTGCGCCATATTAGGGTCGCCGCTTCTCGAGCTTCATCCAAGCGCATGGCGTTTTTAAAGACTTTCGAGTCTTTCTTGATCAGTGGGTCGGCGATGTCGATGATGCTTTTCTTTGCTATCTTGGTGGTGGCTCAGAGAAGCCAACAAGGAGAAGAGGAGCAAGTCTCCTTCAAGATGCGAAGACTCACCACGGAGGTTTTCAAGGCGTTCAGAGTCGTTGGGAGGCGGCCGGAAAAGTCGATATTTGGATCGTTCCCAGAGAAAGAAGGTGGTAAGAAGTAGTGTCGGAGTCGGCCGGACGGGATGCTCGGCCCACCTTACTTTCCCATCATGTGGAATGAGGCTCATTTCGCATGGCGGCCGGGCGATTATATCTACACGAGTGAAAGACTTGGCGAGGGCCGACACGGAGACTCGGAGATGATAAAGTCGTTGGCGAGTATGATGCGTCCAGATCCTAAGAGGCGACATACCTTGCCGACCACTTTGTCTTGTACTGAAGGCCAAGACACGGAGGCGAGATTGGTTCGCCTTTGAACTTTGTTGTCCTTATATTACATTATTGATTTTCTCTTCTAACTCATGACTCGTTACTTTGCGAGAAAGAATGGTAGGCAAAAAGCGGGATTTGCTCGCAGATCTGAAGCTGAGGAAGGAGGGCTAAGAGATATAGCGTTTCTCGGTAGGGGGATATGCAGAATCTTCCTCAAAGTCCCCTTACCCACTAAGAGTAGGGGTGTGTGCAAATGGTATGGTTAACCGGTCTAAATGTAATAACTAGACCACACCACACCAGAAAAATCCAGAACCATTTATATGGTTTACAAACCCAACCTATTTTAAAACCAAATCAGTGGCCCAAACTTTAATTCTAAACCGGTTTGTAACTGTTAAACCTTATTTAGCAGCATCCATTCCTTGTGATGGAACCGAGGAAGTTGCAGTTCCTCCAATTTCTAGTGTTTTCCTTCCTTCTTCATTGTCTGCTCCAAGTATTAAGCCAATCGAACCTGTGAGCTTTTTGAGCTTTGTTTTAATGGAGTTTTGTGACAAAGAGAAATAGAGGAGAGAAGATGAGTGTAGAAATCAAAAAACTAAAGAAAGACAAAGGTGGAGAGAGAAGCATTTGAGTGAGAGAAAGATTAAAGCAGAGAGTGGAAGTGAAGGCTGATACGGCGGCGATGACAGAGAAAGAAGAAGGTGACTGAGAGGTAGTGAGAGTGTGCAATGCTGGTGGTGCGACTGATACGGCGGCGATGACAACCGTGGATTGCCATGGTGGCCATGGTGAACCTCTCATTTGAGGGTGAAGAAAAATGTAGAACAGCAGAAGATAGAAGTCGAACCTAAAGAAAAAGTGAGGATGAAAGTATATTTAATTATTCAATAATATTGTTTTTAAGCATTCAATAAGATTGTTTCTGATTTATTTTGTTGTTATTATTATAGCTTACATTGAGCCTTGTGTTTTGCAGTGCAACTGTCTTGTTGCAGTGTACTACTATTTGTTTTACTTTATTATTATTATATTTTTGTTTGCATGTGAATCTGCAATGTAAAAGTGAAAACGTGTCTGACAACGCAACCCTCAAAAACCAGTTCTAAAATGAAAACCGGTTTAGAAGCAGGTTCAAAACCAAACGAACCAGTTAACAAAGAAACCGGTTTTTTTGCGAAAATGGTTTTGAACCGAACCGAATTGTTTATCCGGTGTGGTTTGGTGCGGTTCTTGCACCATGCACACCCCTACCTAAGAGCCAAGGAAGAAAGCGGTCGGCGGCGGGCCTGGTCGCCTCCCCCGGTCTGCCGATCGCTCACCCAGCGGGCCAAAGCGTGATGGTCGGGTCCGGCCCGCCCAGCGGAAGAGATTCCTATCATCTCGCTCGCTCAGCTTGGGCACGGCCGATCTGGAGGCGTCTGAGAAGAAACCCATGGCGCTCTGCGCTTCTCTGCATGGGGTCGAGAAATTCATGGCGAGTGGTGGCGAATCGGCGGTAATTTTATTTTCTTAGTCTTGTACTCTTCACCTTTCCTTTGTTCGACCGACTAACCCCCTTCGACTGAATTTTGCGAGGAAAGGACAAGGCTTTAGGCGAGCGCGACAAAAAGTATGACAAGCTCGTCGATCGAAGAAGGAGGCCCTCAAGCGGGGAGGGCGACCGTGCTAAGCTCGCAAAGAGGAACAAGGAGCTTCTTTGCTCGGTCGCTACCTTGAAAGGTGATCTTGATGCTACGAACAAAGAGAGAAATTTGCTGGCGGCGAAAAAGGCCATATTTGAGGCGAAAATTCAAATGGTAGCCAAAGGCGGTCGGAGGCGCGCGATCGGCGATTCTATAATTCGCTCGGGCGAGTGCGGATATTGAATCAAGATCACGAAGATCAATTTTGATGACAAAATGATCAAGCCCACGCACTATGTTGGCGACAACAAGATCATCTTTGCTGCGCAGTCGGCGAGCAAGGCAATGTCGTCCGCCCGACCACCGTTCTCTTTTAAAGCCCGCTTTGTGGCGGTGTAATTTTATGTAGTTTAACTTGCCGCCGGGCACAACAATTTCTGCGCCTTCGATGCGATTTTTAATTCGTGGCGCTCGGCCGGCCAAGGCGTCCGTGTTTGTAATGACAATTTTCACTTGCCTTTAATTACGCCTGTTCAAATTTATATTGCTATGTCTGCGTACTTCTCGCATTTATTCGTCATAGTCATTTCGAACTTGTGGGCCGCTCGGCGCCGTTTTCGTCTTTACCGATGGCGCTTCGTTTATGGTTGCTTTTCTTTACGCGCCTTGTATGTTTATTTTTCTCTAAGTCTTCGAGTTTTAATATCCCAACGGGGCCTTGGATCGCTCGGCGACCTCCAATCAGGCCCTTTCGACGGCATTTATTGGGACCATACCGATGGTCGCTCGAGATAGATCGTTTCGATGGTCTAATAGAATGGGTTATTGCTTAACCCTTGGGCCATTTCGAGGGCCCTCGGTTGGGACCATTTCGATGGTCGCTCGATTTAGATCGTTTCGACGACCTAAAGTTCGCGGGTTTTAACCCTTGGGCCATTTCGATGGCACTCGGTTGGGACCATTTCGATGGTCGCTCGATTTAGATCGTTTCGACGACCTAAGGTTCGCGGGTTTTAACCCTCGGGCCATTTCGATGGCACTCGGTTGGGACCGTTTCGACGATCTAATCAACTTTGATGAGTCTTCGATCGCTCCTTTGCCACGGGCAATCTTGAGCGACCGGTCATACATTCTTGCGAGAAAGTAAAGAACACAACATATTTCTAAAGGTCAGGCCTCTATAAAAAACCCAGTGGGAAAAAGAGCGCCTGCCTGCTTTTCATTATAGGTCGATCGTCATTACATTCAAATCATTTGTTACATTCAAACGTAATATTTCCTAAGTTTTTCTGCATTCCACGTTCTGGGGATAGTCGCCCCATACATGGTTTCTAGCTCGTAAGCCCCTTTTCCAGTCTTGTTGATGACCCTGTATGGACCTTCCCAATTTGGTGCGAGCTTCCCTTGGCGTGCATTCTTATTCCCCACGTCGGCGTCTTAGAACGGTGGCGACCGAAATTCTCTCTTTTGAACTCGGCGTTGTACTGGCTGCGACCTTACTGTTTGATCAATTGCTCTCTTAGTGAAGCTTGGGTGCGCGATTCTTCAATTAGGTCCAATTCTTCTCGAATAGCGGTCGTTGTCAACCACTTTGTAGGGGTTTGAAGTCCTCAATTCGGCTCGCCCATCTCTATGGGTATCACGGCATCGATTCCGTACACCAATCGAAGGCGACTCCGGTCGATGAATGAGGGTCGTCCTGTGAGGCCCTGAGCGGATGCGGCTCTTCGACCCAGTTCCCGCCCGCTTCATCGGTCGCCGCTTTAAACCACGTGAGATAACTCTGTTGGCGCGGCTTGGCCGTTAGTTTGAGGTGCTCGTAGAGGTGAAAGCTTATTTGTTTTACCCCTAAGTCGGCCAACATTTCTCTGAATCTCTTGTGCGTGAACCGGGTGCCGTTATGCGTTATTAATTCTTTGGGGATCCCAAAGCGGGCTAGTACACACCGTCCAGAAGAACTTGCGACTTTGGCGATGTGATTGTTGCAGCGGCTCGGCCTCGATCCACTTAGTAAAGTAATCATCGCCACGATCAAGAACTTGAAGCGGCACGGAGCGGTGGAAGCGGGCAAGAAGATCCATGCCCCACGAGTGACGGCCAAGGCGAGGCAAGACTTTGTAATTTCGAGGAAGGTGCAATGTGAACATCGGCATGTACTTGGCATTTCTTGCGCCACGAGCGAGTTTCTTGGCATCCTCGTCCATGGTCGGCCAATAGTAGCCGCCCCGAGAGCCTTCTTAGCTATGGAGCGAGTGCCTGGTGACTCCCACAAACACCTTCATGAATGTCCTCGACACGTGGTCGGCCGACCAGGCGTAAGACACCTTAACAATGGAGAGGAGAATCCTCTTCTGTACAACTTTCCTTCAATAACCGAGTACTTGGTCGCTCTGAGTCTGACCAACTTAGCTTGCTTTGGATCGTTCGGCTCCTCTCCTTCAACGATGTACCTTAGGATAGGGGCGATCCAATCGAATCCGTCTTGACACCGCAGGCGCCAACGACTGACTTGGCTTGGTTGAAACGCTCGGCCGATTTAATGTTTCTTGAATCACACTTCTATGATTTCCCAGAGTTTTGGTACTTGCCAGCTTTGATAGAATATCTGCTCGAACATTTTCGGTTCGAGGCACATGTACCACCATTTCGGTCGAGCGCTGGCGGTTCTCTCACTCTTGCTAGATAACTTTTCAAAGCCGCGTCGTCTTTAGCATCATATAATTCTTTGATCTGCGAGACTACGAGTAGGAATCGATCCGAGTTCAACTCGGTCAACATTGAAGTCTCTCGGCGAGTGCGCAGTCGGCTATACACGCCTCATATTCGGCACGATTATTCGGCGTATGGAAGCGAAAGTCAAAGACACCTCCACGGCCGGGCCTTGAGAATTTTCTAGTATTAGGCGGCTCCACTTCCTTTACTATTAGGCGACCCATCTACATGCAAGATCCGGTCGTTCGGCGATCTTACGGGTAAGAGTCATTTACGCTATAAAGTCGGCCAACACCGCGCTTTGCGCCGATCCGATTCAAATTTGATGCCAAACTCATTGAGTTCTACCGCCCACTTTATCATTCGTCCGCCGGTCCGGCGATGTAGGACTTGCACGATAGGTGGTCGGTCCTTACCACGACGATGGGCCACAAAGTAGGGTCTCGACCTTTAGCGCGGCTATTAGGAGTGCAAGGGCAAACTTCTCTATCTTACGGTATCTCGGCTCGGGCCGCCCGAGTACACTTACTTATGAAGTAGAGGCCGGATCGCGCGGATCGTTTCTCTAACTAGCACGCGGCCGCGAGAACTTCTTACGGTATGGCCAAGAAATACGGATATAACGTCTCGCCGGCGGCGGCTTGGTCATGATCGGCGGGCTAACCAAAGCTTGCTTCAATTCATCAATGCTCGTGGCATTGTTCGGTCCACTCAAAGTCCACCTCTTTCTTGAGCGAGTCTAAGCGATGGGCGACTTGCGAGGCCGCTTTGGGGATGAACACGGATAGGCGGCCACCATGCCATTAAAACGTTGTATTTCTTTTTTTAGAGGTGGGCGGCCTCATATCGGCGACCGCCCGCACTTCTCGGGGTTTGCTTACATCCTCTTTCGGTCGGTGGAAGCCCGAGAATCTGCCAGCCCCCACCCCAAAGGTACACTTCTCGGGATTTAGTCTAAGTGAGTTCCTCCTAGCTTCTTCAAATATTTCTCCGAGATCGTTCACGTGATGCGGGTCGATTCACGCTTTTAATGATCATGTCATCCAAATACACCTACGAGATGCGACCGATCGCCTCTTGAAAATTTTGTTCATCATTCATTTGGTAGGTCGCTCCAGCGTTCTTGGCCGAAAGGCATCACCTTATCTTGAAAATTTCCGATCGGTCATGAAAATTTGTCTTGTGCCGATCGGGCGGACATCGTGATCGATTGTATCGAGTAAGCGTCGAAAAGGCGGTGGTTTGTAGCGAGGCCCCATCGACCGGCTTATCGATGTTGGGTGTGAGGAAGGCATCCTTCCGGGCATGCCTTATTTAGATCGGTATAGTCTACACACATCCTCCATTTTCCATTCTTCTTCTTAACCGGACCACGACATTGGATAGCAGTGTCGTGTATTTGATCTCTTCTATGAAATTGGCCTTTATGAGGTCCTCAGCGGCCTTGCTGCGGCGAGAGATTTTTCCTCGTTACGAGTCACGTCTTCTTTGAGCGGCCGGCGACCCCTTCATCGATCGAAAGTTGATGGCGAGCTACCGATAGGAATGCGGGCATGTCGATGCACGCCATGCGAGCAGTCGGCATAGTCTCTCAAACATTGCACAAGATCTTGCTTCACTTGCTCTTGTAGGTCGCTCACCGAGCTTCACCGTTTTGGATGGGTCGTCACCCGATTGAACATCTACCAACTCCCGTGGGGCTCTGGTCTTCTCGGCTGTTTTTGACTCTCGAGCCAAATCATCATCATTGTCCTGCGGGTCATTTATGCGGATCATATCGGCGTCCAAATCGGCGACATTGACTTGATGGCCTTCTACTAGTGCTCGAGCGTTCGGGCCACGATCTACCTCGTCACATATTTCTTGGTATAGGCGTGGCTTCTTCTTGCGATTCGAGGTCGGCGCGGGGTAACCAACGGTCATCTTTCTTTGTAGAATTTCATTTTCGGATGCACCGTCGATGTAACGACCTCTAGCTTACCCAAAGTCGGCCTACCAATAATACATTGATAGCGAGGATTTGAGGGGAGTCGAGGAGCGTCGTCGACCGAGTCTGTGCAGTACTATCCCGGTGTCGTCACCAAAAGCGTGACTAGCAACTCGATCGTTCCCAGCGGGTAGGTGGTCGCCCATTGAAAACTGTTAAAGGGGTAGGCTCGGCACTGGGAATTATCTCGCTCCGATCAACCTTTATTTTGTCGATCAAGTCTTCAAACATGATATCGGTCGAGCTACCTTGATCGACCGGGATTCTCTGCACCTCTGTGTTTGCCATGGCGACTCACGATTACCAATGGAACATAACTATTAGGCTTGCAGTCGTATAAAGTCATTTGTCACAGAATGAGATGGGAAGTGCGCTCGAGGCCGGTGGTGGTCTTTGAAGTGGATGCGACCATTAACAACTCGTCCCACTTTCTCTTGGTGGCTTTGTTAGATTCCCTGCGATCCGGGGTTTCCACCATGAATAACCATCGCAACATTACGGCCTTTGATCGCTGAAGGCGCCACGATCTTGGTCGATCCTTGTTTTAGGTGCTCTCTATGGCGGAGGCCCCTTTCCTCTATGCGGATCGACACTTCTTTACGCTTCTCTTGAGGTCGGTCGCCTTCCTGCGACCTCGCATACTTTCCCAACTTGCCTTTACGAATAAGCTCTTCAATATCATCTTTGAGGTCATACGATCGTTAGTATCGTGCCCCTTACTCTTGTGGTAGCGGCGGTATCTTTTGGTCGGTCGTGCCCCTTCTTGAGCACGCAGTGGTTCGGGCCGCTTAACTCCCACAAACTCATTATTCGACACTCGCTATAGATCTGCGCAATAGAGGTGTTGAGTCGGAGTTCGATGATCAAACTTTTTATCTCGAAAGTCGGCCGATTGTCGTGGCGACCTTCATGCCCTTTAGCCGGCTTCATTTTTTCTTCTTTAGGCGCGCGTGTGTGACCTTTCTCGCGACCAAGGTCTCTTCATATGCCATATGGGCGTTTGCTCGTCAAGAAGTGGCGAGATCTTGGTAATGGTTCAGGTGAATTCTTCTACGAACGGTGGTCGGTCGAATGCCACGCTTCCGAGATATTTCAACTTGTCCTTATCGACAAGTCACGAAGCGACTTCGGCCGGTGTTAAGCGGTCGATATCTTGTCTCAGCGTCTCATTCTCACCTTGAGCGCCCGAGTCCAAGTATTCCTCGTATCGGTATTGGCGCCGGTTGGCGGTGTAGTGAGACACGAAGATTACGATCAGTCGTCCCATGAGGAGATGGAATTGGGTCGAGAGACTCCCACCATTCCAATGCTCGACCGTCAATGATTGGGAAAAAGCACGCATTTCATGGTCGGTCCCGATTCCTATAGCGGCAGTAATTATTGAAGTAGCGGAGATGTTTATGCGGATCTCCTACCGTCGAACTTATTGAGATTGGGCGGCTTGCGTAAGTCCTCGGAATCTTGTATCGCTGATCTCCACAGAGAGCGGGCGTGCTCGTCCCGAATGCCGTTCGACCGAAGGGGTTGCATCGCGAGCATGCCTCGTTGCCCGGCATTCCATAAAATCCTCGGATGGGCTGTTGGTGGAAGTTGAGGAGGCCATACGGGTCGCTCGCTTTGGCCTCTCCTTGGCCGATGCGGCGTCCTAATTCGTCCATTTACGTAATCTTCCGACTCTTCACGAGAATCCCAAAGATCGCTTCTCGGCCAAGCGTGACCGGACGACTCATTGGAGGAGTACGGTAGGCGGCGGCCGGTGTCGGGGCGGTAGCTAGAATCATCATAGTCATAGGACATCGAGCGGCGTCCTACGCTCGTTCACCGCTCGAGGGCGTCTGTGTGCCCGCTTCTTCTTCTTTGGAGAGCGATGAGTAGTGCTCTCTCGGCGAGAAATGCTCCGCCGAGGAGGAGGCGGTGTCTTCGCACCGGCCGTCGTGGCGGTGAAGGTTCTCCGTCTTCGCCTTGTGAGCGACCGGGCGAACCTCTTTCATCTTTTGGGAGATGAGCGCATCTCGGTCGCGATCACACGATTCTTGTTTTGCGGGATTTGCAAAGCGGCTTGAAATGACATGGTCGTGCAGAGGTTCTGATGCCCGCTTCAACCCGGCTCGGGCGGCAAGTCCCGAGCAGGCGGTTGAAACTGTTGGAGGATAGGTCCACGGCCGTTGTGCATGAAAGGTTCTTGTCGTGGAAGTCCACGAGACTGCGTGGGTGTGGCGGCCACGCCTCGAAGTGCTGGCGATTCTGCCGGAGGATTGAGTCGAGAAGTGGCCCGCGTGCAGGGCGGTCGCGTGGAGCCATGAGAGAGGTAGGATAGCGCCGCGGGCCTCCCCATGTGGTCGCCAATTGATCGTACCTTGACCAATGAAGTGATGAAGTGTTGATTGATTAAATGCGTGGGCGGTCGTTGAATGAGTGAAAGGACCAGGTCACGCTTCACGCGTGGAACACCTCGGGTGGTACGCAAAGACACTCCGACGATCTAGTGAGAGGTCGCTCAGGCGGATAGCACAAGGTTAGAGAAGCGTGCACGATGCCGTATGCGAATGGCGTATATATCTTTGCGAGGTCCGCCCGTTATGCGAAGATTTCGGCCGGCGAGAAGTGCGCTCCAAGCGGCGTGTTTGGGCCGTCGAGATGGGTGGGCGCGAGTCCAATTCTTTGATTGGCGATCCTCGTAATTGCTAATACACCCAGGAACAACTTGTAAATAGAATTTAAGTAAATATATTGTAAAAAATAGAAAAATGAGAGTTAGAGAAAGAAATAGGAGGAGAAATAAGATAAAAAAAGAAGAAAGGTTGAGAGAGAGGGAGAGAGAGAGAGAGAAGGGAAAAAGTGATAAATATTTGAAAAATTAATGCGAGAGAGAGTGACCAAATGATAAATATTTGAAAAAGTGATAAAACTTTAAAAAGTGATCGGTGCATCTAATACAGACCTCTTAAAAAAGTTTAAATTTTATTTTTACAATATTTAGTAAAAGGATGAAGTTTATAATAACAAAAAATGGACAATAAAATTAATATTTTATTTTTTTTGACCAGAAAAATTAATATTTTATTAAAACTTACTTGAAATGGGAAGGTCCACCTTTAGACTATTTTTAAGAGGTCTATATTAGATGCACGAGATGGGTGGGGTGATAAATATTTGAAAAAAGTGATTTTCTTTTTTCTTTTTGTAAGTCTTTTAGAATGCTGCCCTTAGATTGGGTGATGTGTTAAATTTTTTGGAAATTATTATATTTGTATTTTTCCTAATGGGTTGTTTGATCAGATTTATCATAGTAGATTTTATTGTTTTATTGATGGTATTATTGCTATATATAAGATCGAGGGGTGCATCATTATAACCGCACCTCCTCTTCTCTTTGCACTTTAGAGTCATTATTATTTGTTGCATACAATCTATAATGTCGAGCGCCTCACAGGTTATTACATGCAAAGGTATCATGTATATATAATTTATCACCTTCATTTTTAATTCATATGACTTTCAAAAACATTTTATCATATAGTTTTAACAGTATATTGATATGGATATTGTAGCTGCGATTTGTTGGGGAGTAGGAAAGGCAGTGACAGTGGAGGAGATACAAGTTGACCCACCAAAAGCAAATGAAGTTAGAGTTAAGATGCTCTGTGCCAGTCTTTGCCACACAGATATCTCAGGCACTAAAGGAATCCCACATGTTAGGATTCTTTCAATCCTCTTTCATAAGATTCTGAGAATATAATGGCTCGTTAATAAAAATTGATGTATGTGATCTTAAATTAGGACCAGATACATCAGCTTTTGTTGATCCGTTTTTACTTATCTGTAACAGAGTAGTATATTTTAATTCAATATGAAACATATATTTCTTGTTTTCACTAATGGATTACCCAAAATTAAATTGCAGAATAATTTTCCTCTAGCAATGGGTCATGAAGGAGTTGGGTAAATGTCGAAAAATAAATCTATTACATTTCTTTTCATTTACTCCTATTAATATAAACAATCTAGAACTAAAATTAACCTTTTGTATTTCATTATATTGCAGTGTTATAGAGAGCGTTGGTGATCAAGTGAAAAATCTGAAGGAAGGAGATATGGTAATTCCAACATACATAGGAGAGTGTAAAGAATGTGAGAATTGTGTTTCAGGTAAAACCAATTTGTGTCTAACATATCCTATAATATTGGTAGTCGATGTCCGATGAAACTTCAAGAATGTCTATCAAAGGGCAAAGACTATACTACATGTTTAGTTCTCCGACATGGTCAGAATACACAGTTATAAATGCCAACTACCTTCTCAAAGTTGACCCAAACATCGATCCAGTTCATGCCAGTTTCATCTCATGTGGGTTTTCAAGCTGGTTTTGGATCTGCTTGGAAGGAAGCCAATGTTGAAAGTGGTTCAAGTATAGCTATTTTTGGTCTTGGGGCCGTTGGATTAGGGGTATGCACAAAACCATCTTATGTCTTTGTCGAGTATTTTTTTATTTTTAGATTTTGTTTATATTACATAACTTGGAAGGAGTATTAAATCATGAAGTTAGAATTTTGATTCTAGAATGAGAATGATCTTACGATGCAGGCTATAAGTGGAGCCAAAATGATGGGAGCAACTAAGATAATTGGGGTTGACAAAAATGAGATGAAGAGAGAAAAAGGAGTAGCTTTTGGAATGACTCACTTTATAAATCCTAGTGATTTCGATAAACCTACATCACATGTGATTAAGGAATTGAGTGGTGGAATGGGTGTAGATTATTCCATTGAGTGTACTGGAATACCTCATTTATTTAATGAAGCAATTGAAGCCACAAAAATGGTAAGTTTAACCTCTTCAACAAATACTACTCCCCATTACAGAAGAATATAAGTACAAACTGATCAATAGAAGTTAATATATCTAGTCCAAATTTTGAATCATATACATCAACTTCTGTTAACCAATTTTTGCTTATATTCTATATATAACGGAGAGAGTATAATTATTCTTCCCCATCTTTCTATATTATTATGCTTCTAAATTTTGTTTTATGTATATATATAGGAACCGGAAAAACAATTGTAGTTGGTGTAGGAGCTGAACCTATTGTGCCGTTTAGTATTTTCTCCATCATGTCTGGTAGAACGGTGAAAGGTTCGGTTTTTGGAGGGATAAAAATTACATCAGATCTTTCCAACATTGCTAACAAATGTCAGAAAGAGGTAGTGCTCTAAACAATAAATTATACTATATCTGAATTCGTATATAAACAACAAACAACTTTTTAGATTTATTGAAAAAACTATGTAACTGGACTATATACATCACTTTGTAATGTTATTGCTTATTTGATCTTGAATTATTTTCATTTTACAGGAATTCCCTCTTCAAGAACTATTCACCCATGAGGTCCCATTGGTGGATATCGACAAAGCATTTGAGTTGTTGAAACAGCCTGATTGTGTGAAAGTTGTCATCAAGATTTGATATTCTAAGTTTCTAACAACTGTTTTTGTTAAAACAAAACCTCTAATAAAGTTCGTGAATTTGCTCATCTAAATAAATATTTTGGTCTTCCAAGATATATATATATATATATATATATATATATATACCAGGAATGAATTTGCTCATCTAAATATTTCAATTATATGTTCGTTAATATAACAAACCTCATTATTCTAAGGAAAAGGCCTGTAAAATGTACTCCATATAAATTTTATTATAAACAAACCTCATTTTGATTGTTATCACTATAAATATATATGGTTGATCGATCTGGTCCAAGTATGATGACTTTGGTGATTGTTGAAATATGGCATACACTAGGTGCTGATATATATGGACAAGTTATCTGACGTGGCAAGTCATAATCGGTTCCCTCGGTTATTCCCATTTGAAAGTTAGTTATGTTAGTTTGCTTTCCGTTAGTTACTGTTAGGCTTGATTTGTTCAGTATATAAGAACCATAAATGAGAGAAAGGGATTAGTATTTTTACCAAATTATCTTTATCAAACATTGTTGTGTTCACCATAATCATAAATACAAAGTTAAATATACATTAAACAAAGGTGACAAGTGCACTAGAGAACTTGGATTTGGTTCTTTTAGGCGTAGGCGTGTTGCGTTAAGCGGTGCGTATTCTCACGGCTTTGGATTACATCACTAAACCAAGTGTTTAGTGATGGTCACTAAATTAATGGTAGCCGTAGGATGATCAAATTTTTAAATAAATTGCATCTAATGGTTATAGTTTAATAGGGTATTATGGTACTCTCATATATTTATTGTATTAATTAAATTAAATTAACAAATATTCTGATTCCTATTTTCAAGGGATAGTTTTAATTCACACTTAAATTGCTTTAATTATTGTTCCTATTATTTCTTCTTCCTCCTTTTTTTCTCCTTCTTCGTTCATCCGCGTTGGTTCCTTTTTTTCTTCGTCATCTTCCTCCTGTGTTCGTTCTATCATATCGTTCATCATTCTTCATACTCCTGGTTCCATTGGTGTATATATATATATATATATATATATATATATATATATATATATTCATACTCCAACAAAATTCTTATATTTATGGTATATTTATTTTTGTAAACAGAGAGTACCATAAGTGTATTATCGTTGATCATCATGCGTTCTTCTTTTTCCAACACTACAAAAAACGGAACAAATTGCGGGGGTTTTTAAGTCGTTTAGCGGGGGTTTTAAACCCCCGCAATGTAAACTGCGGGAGTTTTAAAAAACGCCGGAGTTTCAAGTGCCGCAATCGTTTTTACGGGGGTTTTAGAAAAGCGCTGGTATCGTGTCTTTTAGCGGGGTTTTATTTGCGGAGGTTTTTAACCCCACAATTAGTGGAGGTTTTACTAACCTCCACTCACAATCGATGGAGGTTTTTGAGGGGTTATATAGGATTTTTTTGTGGGGGTTACAACCTCCTACAATAGACATAATTTTTTTTTTTTGCAAATTGAGAATTTCGTTTTTCCTTATCTCATTATCATATTTAATTACTAATAATTATACATACATCTTACATAACACTTACTTAAAAAACTGAAAATTTCATTAAAAATATAAGCGTGATAACATAAATGTAATGTCAAATATTTATGTCATCCAACTCAAAAAATTAATAAAAGAAACAATTGTAGCTCAAATATCTATTGTCATACAGCTCAAAATCCTAATAACATCAAAAAAATCATATACTAAAGGATCCTAAAACCACTAAATGTTGCTAGCACCGAATGATCCACTTGCATCCAATGGAGAATGAGGTTCACTTGCACGCTCACTTGCACTGAAATAACAAAAAAGAAAAATTGACTCATTTCAAATATCCAAAATCAAATAAAAAAAACTAAATTGATACATATTTAATTCCAACTAAAAATTGAAGAACATAGAAATTTCCAATTTCTCATTCATTTGATGTCATCTTCGATAGTCAAAACAAGTTGTTCCAAACTAAAATACATCTCGATAAGTATAGTCAGACAAATCCTAAAAATACTTGATAAGACTACAGAGATGATGATATTATTTGTTTACTTGATTCAAACTTTTCAACAATTAATTCAAACTTGATTGAAATTTGAAAACTTACCGTAGCAGGTATCCTTTAAGTGCACGTTCCATGTTTGTGTACTTCTCTTTCCATATGTTAGGAGATGATGTGGTAGCAGTGGATGAAGAAAGATTCAAATTTGAAAGTCGAAGTCTAGTATTTCTAAATGCAACAGTAGGAGACACTCCCATACCGATACACCGCGTTCTACCAGAGTGTTCAGGCCCCAATAGACTACCCAAAACGTCATTTGGAGAAACTACAGTCTCATCAATATTACTTTGAGTCAAACCCACTTCAATTTGTTCCTACCATCATATAAGATTTTCAGATTAAAAACACATGATTAAAATAAAAAATGAAACCTAAAGACGATATTGTTTAAGTGAAACTTACCACTATAACTTTTGCTTTATCGTTAACAAGCGATCCGTCCTTCTTTTATGGGTTTCAATATACACTTTTCCTCGACTCGGTAGTTGTCGGTTCCAAAAACTAAAATAGATTAAAAAATGTCACAATAGATATAATTATATATCATAGATCACAAACTCCATTAGATTAATTAATATAACTACCATCTCATGTCTTTTTCTCGAGAGAGGTTTAGAACCACCAGTATGTCTTGCAGGCTCCGTATTTCTTTATTTCTTTGACAAACCTCCTACGAACAAACAAATATAATTATGTATTAGTTAAATAACTTGCTATACCAAAAATAAATAGATCAAAGTAAACCAAATCCTACCTGTGTTTTTGGTGTTAGACGATAGGTGACAAAATAAGCCCATTGAGTTTCATCTATGCCGGTTGGCACATTACTTATGATTTCATCTCTAGTTTTAGTTGCATCAGAGAAATGGTCCCATAAGGTTTGCCTTTGCAGCCCACTTCTTTGCAATGCTAAGTTTGCAATATCTTTTTGCATTGATTTGATGTAGAAAAACAGAATCGAGGCTGCCAAAAAATGCTAAGTAAATAGAGTTTCAAACAAAATAAGTTCATACAAAAGACAATACATTTTGACAATAAATCAAAGTAATGCAATTGTGTCAGATTAGAGAAAAAACAATCAACAAAACAATTCCAAACAAAGTGACAGAAGTGGGTTTTGAAGCTTTATAGGAAATAATTACAATCATTTGGTGACACGATTACAAAAAGAAGTCACCACCGTAATAAAGGGAAAAGAATTATTACCGCAATGTTATCTCCATAGCAATCATTGAAATATTTAATAGGGAGACCTCGTGGTCCATTCCACCGGTCAAAGTTAATTGGAAATATCTTGCAATCAATTGCTAGTATACCCAAATATCCTGCAAGCAAGCCTCGTGCCTCACCAATTGCAGAACCTTGATCATCAAAGTGCACAATTATGCGATTCCCGCTAGGTAAGAATTGAACTTGCTTAATCTTGAGTCTAATCTTCTTAATAACACCTTCGGGGTCTTAAACAACAAAAAAATTCATTTAATCAAAAAGATAAAATGTATAAGAACTTTGACAAATGAAATGAAGTATAATGCACATACCTATTTGTTCAACAGACCAACTACTTGCACACTCACGTCCAATATATGGCATGCGGCTTTGAGATTCTTGTGGTGAATTGTGACCAATATTTTCAATTGAGGCAAATGATGTTTGATGGGAAGGCGAGATGAATGTCCTTCACTTTGAGTGTGAAGTGAATGGCTTGGGATTGAGTTGGAAGATGTGCTTGAGGTGAAGCACTAGTTGAAGCTTTATTTGTAATTTGGATGGTATCCCGCACTTTGAGTGTGGAGTAAAGAATGGTTTGAAGCTTGAGTTGGATAATGTGTTGGGGCTTGAGTTGGAGGATGTGTTTGAGGTGAAGGATTAGTTGGAGTTTGATTTGTAGTTGGATGGTATCCTGCACTTTGAGTGTGGGGTAAAGAATGGTTTGAAGCTTGAGTTGGATAATGTATTGGGGCTTGAGTTTGAGAGTGTGTTTGAGAAGCCTCAAGTGGAGCTTGAGTTGGAATAGGAGGGTGTGTTGCACAATTAGTCTTGGGTGTTGACTTTAGTGGATTTTGGAAACGCCTAGTCTTTGCCATCACTGCATATTCATGAAAAAGGAGAAACATATAAAGTTAAATTCAAATCAAATGTCATATTGTCAAATCTTTTAGCATGCATAGAAAGCGTAATGGAGCTATTACCTTATTTACAATACAATATTAATTATACTATTCTACTCAGACATGTGTGAGTCATTTGCCAAGTCGTGAGCATATTTGACTCAATTACATCATCAATAAAGTGGCTTGTAGCCAATTGCACATACTCATCATCAATCATATAAAATTGTTCAAGTTGTTGCTCTTGGTAGGGTTCATTTTCATATACTTCATCTTCTATTTCTTCTCCCATTTCATACAAATCTCTTGGCTTTAAAATGCCTTTGCAACACTCCATCCTTTATTAACCACGTCATCTACATAATACACTAGTTGTGCTTGAGATGCCTCAATGTAAGTGGTCATGTTCTTCACGATCACCATTATGAATCAGTCTTTCAAAATTTACACAATTAAAATTCCAACTATCCTTTTTATACCCTCTATCTCGTGTAGTTTCAGCCCACTTGCATTTAAAAAGAACAACATTGAACTGCCCATAGAAGTTAATCTCAATAATATCTTCCAACTTCCCATAATAAGGTATATCTGCCTGTCTTGAGTTCCTATCAACACTACTTGAAACACAAGATGTCTTGGATGTTAAAAAAACTCCACTATTTTGTGTTCTCAGTCCCTCTTCTCGAGCCAAAGTTCGAAATTTGAACCCATTAATGTTGTAACCACTAAATCTCTTTGCATTGTCCAAAGGACCACGTGCTAGAAATTGTAGATCGGCAGTCATGTTATTCATTGTTTCTGGATTCATAATCTAGATAATGTAATGCAATTGTGTCAGTCAAATTTCGAAGCAAACATGACAAATAGGAACATAACTATTGAATGATCACATACCCGCTTTCGAAACCAATCAACAAATTCCTTAGATACTCTCTTTTCTATCTCTCATTCTTTGAAGGTCTACGGACCTTGAACTTCTTTTTTATGGATTGTCTAAATTCCCTACACGAATTAATAATATAGCAATTTAATGCACGTGATTATATTTAAAAGTCTAATAATGAATGAAATGAAGTTTATTCTAATTACTCACTCAACAAAGGGTGCAACTATTGAACAATTCAGAAGCACGTATCGATGAGCTTGTAGTTTTTGCATTTGAGTTAACATGAACATTGAGGAAGCTCCTACTGGTTTTCCAAGTTGAGGGAAGATAGAGGATGCATAGGAGAACTCATTCTCATTTGGGACATCACAAACACGCCCAGGTTTATTGAATCTTGTCTCTATATCTTCAATATAGCGAGAACAAAAAGTAAGAGACTCTTGACTAAGTAACCTTGACTATAGACCCATACAGTCGAGCCTTATTACGTACAAAGGACTTCAAGTGACCCGATTCCCTACAAGAATGATCGATAATTAGTGTATACAAGTAATAGCAATGTTGTCATTTCCATTTAAATTTGTTGTACGGAGACGAACATGTTAGCATAACTTTTACTAAATAAAGGAGCATGTCAAAATAACAAATAAAAAAAAGACAAAACCGAAACCTAAAATACAGATAAGGGATAAAAAGCATATTTTAAGCTTCAACAAAAACTAGAAAAGGAGAATAACCTGCTGCTTGTAAGACGGGAGCTGAAGACAAGTATTGTGAAGGGTATCAATGATCTGCATCGAGTCTCGTTATCCTTTAGATAATTAATTGCTTCTTGATATATTCCTCACAAAGTGCACAAACATCTGATTTTCTGTTAAATTCTGCATTGGAAGATATGTCAACAAGATAAATTGCTGATGTACACTTGTATTTCAAAGTTCAAATTGCATTTAGCAGAAATTATTCCTCTAAGTATATAACTTTACACATGATGTTCTGTCAAGCCACATTTTTGTTTCAGTAGTTAAAAGAGCAAGGAGGTTTAAGATTCAAATATTGCAGGCTATCGACATAACTCTAACAATTAACTTGAAGCATGTTATTGGTTGGAGTCACAATCTCTGTTAACAGTAAGGAGAAAAGCAGCATAATGAAAAGAATCACATGCTTTATGAAGTTGAAAAAAATACTTGCATCTTTTTAAATCACTGGAGATGACCACATATAATATGACACTACAACATAAAGAAAGAACGGCGGCGGATGTATACTTGTTTAAGAGGGAACAAAATATAATATGGAGGCATACAAATTAAAAGCACAAACTAAATTAATCTGTGAAGAGGGCAGCAAAGCAGAATGACTAACTTAGCAAGTTTTAGTTCTCTGCAATTACTAACTCAAATTAAATTTTATGAATTTCAATCTCACCTGATTTGCTTAACCAATTGAATAAAATAAGAAGTTGTTCTTTCAATTGAGGTAAGTCAGCAAGCTGTGTCTTCAGAACATCAACTTCAGCAACTCTTCATAGCAGATGCGATTGAATGTGAACATAACAGAAGCAATAAGCAATAAGCAATAAGATTGAATGTGAACATAACAGAATCAATAAGCAAAGAGTGTGACACTTGTACATTTAATGTTCCATAACTAGTCATTGAAGTCCAAAGAGCATACATTTAAGTAATATTAGAGAGAACCTATGAAGAAATGGGCATAGAATTCTGAAAAGAGTTTAATTGTGTTGTGTGAGTGATCATATTCATAATAAGAATAGTCAGTCAGTTTCAGTTTCTTTGTGCAGGATGACCATACATACCATACAATGTCTCTTCCAATTTATCCACACATATTTTAATTTATCCTCACACAATATTATTCACACATCTCCAATTTATAAAAATGTATTTGGCTAATTGGCCAACACCATGTTATTCACTGTCCGAATAAAATAAGTAAGAAAAGCATAATCATATCTCATAAGTTTCTAACTTACTATCTAAAATCTAACTACAACCAAAAGGGAAAAAGTTAAAAGAATGAATGAATATAAAAAATCATTAAGCTAAAAGGGAAAACTTAATACATCAACACATTTTCATTCCAACTCAATCAAACCAAAATTATCAAGAAAACAAATCATTAAGTTACGAAGAGGATGAAACGAAGAGAACAGACGAAGAGGAAGAAATGAAGAGGATTCATACCTGAAGCAAGATATGGTGTTTGAGATTCGTAAATAGAAGCCTAAGATGAAAGGGTTTCTGTTTTTCACAATAGCAATGACAAGAATCACCGGAGTTAGCAACGATTTAGGGAATAACAATAAAAATGGCAAGATGAAAGGATTCATACCTCAATCGTAAGGGGTTTCTGTTCTTGAAGCATGAGGGTTCATCTTGGGTTTCTATTGGAAGAAAGGGTTTCAGTCGTGAGAGTTGTGAGTGAGAGAGAGTCGTGAGAGTTGTGAGAGAGAGGTAGGGTTTCCGCGCGATTGATTGAGCGAGAGGAGGGAATTTTTGTTTTTTTTTTTCAATCGGGTTTTTTTAACCTCTTCAATTTGAATAAAACTTTTTAACTGAAGAATCCCAGAACCGTATTTTTAACGTTATTCTGAGGAGGTTCTTAAAACCTCCGTAAAATAACCCCCACTATCTGTTCCGTTTTTTGTAGTGCAAATTCTTACTTTTATGGTATAAATATTTTAAGTAGGAATTTGGCTTCCTATATATTTAAAGTTAGCATTTCATTGGTTTTTTTTAAACGTTGAACCTGTTTCCATTGTTGAAGCAAGCCATCGAAGCACGCTATTCGGTTACGCCATTGATGACTCACTACGAGGTTGATGAACATGGGACCAATATCAGTTTTACACAATTACTTGTACATAAATCTTTTCTTTCTCATTGGTAACCATTGTTGTTCAATTTTGTGCTTATTAAACTCTTTATAGACAACTAACCATTGTTGTTCAATTTTGTGGTTATTAAACTTTATAACGATCCGTTGCTTACTGTAGCGACCGAAAAATCCGGGAAAATGATTCTTCGAAGTTCGAAAGGAAGCCGCCACCAAATTTTAGTTTAAGGGCAAATTCGGAAAATCCCTTTTAGTTTTAGGACGAGGCGTTGTTAGGGTTCGGGAGTCGTTATGTGTGGGGAAGGTATTAGCACCCCACGACATCCATTGTCTAATTAATTAAGATTTATTTAATAATTACCCTTTCATTTATAGAGAAAAAAAGACTTATTTAAATTTTTGGTTTTTAGTGCTTGACAAGAGTTGAGTCTTGCTCCTACGTACCTCCGGATGCAATGGAGGAATCAAAGCTACGTAGTTCTTCCTGAAAAAGGTTTGTTTGTTGGTGTTTTTTAGTGTAGGGGTCCTAAGATTCCTTGAATTGTACAGCTCACTGATTCCCAGGACGCTGACTAACCCGATTGTACAACCGACTTAGTCCCCTACTTTTGAAAGTATTTTTGAGGTTTTTTGAAAGAAGTTTGTTTGATGTGAGGTGAGTTGGTTTTAGAATAGGTATCCTAGGACTCTTGAACTGCATGACCCACTTGTCTAGAACACGACTAACCTTGGGTTGTACAACCGACTTAGTCTTTTATTTTTAGGAAAAATAATTTATTCATATTTTTATAAGTTGTTAGGATTCTTTGAATATGCATGTGACTCATTGGTCCTAGGATGATGACTAACCCGGTTGTACAACCGACTTAGTCTTTTATTTGAAAGTAATCTTTGAGTTTTTGAAAGAAATTGGTTTGGTGTGAGGTGGGTCCGTTTTAGAATAGGTATTCTAGAACTCCTGAACTTTACAGCTCATTAGTTCTAGAAAGCTGACTAACCCGATTGTACAACCGACTTAGTCCCCTATTTTTAGGAAAAATAGTTTATTCAGTATTTATTAAGTTTTGGGGTTCTTTGGTATGCATACTCATTGGCCCTAAAATAATGACTAACCCGGTTGTACGACCGACTTAGCCGTTTATTTTTGGAAAAATGATTTATTTATATTTTATTAAGTTTTTGTAGGATTACTGAACTGTACAGCTCATTGGTCCTAAAATGATGACTAACCCGGTTGTACAACCGACTTAGTCTTTTATTTGATGTTTAAAGAAATAAACTAATTTGTGCATAAAAAAAAAGACAAAACTGATAATTAAATAAAGGCTAGGCTAAAAAAAATAAATACATAAATAACTATATACATAAATAAATATGAATAGATATATACATAAACAATAAATAAATAGATTATATTATAAATAAATGATAAATAAATATGTACATAAAAATAAACAAAATAAATACAAAACTAACCTGGACTCGACGAGTGCCGAACCGGACTAAGCAAATCGGACTCTATCCGGTCCATTTTGACTCCAAGACCAAGAAGAACCGCTTTGAGAATCGGAAAACCGACTCAAAACGTGCAAATGATCAAAGACAGGCTCTTAGTGAAATGGGCCGCTATCGCTTTGACCCAAAAGATCACTTAACCCGCCAATGATCTCCCCCCTTTTAGACTTAGACAAACACTTCTTTTATAGTCTATACCATGCATTGCTAGTGTTTCCCACATGAATGGGACGAGAAGCACCCATCCGATGGGCACTATTGGTTACCTGCTCCTCCAAATTTCCATCCCAAATTGGTTCCAAAACTCAAGCTGAGACCAAAGGCTGCACTTCCACTAGTGCAAAAACGTCATTTAGTATCGGTCATTTTGCACATTTAGTATCGGTTATCTGTCGATACTAATTCGACCGATACTAAATGTATGACATTTAGTATCGGTTAAATAACCGATACTAAAAGTGACATTTAGTATCGTGTGTTCAAAAACCGATACTAAATGACGTTTTTTTGGTGATTTTTATGCCTTTGAAAACGTACTATTAGTATCTGTTATTTAATTAACCGATACTAAATGTCACTTTTAGTATCGGTTAATTCAAATAACCGATACTAAATGTCTTTTCAACATTGTGTTTCTTTGTCAAAAATGACATTTAGTATCGGTTATTTAATTAACCGATACTACTAAATGTCACTTTTAGTATCGGTTAATTTAAATAACCGATACTAAATGTCTTTTCAACATTGTGTTCTTTGTCAAAAATGACATTTAGTATCGGTTATTTAATTAACCGATACTAAATGTCTATTTTTTAAAAAAAAAATTAATTGGCACTATTTGTTTTCCTTTCCGATATGATAAATGACAAATATTTAACATTTGACAAGTTACGCAATTTTATGATTCAGATTTGTTTTCATGTCTTTCTTCCCTAATAGAAGTAGCAAGAATAAAAACAAGGATTCACAGACGAACCTCATATTCTTTAAGTAATGATGCCAACAATGTGGCAACAACTTGGATAACATATTTACGCCCAACACAAGCACGTGTACCATATCCAAAAGGAAGAAATCTTTGCATTTTTATTTGGAACATTTAGTACAAATGAGTGAATCCCTTATTAGTTTCTTCAGAAATGAAAAAAGACATCAATATCTAAAGATTAGTAATAGATTGATGGGAACCCAAAATTCAAAGAATGAGATATTGAGTAACTAAAATATATCAAACAAAGGAAAAGTGAATATATTGGATTTATGAAGAACGTAAAAAGCGTAGAAGGGAAAACAATCTCAATCAACTCCAGAGCCAAGCTCCTCGGAGAGAAAAAACACCCTTACGCCTAACCATAATGTTCACTCTAATATCTTTGCATCCCCTAAATTCCCTTACCTCACTACTTATACTAATAAGGCATAACCACTAGCCAACTAAGCAAACTTATCTCACTCATTATTTACCATATATCCTTACCACACTCTTATTACATCATATTCCCTTTTTCCTTAAGAACCCCTTACCGTGTCTCTATCAAAAGTGAACAACTTTCTCCTTTAACACTGTAGAGGACATATCGGAAAAGTTCGACAATAAACGTTAAATTCCTTACTCGACACATTTGTCTCTCATTCCAAATCACACAACAAACTTATCATAGTAGTCGTAGGTGTGGTGTAGCTGCAACTATATTGCGCTTATAGCCACAATATATCATGCAATCGCTTACATTTACATTTCTCTCTTATCTAATGAATTTTTGTGTTGTTTGAGATTCTCTCTGAAATTTCCTCTTCATCTCATCAGTTTTCTCTCATTCTCTTTCATTATTTCATCTCACCTCATCACTTTGTCTTCTAAGATATTACCTTGAGCTGATTTTTGGTCACAAAGACCATGACTTCCCTTCAAATATCCATAAATTTCTACTCCAAATTCTTCAATTACATTTTTTCACAATATCTCTCCATCGGATCAAGTACAATCTCGAGACCAAGTTTGCATCAAATATTTGCACAATAAAAATTACTCATTTGTATGTATGTGTGATTGATGTGATCTAGTGCAAAAATATCGATGAAAATAAATCCTAAGTAAATGTTACAAGTAATGCAATAATGGCGGGTAGCGAGATGAACCCGGAGAGAATGACCGCAAAAATATTAATCACAAAACTCAAGAGTATCGGGCTACTTTGATCCATTTGCACCATTTGTGAGAAATCGGTATGGATTAAAACCACTTGCCTCATTCCCCCAATGAAGTCATCTTTTTGTACCAATTGGTGGCACAACCGAAGAGAGCTCCAGCAGTATTCTTACACCGGTTGCAAAACTCAAGTCCGACACGAGGATGAACATTAACGAACAAGAAATGAAAGTGCCCCAATGCGAGGATGAGAAATGTAACCATAATCTATGTTTGGATCAAATAAATAGAAATATAGGCAAATGTAAAGGTAGAAATGTTTTAAAAGCAAACCTGAAATACATTTTAAGATGTTAAGAATGCATATCATAAATAACTTCTCATGGAGTTGTGAGCTGGAATACACACTCCCAACTTTTCTCTCTCATAGTCATATTCCAACAATGCTTAACTAAACAATACACAGATAAGCATGTGTACACACACAATGCCCATAAGTAAACAGAAAATTTGCTAAGGTTGCAAAACAGCTAGTGTTTTCTACACAAGAAGCTCAAGGAACCTATCTCTTAAATAAACTATTGCATTAAACAATAAACTATGTCGGTACTTGCTTAATGAATAGTAAGAAATATCTCATCTCACCGCGTTTCAAAGAACACCGCTGACATGAGACCCGGTGGGAGAAAGCGCGCAGATTCATAAAGCGTAGCCAATAGCAAAGGCATCCTACAAACATCTTCATGATCATAATTTGATGGGTTTCTCCCAACCATGCTAATCTCTGAATAAACCTGCAAGAGCATATGAAAAATAAGTAAAGGGAAATGCCTTGCAACTGCAAACACCAAGAGTTACATCCTAACTATATTAAGAAAAAAACAGTATTCAATATAAAAAAATATACACAATGAATTCCACTTATGAACTGGATACAGTGAAGATAGAATAAACAGATTGCAGGATGGGGATAATGATAACAGAAAGGAGGAGTGGAAATGTGATTTTCACTTGATCCTCACATATTTAACCTCTCCATCTCTTCCACTCCTTACCCTTTCTTTTTCTTTTGATTTACTCCCTCTGATAGGGGCTTGGCTATTATGGGGTGCCTAAGTCCCACACTTAGTAGTATGGGATGCTTAATAAAGTCAATGTTTAGAACAGACATGTCCACATACTAATACAGTCAATGTTTAGAACCGGGTTAGTCGTCATTCTAGGACCAATGAGTTGTACAGTTCAGTAATCCTAAAAACTTATAAAAATACAAATAAATTATTCTTCCTAAAATAGGGGACTAAGTCGGTTGTACAATCGGGTTAGTCAGCGTTCTAGGACGAGTGGGTTGTACAGTTCAAGAGTCCTAGAATACCTATTCTAAAACATACCCACCTCACATCAAACCAATTTCTCTCAAAAACACAAAAAATCATTTTTAAAAAGTGGGGGACTAAGTCGGTTGTACAATCGGGTTAGTCGTCCCTAGATCGATGAACTGCATGCAGTTCAAAGAGTCCTAGGACCCCTACACTAAAAAACACCAACCAACAAACCTTTTTCAGGAAGAACTACGTAGCTTTGATTCCTCCATTGCATCCGGAGGTACGTAGGAGCAAGAGTCCACTCTTGACTAAAAACTAAAAATTTAATTAAGTCTTTTTTTCTATAAATAAAAGGGTAATTATTAATAAAGCGTAATTAAGGATGTCGTGGGGTGCTAATACCTTCCCCACGCATAACGACTCCCGAACCCAAAATTTGTCTTGTCCTAAACCTAAAGGGATTTTCCGAATTTGCCCTTAAACTAAAATTTGGTGGCGGCTTCCTTTGAACCTTTCGAAGAATCCTTCCCAGATTTTTCGGTCGCTACAATAAGCATTTGGGATAGGAATTTCCCCTTTCTTGAAAAATTGGAAGCTAATTTTGCGGAGGGATATTTTCTTCAATTACCAAATGTTGATTCTCAATTGTCACATGACTCTTGTCATACCTCAACCTTGGATTTTCTTTCTTGTCACTATTTTTGAATTTTTCTTTTTCTACAACTACAAAAAAAAATGTTTTTCTTCCACCATTTCCAAATGAGCACATTCAAGTTCACACTCTACACTCTCTTTTTCTTCCTCTTGCTCAACCACATATTCAATACAACTCTTTTCTTCTAGCTCAACCACTTCTTCAACACAACTCTCTTCTTTTAGATGCTCCATAATTGTGTTAATGTGAGCCTCTATATTCTTACATGAAGCTTCAAAGTTGTCATGATACATCTTCATACAATCAATGGAATGAGCTAAGAGTTCTTTGAAACTATCTTCATTTTGCTCAACCACCTCTTCAATACAACTCTCTTCTATATTGCATGACACTTGAGAGTTGTGTCTCTATCAACTTTGATATCCTCAAGGAATTGAGCTAAGAGTTCTTTTAATTCAAAGTTGTCCTCATGCAATCCTTCGGTTTGAGTTTGAGAATATGAATCTTGCACACACACAACATTTCCCATGCTATAATCCATATTTTGGGCTGTCATGGGCATGAAATTTGTCTCATAACAGCCCCTTTTTCATGTTCACTCTCATGGAAATCATAATTGAAACATTGTTCTTGAGCATTCAATTCATTCATTTCTTGCATAAAGTCAAAACTCCAATGGTCCATGGCATAAAGTGGATTTTTTTTTTCACAAAACAACAAACACAAATAGTAACACTAAAAACAACAAAGAGAACACACTACAAACATAAACACAATGCAAATTAAAAAAAATTCTGAAAAACGGAACATACTAAAAAAACTAACTAAATTTACTAACTAAACAATAGAAATTAACTTTCACAATCCCCGGCAACGGCGCCAAAAACTTGTTGTGCGAAAAGGTGATGTGCAAGTATACACAATTGCAACAAGTAATATAATGATAAGCAAAGATCGTTCCCACGAGGATTGTTGAGTTTACTTCTATATTTAAATTAGTAATTTAGCCAATGAGTAACACAAATAACAATAATAAGTTGTCAACAAGTATTGTGATTAACATAAATGTAAATAAGCAAGTTAAGGTGGATGGTAAGTAAAAATTCAGAATGAGAGTAGTTGGAATGCTCTTTTCTAAGTAAATTCCCAGAAGTAAAGCGTTATAACGTCACACGCTATAGCGTCAAGCGCTGTCGCAATTGATTTTGTGCTTTTCAGTCACTGACGCCAGAGTTTCATTACATGAAACCTATGTCTAAGTTCTAAATAAGTCCACCCCTGTATAATACAGAACCCACAGCTTTTTCCCTATGAACTATTGCATTTCTATGTCTAGATTTAGCAAACGTTGGTTAAATGTCTTTAAACAACCTTTCATTCATATCAATCTTTGAGTTCGATTCATGGACCATGTTCGTACCCATGAATATACCCATTTTAGCTGATCAATTCTAAAACAAGTTTAGAAGAATTAACATACAAAGATTGAAATGCAAAACATTAAACATTAATAACGAAATACTAAAGATTCATTACAAAGCTTAAAGCAATCCAACTACAAGAGAATCAGCTCATGATGAACAACAACACAAGAAATACAACATAAAAGTGTTACCTAAAGTCATAAAACCGAAATCACAAAGAGATGGAAAACACTCCAAATGATGACAGCTCATGTGCCGCTACATCGTCACTCACAGAATCGCCTGCCGCTATAGCGTCCCTCACAGCACTGCAGAATTTATACTATTTATTGTGAAAATGGAGCTTGGACGAATATGGAGTGCAAGAGAGTTATTTCTAACTCTCCTCTCATCTGAACCAGCAACTCCAACATGAAGAAGATGAAGTTTTTTGACTTCTCTATATAGAAAATATCTCCCAAAAAAGGTGACAAGCCATCCCACCAACTATTTTCATCTTCCAGTACAAAATAGACAAGTGTCCTATAAAGTACAAAGTTGGTGGCTGCTGCAGGAACTGTTCTGGTCTGCTTTCAGTGATTTGACATGCTGCAAAAACTGCTTTTTCGTTTTCTCTCTTGTCATACCCCAATTTTGTCCGGCTTAGGTCAAAACCCTAATTTCCACAAAAAATAAATAAATTGAAGAGTGAAGAGCCTTATGCACTGCATTTCGGATCCTAGAAGGCATTCCAAGGTTCTTGAAATCATTTTTAGGGTTGGAATGCATTTTTCGGGCAAATTAGGGTTTTAGAGTCAAAAAGGGTATTTTGGTCAATTATAACGGGTATGAATAACAAAATAACATTGGATGCTTATTGTATTTTCTGAATCAAAATAAAAGAATGAATAACAAAATAACATTGGATGCTTATTGTATTTTTAGAATTAGGGTTAATTCCTTTTTTAGGTGCTTTTTGCTTTTATCCATTTTTGGCTAAAGTAAGCACTAATTTTACAAGCAAACAACATTGCTTCACTCCATCCTCTCCCTCACGCCACCTCCCCACATCAGCCCACATCAATGCACATCACAAAAGCCTTTCTCCATTTCTTTTTACAAGCACACCTTTGAATCCAATAACATTCAATACACAACATGTTATTTGCTTTCCTTCTCTCTACACCACAACATAACACCACATTTCTTTTGCTTCTTTCTCACATCCTCCCATTGTAATTTAATAACACACAACTCACTCCTCTCCTAGACACACACCAAACCGTAGCCCTCTTCCTCTCCTCACTCTATCTTGTTTTTTTCTTTCATCTCAAATCAACCTTCTCATTTTCTCCTACACTAAAAAACCCTAACACACAACTCACCCCTCTCCTCCCTCCTCCAAAACCGAGCCACCATCACCTTTCCTCCACCCATCTTCTTCACTTCCTTTCACCCAAACACCACTACTCCACCTCATTTGCATCCCTCTTTCACATACTCCCTCCATTTCTCATTCAAAGTTCAAGCATCATCATCAAGTGGGTACTTCTTTGAAGAACATTGGAGTTTTGTTGATTTGTGTCTAGTTTCATCTTCTCATTTCGCTTTCTAGCTTAGAGCTAAGGTAATTCTTAAAACCTTGCATCATATTTGAGTATTTCCTCAAAAATATAAAAACATTCATCCTATCATCTTCATATTCTCATATTGTTGATTGTTGTTGGTGAGAAGTGTCATAAGCACTTTGACAAGCACTTAGGGAGGCTTGGGTGCTTATGGTGCTTCTCACCCTTTAATAAATGTTGATTTGTGTTGATTTGGATCTTAATCCTTGCCTTCATGACATAAAATGTTGTTTTATGGCATGTTGTATTTCGCATACTCTCATAAAAATGTGATTTGCTAGTTGTTGTTGGTGAGAGGAACCTTAAACACCAAGCACTTAGGGAGGCTTGGGTGTTTAGGGTGCCTCTCACCCTTGAATAAATTGATTCATGTTTTTTTGTGTTGATTTTATATCTTGTTTAGAAATAAAATTGTTGTTTCATGTGTTATTTAGTTCGCATATTATGTTGGAATTGGCTTTAATGAGATTTTGTTGTTCTTGGTTTGATGATGGTTAATCTTGTTTTTGTTGCTTTAAGGAGCCATCTCAAACATTATGGCAAACACTTAGGGAGGTTTGGGTGTTTGAGGTGGCTCTTTGGCTTTGAAGGGGTTGTTCTTGTGTTTTCTCACATTTCCTTGCATATTCACTCTTGTTTGCATAACTTTCACAAAATAAGAAACCCATTTCAAGCATGATAACATTCGGCCATGGGCCTAGGTTTAGGGTTCTTGAATGCTTTTGTTTATTTCATGATTTGGGGACGAATAATAGTTGATTTAGGGTATGTATGCTCCTAGGTTTTAACATAAAAAATTAGGGTTTGGGTTTGCTTTAATAAACTTGTCTTTGTTGATGATTGGCAAGGTGATTCACACTTGTGCACTTGTGCACTTAATATTAAGTGTGAGGATTGACCAAAGTGATTCAACATTCTTTGATACTTTGGTTGCTAAATAATTTGCTTGCTTATGCTTGCCAATGATCATGATTGAGGCAACTCTTTTGCTTGAGCTAACAATTTCATTGTCCACTCTCATATAAGAATATCATCAATACTTAGATAGTTCAATTCCATATATTGCATCTTCCAATAGATGTGCATTTATATTCTCTTGCGTTTTGTAGAAATATTTGAGTATGGTTCTCGCCTAGCATCTTCCATTAGATGTGCATTTAGGTTCAATCTTGCCTACCCTTGCATTTTGCTTAATGCCCAATTCAAGTTCCTTCCTTGCCTATCTATGTGTTGTGATCTAATATGTGTAGTTTAGATCTTTGTTTTATAATTCAAATGTTTTGCTTAATGATTTGATTCCAATGATCGTGTTATGCTTGAATTCACTAATTCTTTCTTGCATTCATTGTTTTCATTTCTAAACAACTTGGCATAAAAATGGTTACTAGTGGCAATCCATCACAACCTTTGTTGGTTTGATTGTCATGAAAACCTCAATTTCAAAAGAATTTTCATAAGCATAAAGCAAGCTACTAGTGATAATCCATCACACGTCCAATTTCAAAAAGAACTTTTTAAGTAACAAAGAATCAAAACAAGTTATTAGTGGTGATCCATCATAACCTTTGTTAGTTTGATCACCATGAAAGCTTGCATTTTCAAAAGGCATTTTCAAAGAGAGTTTTAGTAATGATCACCCATAACCTTTGTTAGTTTGATCATTATGAACGCTCTTCATTTTCCAAAACCTCATCAAAAAGATCTTCATTTTCAAGGCTCATTAGAACTACGTCGCTTTGATTCCCATTTGGGATACGTAGGAGCGAGCCACGTTCTCGTCAAGCGCAACGAATAAAAATCCTTTTCGCAACCATAAACATTAGTATTTTTCATAACACAAAAATCATTTTTAAACTCATTGTTGCTGGTGGCTAATCAGAACCTTTTTTCGTCTAGCCATTGGTGGCAATGTCTTTTTCCAAAGAACAATAAGCGATGATCACTCATAACTTTGGTTAGTTTGATCATTCGTGCCAATTAATTTCTTTCGAAAACCATTTTCAAAAAGATCAAATAAAAAACGAGTCGCTACTAACGGTCAATCAGAACCTTTGTTCGTCTGACCAGTGTCGGTGACTCCCATTTTTTAAGAGTACTTAGCGGCGAATACCCATAACCTTCGTTAGTTTAATCATTCGCTGAATACTCGTCCTATTTCGAAAACTCACTAAAAAAGATAAAAACAAAAACCTTTTCATGACAACCAAGAACTACGTAGCTTTGAATTCTCCATCGCACCAGGAGATACGTAGGAGCGAGAGGCCAAGTCTCGTCAAGCGTCGAAAATAAAATTTTCATTAAGTTTTTTTCCATTCATCTTCAAACAAGAAATAAATAGGCAAATCTATGTATTTTTTGGGGTGCAACATCTCTCATCAGCTGCAGAATCCAACGCTATAACGTCTAATGCTATAACGCCTGATGCTATAACACTGAACAAACACATTAAAAATAACAAGAAAGCACCAAAAGTTCCAATTTGTCACATAATCAGTTCCTAACCCTCTTTTACACTAAACAACATATATTTACTTATTTAACAACAATATTAATTAAGAACTTGCATTAATTTAAGTAATAAGAGCATAAATAACTCATATAAATATGAGTTATCAGTTGTTGCTGTTGATCGGGGGATACATACTCCCAAACAAAACATCAAACAGAGTCAACATGAAATATCTACTCGTATTGAAAAATTTCGACGAAATTTCAAAATATAGTTGGGGGTCAGCATGTTTAACAAACTTATACCGAATGTTGTGTACGACATCTACATTCCGCGCAAAGGCTATGGGTGGATGTACTCTTGTGTTACAGTCTTGGGTCTGGTACCGCATGCCTTTCCTAGCACTGTCTTGCACCCGTTCTTATGATTAGCCACTAGCAAAGAGGTAACAATTTGACACACCATACAAATACTAACAATTATATTTCTTCTTTATGTTAACCGTTCCTTTTTTTACTAGATGGGTAAATACGCCACTTAACCACACAAGATGTCCATCAAACCTTGTTTCATACAGAACAAGGATCGACCACATGACCCATGAAGATTTTAAGTGGTTGTCTTATGATGATTTCACGCTTCCACCAGACGCATATGAGGGCTTCGCCATATGGACTACAAACACAGCTATGGTCTGTTTCCATATGGTAGAATGGCACCAGAGGGATAGAGTCAAATTGCAATATCGCCTTGTCCAAGAGATACCATCAGAACCACATGATTTGACTGACATGCACTCAATCACCATGCAGGGACAACATGATGTCAATTGGGCTCGATATCACAGTCGCTCGATTGAGTTATGGAATGATAGAGAAAATCGATGTGTTGTGGGTCAACCGTGCTATGGAACACCAACGCAGTCTGATAAATACATGCGCTGGTTTCTGAAAAATTCAAGGCAATACATTTCCGTCGACCAACAGCTAAGGGATCCACGTGCTGGTGGTGTTGTTGCTGATGTGGATGAAGAAGATGAAGAACAGGTACAAGGTCCCCCAAGAACTCAAACCGAACGTCGAGAACGTAATCGTAATCGTAATCGACGTGCGGCACAAACTCAAGAGAGGAACCAAAGCTTTACTCAGACACAAGAATATGTGCCTCACCGCCACTCTATCTCCCACACACCAACATTTCAGGACTACCAACCATACAACCAGTCAGTAGGACATACTCCGTTTCAAGATTCCTATCGACATTCTACAGTTGACAGCGACCCTGATATGTTCTTTAATCTGTTTGGTTTCCACGCTGGTACGCCCAAATCTATGATTTATGCTCATAGCCTTCGAGAGAGTGCAGCCGGTGCTAGTTCTTCATCAGTTCCCCAATTTTTTCCAGACCCACCTCCTCCTGCCTCGACTGAGGACGAACCGAAACAACCACAACGGCGTCAACATCCACAGTGTAACACCCCTCCCATCTCTATTAATTTAACTAATTTAAAATTAGAGTTTAATAAAATTCTCGTGGAAAGATGCTACATTATCACTCAAACACCTTAGCATATATCTTTGAATTAGAAAACAAAGATACATGCAAAGATAGGCAACTTCGCCCGAGGACTACGCCCATTCAAAAATATGTTTTCAATTGTATTCATCACAGCGAACACTCATACAAATTAGTCACATATATATTACAACTGGTACAGTCCAAAATAAAACACTACTCTACTCTACTCGACTCCCCCAGTGTTACAACTACCAGAGCAGACCGACTCCAAAAACCAAAGCAAAGCTGACCTCTACTCAGGGGTACCTGCAAGTTGCCACATTTGAGCAACATGGAAAGCAGTAGGGTGAGTTTCTAAACATTTGTAATAAAGGTTCATGACTAATGTAAATACATAGAATGCATTAAGCACTTCAGTTCACATATTGATAACTCATATTTATATGAGTTATTTATAATCACTCTAGAATAAATCATGCAAGTTCTTTAGCAATACAAGGTTTATTTGAGTAATTTTATGATAGTTTCGTAATTCTGAGTGGGTGAAAGGTTAATTGAATAAATCTGTGCATTTTGGCACCAAGAGGTGCCCTTGAGAGCGTTTTGATGCTTTTTGTGCTTGTGCAGGAATTTTAGTGCTGAACGTTACCACGTCCCTCACCACGTCTATTGAAGTGCAGCAGAGCAAGGGTGAAAGATCTCAATTTTGGCGCGCTAAGCAATGATAGTCAAAGATATAAAGTCAGAAGATCTTTCTATTCCCATAAGTCGACACGCTTGAAACACCGTAGTAATCGAACAAATTGTCGGGAAGAAACAGACTTGGTAGGTGGGCAAGTGACATCAGCCACACGTGAGCAAGAAAAGGGCTATTTAATGAAGGCTCAGCTGCATCCTTGAAGCACCACTCATACACGAACACACCTTCATCCACTCACTCCAGTTCATCATCTACCTTCATCCACTTCAGAGAAGGCATTAAAGAAGATCTGGAAACAGACTTCTGCTTTGTTTTTACTTTTCTGAACTTTGTTTTATTTTCTGCACACTCACTCATTGTGAGGCTCGGGACGTTATAACGTCTCTACATCGTGCATGCTGAAGAGCTACTTAGGTGTATCTTTTGCACTTAGTTCCTTTTCTGTAATGTATGGTATTTGGATTCTGAATCCTTATCACTCTGTAAAGATGCTCAGCATGAGCTAAACATTTTGTAGTTGAGTTGTTGTTTTGCTTATAATGAATTTCTAGTTAATGTTATAAAGTATTGTCGTGGCATGTTTTAAATCTTTGTGTGAAAATATTTCCAAACTTGTTTTGAGGTGGCCTCTTAAAATAGGTAGATTCATACAGTACAGGACATGGTCTATGAAAAGAAATCAAAGATTTATATGAACGAAAAGGTGCACTAAAGACATTTAGGCATTTTTATCTAAGTCTAGACATAGAACGGATAATAGTTCATAGAACATAGCTGTGGGTGTTTAAAATACAAGAGTGGGCCTATTTAGAACCTAGACATAGGACCTCTTATATTTGAAACTCGGCGTTTTGTCTTTGAAAAGCACAAATTTCTTGCAACAGCAAATGCTCAAGCGTGGCCACGTCTATACGAAATAGCATTTGTATGTTATAACGTGTAAACGTTATAACGTCTGACTAGAAATGATTTATTCTGCTTGCAACAACTCAACTCACCTCTCGTCCATAATCACAACCAACATTTGTTCACTTGTTTTTATTACATCTCTAGCTTTAAAACCAACTCTTATTGCCGATTTGTTACTTGATTTTCTTGTGTTTTGAAACTTGAACTTTGAAGAGTGTACCAATCCTCGTGGGAACGATCTCTTACTTAAAACCACTCTATTACTTGTACGATGTGTATACTTGCACTATAATTGCGAAAAACCACACTATTACACAAGCGCAACAAGTTTTTGGCGCCGTTGCTTAGGGATTGTTATAATTTTTATTGTTCAAAGCATTAGAACACAAGTTGAAGGAATTTTCTTGTGTTGTTTGTTGTGTTCGTGTTTGAACAGTAGACGCGTTAAACGTATGCTTAGTTCCAACTCAAGCTCTAGTTCAATGAACCAAGGAGTGAATCGAACTCGAGTTTGATCCGAACTCGAAAGAACTTTCGGACAACTAAGGAGACAACAAAGGTTAAGAAGGAGGCAACAACAACAAGAACAACACCCAACCATGTCCGAACATAACACTGGTTCTAGAGGTGGACATACACCAAGAGGAGTCGAGGACAAGGTCGTGGACCACAAACTCATACCGAGACAATAGTTGTTGATGATGAACACTACCAAAGGCAAGAACTCATCAATGCGGGACCGCAAGATATGGTTAATGACAGGGCACAGCCTATGCGTGATTATGCCGTGCTCAATCCTCGCTCATTTACAACAGGCATTGCAAGACCAACCCTTCATAATTGGTCACTTTGAGTTCAAGCCAATAATGTTCCAAATCTTTTGCAAATCTGCAGCCAATTTGGAGGTTTCCCTCAAGAAGATCCATATTCTCACCTAAGGCAATTTACGGATGTGTGCAAAGCAACTTTATCATCCCCTGAGTCTCGGAGGATGCTTTTAGATTGAAGCTCTTCCCATACTCACTCAAGGATAAGGCTAAAAATTGGTTGAACTCTTTGGAGCCAAATTCAATTCATACTTGGGATGAGCTAGCGTAAAAATTCCTTGCAAAGTATTTCCTCCCAACACGAATGCTAAAGTCGAGAAATGATATCGCCTTCAAACAAAGGGAAGGGAATCATTATTTGAAGCTTGGGAAAGGTGGAAAGAATTACTAAGAATGTGCCCACACCATGGCATTCCGTGGTGATCCAAATGGAGACTTTCTACAATGGTCTAGATCAACCCACTAGGTTGATACTTGATGCTTCATCAGGTGGTGTCATTCTAAACATGTCCTTTTCTGAGGCATGCAAGCTTATTGATGACATACCCATAACTCTCATTGGCCATCTGATAGATTTACTCCTGGAAAGAAGGCAGGTGTCCATGAAATAAGTGAAGTGGATCGCTCTTTCGCTCAAGTGGCTACCTTGACCAACATGATCAAAACTTTGAGTACTTCAAACGTGGCAACGCCCGGTATGCATCATTGCGAAATAGATTGAACCTACCCACTCTGGTGGAGTAGTGTGTGTTTATTGTGAAGAAGAGCATGTGTATGAGGAGTGTCCTTACAACCCTCAGTCTGTAAACTTTGTATCTCAGAACAAAGGAAATGGTCCCTATTCCAACTCCTACAATTCAAACTGGAGAAATCATCCAAATTTGGTTGGAGAAACAACAATGCACCGAATACCAAAGAATATCGCTTCCCGCAATACCTCCGTGGTTTCCTCCTCAACAACAACAGAGGCAATATGTGCGAGAATAACAACAATAGCGACTTGGAAGCCATGATGAAGAACTTCATAAGTGATTGCAAGACAACCCTTCAAACTCATGAGTCTTCAATCAAAACTCGGAAAATCAGATTGGATGAGATAGCTTCCAGCTCTCACTCAAAGCGCGAATGGATCTCTTCCTTCTACAAATGAAACACCATCATCATCAACCCCTAATGGTAATAATGGGGTAAATGGACAGTAAATGCAATTTCTTAAGAAGTGGTACTGAATATCCCGAACCAACTATGCCTGTGGAGGAAGAATTACAGGAGAAGCAAAAAGAAGTACGAGAGAAAGAGAAAAAGAAAGGAAAGAAGCAAGCACAAGTGGCGTGAAGGATACTCCGCACATTGTGACGTCTAAGCCGACGCGTTACGACGCCTAATTTTGAACTAGGAATCAAGATCGCATTCCAGGCTTGTACACGAGTATCCTCCTCCACCATACCCTCAAAGATTGAAGAAGGCTCATGAAGATAAGCGGTTCAGCAAGTTCATGGAGATGTTAAAGCAGTTACACATCAACCTTCCTTTGGTTGAAGCATTACAGCAGATGCCAAATTATGCCAAGTTCTTAAAAGACATTATCACCAAAAGGAGAAGGCTAAGGGAGTTTGAAACTGTTTCTTTAACTGAAGAATGTAGTTTAATTATGCAGAATAAACTTCCTAGAAAACTCAAGGATCCTGGCAGTTTCACTATACCATGCTCCATTGGAGATTTTTACATTGGAAAAGCTTTGTGTGACTTGGGAGCAAGTATCAACTTGATGCCCAAGTCCATTTATGATAAACTTGGTATAGGAACAGCCATACCTACTTCTTTAAGCCTAACTTTAGCTGATAAAAGTAGAGTTTATCCTGAAGGCATATTAGAGGATGTTTTGATTAAAGTTGACAAGTTTGTGTTTCCAGTGGATTTTGTTATCTTAGATTTTGATGCAGATAAAGAAGTCCCCATAATTCTGGGAAGACCATTCTTAGCTACTGGAAGAACAATCATTGATGTGCAGAAAGGAGAATTAATCATGAGAGTCAATGACCAAGAGGTCAAGTTCAACGTCCTCAATGCACTCAAATATCCAGATCCAAACACAGAGGAGTGCTCGTATGTGGTTGCTATTGATCATATGGTTCAAAAACAATTCAACAAGGATAATGATCATTTGGAGAAAATTCTGGGCAACAATGAAATACAAGAATTATTGGCAGAAGAAGTTATTCCTCTAGACGTCGTAACGTTCGCATTTGCGCACGTGGCCACGCCTCGAGCCCCCTGCACCAAAGTCATGGACAAAGAGGTATGAATCTTTAGGGCAAGAGGAGTCAAATCTGAAGAAGAATGTGCCTTCCATTAAAGAGCCACCTACTTTGGAATTAAAGGTGTTACCTGATCATTTAAAATATGTCTTTTTAGGGAAAATGATTTCTCGCTCGTGATCATTTCTTCCAAGCTCACCCAAGAGCAGGAAAATGATCTCATTGGTACCCTGAAGAGACATAAAAGGCAATTGGGTGGCAAATGGCGGACATCAAAGGTATCACCCCACAATCAGATGCATAGAATTGTCTTGGAGGAAAATGCCAAGAATAGTATTGAAGGACAGAGGAGACTGAACCCCATAATGAAGGAGGTGGTTAAGAAAGAAATCATCAAGTGGTTGGATGCAGGAATCATTTACCCTATTAGTGATAGCTCCTGGGTAAGTCCAGTACAGTGTGTGCCAAAGAAAGGAGGAGTTACGGTGGTAACAAATGACAAGAATGAGTTAATTCCAACAAGGACAGTAACAGGCTGGAGGATATGCATGGATTACAGAAAGTTAAACAAAGCAACTAAGAAGGATCATTTCCCTCTTCCATTCATTGATCAAATGCTAGACAGGCTCGCAGGCAAGGACTTCTACTGTTTCCTTGATGGTTATTCAGGCTACAACCAGATAGCTATAGCACCTGAAGATCAAGAAAAGACAACATTCACTTGTCCCTATGGTACCTTTGCTTTCAGAAGGATGCCATTTGGACTGTGCAATGCTCCTGCAACATTTCAAAGGTGCATGATGGCCTTATTTTCTGATTTTATTGAAAATTCCATGGAGGTCTTTATGGACGATTTCTCAGTCTATGGAGATTCATACAAGGCATGCCTGGATAATCTGGAAGGAGTTCTGATAAGGTGTGAAGAAACCAACCTAGTACTCAATTGGGAAAAATGCCATTTCATGGTACAAGAAGGAATAGTGCTGGGGCACAGAATATCAAAGAAAGGGCTAGAGGTGGATAGAGCAAAGATTGATGTTATTGACAAGCTGCCTCCACCAACAACTATCAAAGGAGTCAGAAGTTTCTTAGGACATATAGGGTTTTACAGAAGATTTATCAAGGATTTCTCAAAAATTTCAAAACCCTTGTGTCTGTTATTACAACGTGACAACGTCTTCAACTTTGATGAACAATGTCATGAGGCTTTCAACAAACTGAAGAATGCCTTAGTGACTGCTCCAGTCATAGTCACTCCAGATTGGTCCAAACCATTTGAGTTGATGTGTGATGCAAGTGATTATGCTGTAGGAGCGGTGTTGGGGCAAAGGTATGGAAAAATTTTTCATTCTATTTATTATGCCAGTAAAACCTTAGATGATGCCCAATTAAATTATACTGTGACTGAAAAAGAGCTTTTGGCTGTTGTGTTTGCATTTGATAAGTTTAGATCTTACTTAGTGGGTGCGAAAGTTATTGTTTTTACTGATCATTCAGCCATTAAGTACTTAATTTCAAAAAAAGATGCAAAGCCAAGGCTTATTAGATGGGTTCTCCTCCTCCAAGAATTTGACTTAGAAATTCGTGACAAAAAGGGGGTGGAGAACCAAATTGTCGATCATCTTTCTAGGCTTGAGAATGTTGATGCAGTGCAATGTGAAGAAGAAATAAAAAGAAAATTTCTCGATGAAAGACTATTGTCGTAAGCTTAGTGAGTTGAAGACGTTACCACGCCTATGACACCTTCGTCAAACGTCATAACGTCGATACTATCGCACCATGGTATGCCGACATAGTTAACTTCCTTGTTAGCAAGATTGTGCTGTAGGATTCAACTATCAATGTAAGAAGAGGTTCTTCCACACCATAAAGCAATATTTCCGGGATGAACCATACTTGTACAAACAAGTGTCCGGATCGATTACTAAGAAGGTGTCTAGCTGAGGAAGAACAACTCCATGTGCTGCAACAATGTCACTCAGCACCTTATGGTGGACATTTTGGAGGTACCAGAACAGCTGCAAAGGTTCTACAATCAAGCTACTACTGGCCAACACTATTCAAGGATGCACATGAGTTGGTGAGAAGATGTGACAAGTGCCAAAGAACAGGAAATATATCAAACAAGCAGGAGATGCCACTCACAAACATTATGGAAGTTGAGCTGTTTGATGTATGGGGAATTGATTTCATGGGGCCATTTCCTATGTCTCATGGAAATCTATATATTCTGGTAGCTGTGGATTACGTATCAAAGTGGGTTGAAGCAGTAGCATTACCAAACAATGAAGCTAAATCAGTGAGCAAATTCCTGAAAAAGAATATATTCACAAGGTTTGGTACTCCAAGAGCCATAATCAGTGATGAAGGCTCTCATTTCTGCAATAAATTAATTGAGAACCTTTTGGCTAAGTATGGAGTGAAACACATAATTGCTACAGCTTATCACCCCCAAACCAGTGGCCAGGCAGAAATATCCAACAGAGAAATCAAAAGAATACTGGAGAAGATGGTTGGTCCCAACAGAAAGGAGTGGTCAGTACACTTGGATGATGCACTTTGGGCTTACAGGACAGCATACAAAACACCATTGGGCATGTCTCCTTACAAGCTAGTTTATGAAAAGGCCTGTCACCTACCAATTGAACTCCAACACAAAGCTTACTGGGCATTGAAGCAACTAAACTTGGATCATACAAAGGCTGGTGAGGCAAGGTTATTACAATTAAATGAGCTAGAAGAATTTAGACACCATGCCTATGAAAGCTCAGCAATGTACAAGGAAAAGACAAAGAAGTGGCACGATCAAAGGATACAAAGGAGAGAGCTGGCAGGAGGACAGCAGGTGTTGTTATTCAATTCAAGGCTAAAGTTGTTCCCAGGCAAGTTAAAATCAAGATGGTCATGTCCATTCAAATTAATGAAAATCTATCCTCATGGTGTTGTGGACCTCTTTGATGAAAAGACTAAAAACCATGTTCAAGGTAAATGGCCAACGTGTGAAGCAATATCATGGAGAACATGTGGAAAGGGACAAGATCCAAATGTCCTTCAACAATTCTTGAATTAAAAGGGGCAAAAGTCTGGCTGAAGACTCTTAAAGCAAGCGCTCTTGGGAGGCAACCCAATGATTTTTAGTTAACAAACAATTTTTGTGTCCTTTTTAATTTTTGTTTTGCAGGAATAACAATTAAAGTAAAAAACAAAAGGTGATAGACGTCATAACGTCTCAATATGCACTAGACGTGGGCACGTCTGGACAGTCGGGGCAGGTTTAAATTAAGTCAAAGGCGTAAGTAATGACGTGTCAGAAATGATTTCCCTCTGCATCACGAACATGGTAACTGACCACGACGTCATCTCCTTTCCCCTACTTGTCTAATCAACGGTTACTTTTCTCCATTACTCCACTCTACCATTTCTCAACTCCCCATAACCAATTCCCCATAAAAATCCCACCATTCACTATTATCCCACCACCTGCAACCTTTCTCTAATCCCTCTCTCTCTCTGAAATCAAAAGCTTCCCTCTCTTCCTCAGAAAACCTAAAATTTCCAAAAACCCCCATTCCTTTCCAAACCATTTCTGCGAAATCAAACATGACAAAAGTGAAGCAATCTGCTACCAAATCCTCTGGGAAAGGCAAACATGCCGACCTAAGTTCATCTTCAGCCCCTATCCCTGAAACACCTAACCAATCCAAGAAGAAAGCCCTACTTCCTGAAAGGGGCTTTAGTCAAGAAAGCCCCAATCCTGATTTTCTCGCAACCATGGCAGCGTTGGGCTGGCAAAAATTTGTGGTGCACAGAAAAGAATACATTGCTACTTTGGTTCACGACTTCTACAAGGGAATCGTTGAAAGGCCTGAAGGAGAGCCGTCCATTGTTTCAAAGGTGCGAGGCGAGGAGGTAAAGTTTGGAGTAAGAGTGATCAACGATTATTTCGGGTCAAGTTACTACGGAAAAGGTTGTGGAGACCAAGCAAAAGACTTATGAAATTTGTTGAAATGGAAGCTATAAAGGAAAGGATCTCGTGTAGAAGGTCTTTATGCGGGAGAGGAGTGGAGAGCACGGTAGTGAGTTCAAAATCATGAAGAGGTACCTATGTGATGAAGCCAACACTGGTTCCATTTCATAAGGCAGCCTTTGCTTAATTCCTACCTCTCACACATCTTGGGTAGACAAAGAGAGGCGATTGTGATTGATGCAATCATGTCAAGAGACAAGGTGGAGGTTGGAAAGTTAATCAACCGTGAGCTCAACAAATGGAAGAACAGGAAAGATGGGTATCTCAGATTTCCCATGTTTGATTCTTGACTTGTGTATGGAGGCGGGAGTAGAGATTGAAGCCTCGAGCTAAGCGGAGCGACCTCAAGGCCCCTTTTCAACAAAATTCAAGCCTAGGGTGAAATCTGCAGGAGCTTCAAGTTCTGTTGATCTTGCAGACGTTGCAACGTCTGGAGGAGAGGCAGAACTCCCCGGTCAAATTCGTCAAAGAACAATTTGAGTGGCAAAGAAGGTGTTTGCCCAAGTATCCAAGGAAAGAAAGTGATTGAAGAGCTCAGTATTGCGGCATGGATGCGGGAAGAAAATGATGAAGATGTTCCCTGTCTACAATCCAAAGAAGAGTCGTGAAGAAAGAAAGGGCCAAGAGAGCAAGAAGCCCACCAAAAAGGCAAAGCCCAGCAAAGAAACAAAAGAAGGTAAGTAGTGAAGAGGATTTTAATTCTGATGATTTGGATGATATTTCTGATGTTGATGCAGATGAATCAAGAAAAGTGAGCATGGAAGTAATCAGTGAGGAGGAAGAGGAGGAGAGCCCTGAGGAGAAAGGGAGTTCAAGTGAGAGGACTGAAAGTGAGTCCCCAGCAGATCAAGCAAACAAAGAGCCAGCCTAAACAAAATCCAAACCACCATCCCCACAAGCCACACAACCACCACCTTCACCAAAAGAAACCTCCACCCATGACCAAAACACACCCAAAACCCCACAATCCAAAGCTCAAGATCAATCAACACCACAACCACCCCCACCCCAACCTGAGCCTGAAAAGCAACCATCACACCAGAAAGTGCAAGAACCAGACGTGGCGACGTCTGAGCCAACAAACACAGGGAGCAACCCAGATGCCCAACCCATTTCCCCACCCAAGAAAACACGAGTAAAAAGTGCACTCACATATAATCCCTTTGGAAGGAAGAAAAGACAAGAGCTAGCTGCTGAGTCAAAACAAGCTCAAGGAGTGGAGATAAAGAGGAAGTTGCAACCCCACAACAATAAGGCAAAAGTTGCTGTGAAGAGAAAAGGTCAAGGTCTTTGCAGGAAACTCGCATCGCTACTAGTGCAGGCATTTGTTGCTACTAGTGTTTTTGCGTAAGCTCTTCCTACTATTCTTTGAAGAAGCGCCACTGAGACGTTACAACGTCTGCTGAAAAAGAGGCCGCAGCCAAACTTGCAGAAATGCAAATCACCAATGAACGTGAGGCTGCGTTGGAAAAGGTAAAGCAACAAGCAATGGAGGAGGCCACTCAGAAACTAGCAGAGCACCTGTTGAAGCAAGCTCAGGGTACGATTGCTGGTATTGGAGGATCATCATCAGACGTGGCAACGTCTAAAGAGCCAGAGGTGGAAAAAGCCCAGGTGATCCCCAACGAACCAATGCATGTCAACCCTGCTGATTTGGCAATGAAGATGTGGGAGGAGGCTAAAAAGAGGATTGCTGAAGCCTCAAGTGCAGCTGCTGCAAGTGTGGGTGCAAGCTCAAAAGAGAAGGAATCTAATGAAACAACAACAACAACCACCACCGAGCAAGGAGGAGTAAAGGTGAAGAAAGAGAAGAAGGAAAAGAAGAAAGGAGAAGGTCGGGTCAGAGTGCCCACCGCATGCAGAGCGGAAGGCTCAGTCCAGTCTTTGCAAGCAAGTAAGTCCCCCATCAATTTCATCAGTAGTCGTAGTTTTAATTTTTAGTTTTAGCTGTAGTTTTAGTAGTGTCTGTTTTAGGTCTATTTCATTAATCCCCCCTTATGTAAAAAAAAAAAAAAAAACACACAGAAATCGTGTTGTTTATCTTTGAGCAGTGAGGACACTGCTCAACTTTAAGTGTGGGGGGAGAGTCTCAATGTTTTAAGTTTCTGTGTTGTACATAAAATCAAAGGCAAAAGCAATTTCTGTTCTTACTCTGTCAAGCATGAAAATAATTCTCTTTGGGCTAAAAGATAGTAAAAATGTGTGTGTGAGTAGCCTATGCATGAGTAGATGAAAAGAATTGATTGCTGCTCTTACACAAGCTATGTTTTAAGAAAGAATCTAGCTAGCTAGGGAATATTTTGTGCTGAAGCTAGTTTTGGTGAACTATGGTGAGAGTGAAACTTGATTAAAAACCTAGAATAGCGAAGAGAAGCTAAGTTTGGGGGTGAATCAAGTCGCATTTCTAAGGTGGGTGCAAAGACTATAGGATGGTTAAGTGCTGGTGTAGTGTGAGTGCAACGTTGTAACGTCTACCCGTAACGTTATAACGTCTGCCGTGTATGTTGTGTAATGTGTTCAGACGTTACAACGTCTCACCCATAAACGTGGTAACGTCTACTCCCAAAAATACCAAAAAGAGTGTGTTAATACAAATAAGTGGAAAATCCACATGTATTCTGTGTTTCCTGTAAATCCCTGAAACAAATACTGAGCACTCTAATGTTAAAATAAAAAAAAAAAAAAAAAGAGAAGAAAAGAAGAAAACTCCAAAATGGAGCAAATAAAAGAGAGTTGCTCAGTAAAGAGGGGGTTACAAGGCTTTTGCGTGTGTGAGTCAGTAAATTAGTGCACTAACCTAGTCCTAGCACCCAATTAAGACCCTTTGTCATGCTTCAAAAGAACCCCCATTTCTTATGTGAAAATGTTAGCCTATTCTTTGTTTTGAAAGATGTTTTACTGACACCATTTGGGAACCACTCTTTCGTAAGCTAAAGTAGTTTCTGAACTAGCTAGAGGAAGAATTAAATGCAGAGATCACACACTCACTTTGGGCAGTAATGAATCTAGAATTTAACATTGCATTGGTGCGTGAGTGTGTGGAGAATTTGCCCCTTGAGAATGAATTTTTGATCTGCTGATTGAGTAGAACATAACCTGCTAGTGTAGTTGATTTTATGTATAGCTGTTAGTTGAGTGTTTTAACTTGATTGCTTGAGGACAAGCAATGATTTAAGTTTGGGGGTGTGATAACTCATATTTATATGAGTTATTTATAATCACTCAAGAATAAATCATGCAAGTTCTTTAGCAATACAAGGTTTATTTGAGTAATTTTATGATAGTTTCGTAATTCGAGTGGGTGAAAGGTTAATTGAATAAATGCGTGCATTTTGGCACCAAGAGGTGCCTCGAGAAGCGTTTTGATGCTTTTTGTGTGCTTGTGCAGAATTTTAGTGCCGAACGTTACCACGTCCCTCACCACGTCTACTGAAGTGCAGCAGAGCAAGGGTGAAAGATCTCAATTTTGGCGCGCTAAGCAATGATAGTCAAAGATATAAAGTCAGAAGATCTTTCTATTCCCCATAAGCTGACACGCAGAAACACTGTAGCACTGAACAGTGTCAGGAAGAAACAGACTTGGTAGGTGGGCAAGTGACATCAGCCACACGTGAGCAAGAAAAGGGCTATTTAATGAAGGCTCAGCTGCATCCTTGAAGAACCACTCATACACGAACACACCTTCATCCACTCACTCCAGTTCATCATCTACCTTCATCCACTTCAGAGAAGGCATTAAAGAAGATCTGGAAACAGACTTCTGCTTTGTTTTTACTTTTCTGAACTTTGTTTTATTTTCTGCACACTCACTGCTGTGAGGCTCAGACGTTGTAACGTCTCTACAGCGTGCATGCTGAAGAGCTACTTAGGTGTATCTTTTGCACTTAGTTCCTTTTCTGTAATGTATGGTATTTGGATTCTGAATCCTTATCACTCTGTAAAGATGCTCAGCATGAGCTAAACATTTTGTAGTTGAGTTGTTGTTTTGCTTATAATGAATTTCTAGTTAATGTTATAAAGTATTGTCGTGGCATGTTTTAAATCTTTGTGTGAAAATATTTCCAAACTTGTTTTGAGGCTGGCCTCTTAAAATAGGTAGATTCATAGGTACAGACATGGTCTATGAAAAGAAATCAAAGATTTATATGAACGAAAAGGTGCACTAAAGACATTTACGCATTTTTATCTAAGTCTAGACATAGAACGGATAATAGTTCATAGAACATAGCTGTGGGTGTTTAAAATACAGGAGTGGGCCTATTTAGAACCTAGACATAGGACCTCTTATACTTGAAACTCTGACGTTTTGTCTTTGAAAAGCACGACTCTTTTGCAACAAATGCGTTCAAACGTGTGCCCACGTCTATACGAAATAACATTTGTATGTTATAACGTGTAAACGTTATAACGTCTGACTAGAAAGGATTTATTCTGCTTGCAACAACTCAACTCACCTCTCATCCATAATCACAACCAACATTTGTTCACTTGTTTTTATTACATCTCTAGCTTTAAAACCAACTCTTATTGCCGATTTGTTACTTGATTTTCTTGTGTTTTGAAACTTGAACTTTGAAGAGTGTACCAATCCTCGTGGGAACGATCTCTTACTTAAAACCACTCTATTACTTGTACGATGTGTATACTTGCACTATAATTGCGAAAAACCACACTATTACACAAGCGCAACACATATCAAACAGCAACTCAAGTAATAACACAGCACATATAGTTAACCCGGCTGTTAGAAACATCAGCATATATCTTTGAATTAGAAACATCAGCATACATGCAAAGATAGGCAACTCGGCCCAAGGGACTACGCCCATTCAAAAATATGTTTTCAATTGTATTCATCACAAATAACACTCATACAAATTAGTCACATATATATTACAACCTGTACATACCCAAAATAAAACACTACTCTACACTCTACTCGACTCCCCCAAAGTGTTACAACTACAGAGCGGCACCGACTCCAAAACCAAAGCAAAGTCGACTCTACTCGTGGGTACTGCAAGTTGCCACATTTGAGCAACATGGAAAGCGAAGAGGGTGAGTTTCTAAACATTTGTAATAAAGGTTCATAACTAATGTAAATACATAGAATGCATTAAGCACTTGGTTCACATATCAAACAAAGAACTCAAGTAATAACACAAAGACATATAGTTAACCGGTACTGTTAAACAAAGATCACAACATAATTCAAATGAGTTATGCATGCAATGCAATGCAACCCAACCTGTGGTATAATGCATGAGGATCCATCTCTTTAAGCCACTCGGGCATATCCGTCGCTAGTGATACTCGCATCAAGTCTTTTGTATCGAGACCAAGTCTATAACCGTCATCGATGCATATGAATTCATGAGACTAAATGAACAATGCATTCACTCAGAATAAACAACTCTTTTGTGCAAACCGCACCGTCGCCTTACATTGCCTAGTCCTCTTAGACAACCACCATAGCACAACGGCTATTTGCCCACTCACAGGGCACCTCAGCTCCTCAGGCAGTGAGCCACTCCATCACTATGAAGGTCTCACAACACCTAGGACTGAACCACCACATAGGGACTAAACTGGACTAAGCCAATCCGTCCCTTTAAACGACTCTAGACGTTAAACGTAACTCCCAGTGGCGCCTAACAGCTCTATGCTGTTATGCGTCGAAAATAGGTCACCTCGGCATTCTTAGTCATCTCGGTACACCTACTCATCGACTCTCATATACTTCGACACATCCACTCGTCGACCCCCGTATACTTTGACACCTCTATTCGTCGACGCCTATATACTTCGACGCCTCTATTCATCGACACCGATATACTTCGACGCCTTTACTCAATCGACACCCATATACTTCAACGCCTTTATTCAATCGACACCCATATACTCGTCGACCCCCGTATACTTCGACGCCTCTATTCGTCGACACCTATATACTTCGACACTTCTATTTGTCGACACCCATATACTTCGACACCTCTATTCGACAACACTGGATTCGACATTCCTACACTACACTTCGATACATACACCTAAGCACTCACCTCACTTCGACTATCATACGCAGACTTGCCTACGCACTACGTCTCGACCCAAACACCTCGGCATAACCACATTATACCTCGGCAACTACTGGACGACACTCGTAATGGGTTCTATTGACACCTACGCACCTTCGTCCATCAAGTACAGCTCAACTCGTCCTCTTTAAGTCTAAGGACTACGCTTTAACACTTACGTCTTGCGTTAACCTTCCCAAGACTTCGATTTTCTCTACGATCACGCGGCGCCTAACTTCTCCTTCCTCTCTTTAGGTACTCGACTAGGATTAAGCTCATGAACACACTCTTAGGCTCTCACGCCACCGAGGCGAGAGTTCTCACTCTCATCTCTCTCCCGTGGTCACTTACGTGACCAAATTTCGTAAATCAACCATGAAAATCTTCATCAAGATGAAGTAACACAACCAGAATACTTAAAAACACATAAGCACACATTCAGGACTCAAGCCAAAAGCATGCATGCAAATACATTTAACATAAACACTATATTACGCAATGGAAGAGACCCCCCTTACCTTAAGCAACTTCAGATGATCACTCCCTTCACTCTCCGATAACCACAGCAACAAGTTCTCCCTTGCACTTGAGCTTCTTCTTCGCTGGAAGCTCCTCCTTCTCTCTAGAAAATGATCTCACCTACCAACTTCTCTCTCTTACTTTTCTTAGATTCCTTTTTTGGGTGAAAACATGCTCCCTCTCTTACGACACTTTCATTTAAGGCACACACTTGGGCCTCTAATGACTCATGGGCCTCCAATGGCCTTTGGCCTCTACGCCCACCTTCTCCATTCATTTAAGCGTCCCCTAAATGAAATAAACTCCTAATTAATACTCAGCTTAATTAAAAAGTTGTAAACCTTAAATAACTCAACTAAATAATTAATTGAACTATTTTGGGGTGTTACAACTCTCCCCCACTTAGAATATTTCGTCCTCGAAATCTTACCTGAAACAAATAATTCTGGGTAGGCATCTTGCATCTTACTTTCCAACTCCCAAGTTGCATTCTCACCAGCTGCTCCTACCCAAATCACTTTCACCAATTTGATCTCCTTTCCTTTTAGAGTCTTCACCTCTCTATCATCAATTCGAATTGGCCTTGTTTCCATAGTGAGGTTGTCTCTTACTTGCACATCATCTACTTGAATTACGTGTGACGGGTCTGGCACATACTTCCTCAGTTGAGATACGTGGAACACGTCGTGTAAATTAGACAAATTGGGTGGCAAAGCAACTCGGTAAGCCACCCTCCCAACTCTCTCCAAAATTTGATATGGTCCAATGAAACGAGAAGACAACTTCTTCGACTTCAATGCTCGCCAACAGAGTTCATCGGATTGACCCTTAGAAACACATGATCCCCGGCCTGAAATTCTAAGTCCTTCCTTCTCTTGTCATGGTAGCTCTTATGCCTACTCTGAGAAGCCTTCATTTTCTCTTGAATTTGCTTTACCTTCTCGGTGGTCTCTCGCACGACCTCGGGTCCGAGTACCACACCTTCTCCTGCTTCACTCCAACACAATGGAGTCCTGCACCTCCTCCCATATAATGCCTCAAAGGGTGCCATCCCTATGCTAGAATGAAAACTGTTGTTGTACGTGAACTCAATCAGAGGTAGATACGAATCCCACGCTCCTCCTTGCTCAAGAACACAGGCTCTCAGTAAGTCCTCCAACGACTGGATGGTCCTCTCGGACTGTCCATCAGTCTGTGGGTGATATGCCGAGCTTAGGCGCAATTTCGTACCCAACGCGTCTTGCAAACTTCCCCAGAATTCTGAAGTGAACCTTGGGTCTCTGTCTGAAATAATACTTCGAGGAACTCCGTGCAGTTTTACGATCACTTGGATGTATATCTCCGCCAATCTTGACATCGGATAGGTGATGTTGATGGGAATGAAATGAGCAGACTTCGTCAATCTATCTACTACTACCCAAATGGTATCAAACCTTCTTACCGTACTCGGCAAACCAGATACAAAATCCATCGCAATACTGTCCCACTTCCACTCTGGAATCTTCAATGGTTGCAACAACCCTGCTGGCTTCTGATGTTCTACCTTGGATTTCTGACAAACCAGACAAGCGTACACAAACCGGGCTACATCACTCTTCATACCTTGCCACCAAAACAACCCCTTCAAGTCTTGATACATCTTGGTCGCACCTGGGTGTATACTCAGCTTACTCCTATGACATTCTTCCAAAATGTCTCTCTTGATCTTCTCGTCATCAGGGACACAAATCCGAGTTCTATACCTTAGCAATCCTTGCGCATCCAATTCGAAATCTTTGTTCTCAGCTCGGCCAATACCTGCTGCCACGTCTACAAGCTTGACGTCCAGCTTCTGCGCCTCTTTGATGTCACTCAGAAAATCATTTGTGATTTTCAGCATTCCCAACTTAATGCTTTGAGGAGTTAGCTCACACACTAAACTTAGGTCTCTGAATTGCTCAATTAGCTCTAGCTCTTTTACCATCATTGCTGATGCATGCAACGATTTCCTACTTAGCGCATCAGCCACCAAATTTGCCTTCCCGGGGTGATAGTTCAACCCAAAATCATAGTCCTTAAGTAGCTCCAACCATCTCCTCTGCATCATGTTCAGCTCCTTCTGATCAAACAGATACTGCAAACTCTTATGGTCACTAAACACTTCGAACCTTGAGCCATATAGATAATGCCTCCATATCTTTAGTGCAAACACCACGGCAGCAAGCTCCAAATCGTGTGTAGGGTAGTTCTTCTCATGAATTTTCAATTGCCTTGAAGCGTAAGCAACTACCTTACCTTCTTGCATCAGCACACAGCCCAAACCCATTTTCGACGCATCACAGTACACCACAAACGGCTCATTTGGATTAGGCAACGTCAGGACAGGAGACGTTGTCAATCTCTTCTTCAATTCTTGGAAACTTTCCTCACACTGTTCGTCCCACACAAAAGCCTTCCCTTTACAGGTCAACTGAGTTAATGGCAACGCCAACTTGGAAAACCCTTCAATGAACCTTCTGTAATACCCAGTCAAACCCAGAAAACTTCTCACCTCAGTGGCCGACTTGGGTGCTTCCCATTGCAACACAGCTTCGACTTTGGAAGGATCAACGACTATACCCTCACTGGAGATCACATGACCTAAGAAATTCACTGCCCTCAACCAAAATTCACACTTGGACAACTTGGCGTTCATCTTCTTATCCTTCAATACCTCTAATACCAATCTCAGATGCTCGGCGTGCTCCTCTTCTGATCTGGAGTAGACTAAAATGTCATCTATGAACACTACTACAAACCGATCCAAGTATTCATGAAAGATACGATTCATATACTCCATGAATACTCCAGGAGCATTAGTAACACCAAACGGCATTACTGAATACTCGTAGTGCCCATACCGAGTTCTAAATGCTGTCTTAGGAATGTCCTCGTCCTTCACCTTGATCTGAAGGTACCTTGACCTCAGGTCAATCTTCGAAAATATCCGTGCACCCATCAATTGGTCCATCAAATCATCAATCCTTGGGAGTGGGTACTTGTTCTTAATGGTTACCTTGTTCAACTGTCTGTAATCCACGCATAATCTCATACCTCCATCCTTCTTTTTCACCAATAACACAGGTGCGCCCCAAGGCGACACACTTGGCCTTATGAACCTCTTCTCTAGCAACTCTTCCAACTGCTTCTTCAACTCGACTAGCTCGGTTGCAGACATCCTATATGGTGCCATAGACACCGGCCTAGTTTCTGGTACTAACTCAATACTGAACTCGACCTCTCTTTCTGGTGGAACTTCAGGAATCTCATCTGGAAATACTTCTGCGAACTCTCTTACCACCGGCACTTCGCCAATTTTAGCTTGGCTCTCAGCAGACATCGTCACACTCAACGCAAACAACGTAGCCCCTTCCTTCATTACTCTGCGCAGCTGCTCGGCAGACATCAGAACAGGTTCTTCCACCTCGGAAGAAGGGAAACTTAGAGTCCTACTAGCGCAATTGATATGGACTCGGTTAGCCACTAACCAGTCCATACCCAGGATGATGTCCATCCCTTCCAAAGGTAGACAGATCAGATTAACTACGAAGTCTCTGCCGAAGGCTAACAGAGGACACTTCGAACAAACGAGAGAGGTAGTCACTGACCCCTTTGCTGGAGTGTCAATAACCATCTCCCTCACCATAGTAGACAAAACTAAATCCAACCTCTTAGCACACAATGCAGAAATAAAAGAGTGCGTGGCACCAGTGTCCATGATTGCAATCAAAGGAATTCCATTAATGAAGCACGTACCTTTTATCTCGTTCACCACTTCGGACCGGCTAAGCGCGAACACCTTCCCACCTGTCTCTCTTCTTGGGTTTGGGACACTTAGGACCGATGTGCCCCACTTCCCACAATTAAAGCAAAGCGGCATCCTTTCGCCTACAATCAGCAAACTCAAAGGGCCTCTTCGCCACATTGATAGCACCTCTTATCTCCACTCTTGCACTCGTTCTTCTTATGTCCAAAGCTTCCCAATAATGGAAACACACCACATTTGCAGGGCGTCTCCCACTTAGCCTCTTGCCATACCCACCTTCCACTTGCCTTTCTTTGCGAGAAACTTCATAGGGCTTTCCCAAAGCTGCGAGTTCTTCTTCTCTTTACCAACCCTGTACCTTGCCTCAGTATTTTCCTCATATATCCCCGCAACTATCCACCAAGTCGGCCAAATACCCTGATCTTCTGATGCCCAATTGCCTGCTTAACCTCAGGCTTCAAACCGTTCTCAAATTTCACGCACTTGGAGAATTCAGATGTAGCTTCTTCATAGTAGGGGTGGAATTTCACCAGCTCTTCAAACTTTGCAGCGTACTCTACCACTGACTTACTCCCTTGCTTCAACTCTAGGAACTCCATCTCCTTCTTTCCTCTCACATCTTCAGGAAAGTATTTCCTCAGAAATTCCCTCTTGAATACCTCCCACGTAATCACCTCTCCAGCAGCTTCTAACCTCGGCATGACTCCCAACCACCAATCATCTGCCTCCTCGGCCAGCATATGTGTTCCATACCTTACTTTCTGAGCCATAGTACAGTCCATCACCCTAAAAATCCTCTCTATGTCCTTCACCCACGCCAACGCCCCGTCCGGATTGTACTTCCCTTTGAACGTTGGAGGGTTCTCCCTCTGAAATGTAGCTAGGCTACGAGCTCCTGCGTCCTCGGCAGCTTGATGAGGCTGATTCCCCATAGCAGCAGCCATCGCTTCCAGGGCAGCAGCTATTGCAGCGTCGTTTCTTCCAGCACGTCCAGCCATGTTCACTTACTCTCTGAGACAAGCCAATTAAAACGAGCATTAACACTCGGGGACTGGGAACTCAAGACTCAATACTTGGTCGGACAGACCGAAACTTTTGCTCTGATACCACTTAATGTAACACCCCTCCCATCTCTATTAATTTAACTAATTTAAAATCAGAGTTTAATAAAATTCTCGTGGAAAGATGCTACATTATCACTCAAACACCTTAGCATATATCTTTGAATTAGAAACATCAAAGATACATGCAAAGATAGGCAACTTCGCCCAAGAGGACTACGCGCCATTCAAAAATATGTTTTCAATTGTATTCATCACAATGAACACTCATACAAATTAGTCACATATATATTACAACTGAGTGCATACCCAAAATAAAACACTACTCTACTCTACTCGACTCCCAATTGTTACAACTACCAGAGCAGCATCGACTCCAAAAACCAAAGCAAAGTCGACTCTACTCGTGGGTACTGCAAGTTGCCACATTTGAGCAACATGGAAAGCGAAGAGGTGAGTTTCTAAACATTTGTAATAAAGGTTCATAACTAATGTAAATACATAGAATGCATTAAGCACTTGGTTCACATATCAAACAAAGAACTCAAGTAATAACACAAAGACATATAGTTAACGGTACTGTTAAACAAGATCACAACATAATTCAAATGAGTTATGCATGCAATGCAATGCAACCCAACTCTGTGGTATAATGCATGAGGATCCATCTCTTTAAGCCACTCGGGCATATCCGTCGCTAGTGATACTCGTGATCAAGTCTTTTTGTATCGAGACCGAAGTCTATAACCGTCGCTGATGCATATGAATTCATGAGACTAAATGAACAATGCATTCACTCAGAATATACAACTCTTTTGTGCAAACCGCACCGTCGCCTTACATTGCCTAGTCCTCTTAGACAACCACCATAGCACAACGGCTATTTGCCCACTCACAGGGCACCTCAGCTCCTCAGGCAGTGAGCCACTCCATCACTATGAAGGTCTCACAACACCTAGGACTGAACCACCACATAGGGACTAAACTGGACTAAGCCAATCCGTCCCTTTAAACGACTCTAGACGTTAAACGTAACTCCCAGTGGCGCCTAACAGCTCTATGCTGTTATGCGTCGAAAATAGGTCACCTCGGCACTCTTAGTCATCTCGGTACACCTACTCATCGACTCTCATATACTTCGACACATCCACTCGTCGACCCCCGTATACTTCGACACCTCTATTCGTCGACGCCTATATACTTCGACGCCTCTATTCATCGACACCGATATACTTCGACGCCTTTACTCAATCGACACCCATATACTTCAACGCCTTTATTCAATCGACACCCATATACTCGTCGACCCCCGTATACTTCGACGCCTCTATTCGTCGACACCTATATACTTCGACACTTCTATTTGTCGACACCCATATACTTCGACACATCTATTCGACAACACTGGATTCGACATTCCTACACTACACTTCGATACATACACCTAAGCACTCACCTCACTTCGACTATCATACGCAGACTTGCCTACGCACTACGTCTCGACCCAAACACCTCGGCATAACCACGTTATACCTCGGCAACTACTGGACGACACTCGTAATGGGTTCTATTGACACCTACGCACCTTCGTCCATCAAGTACAGCTCAACTCGTCCTCTTTAAGTCTAAGGACTACGCTTTAACACTTACGTCTTGCGTTAACCTTCCCGCACTTCGGTTTTCTCTACGATCACGTGCGCCTAACTTCTCCTTCCTCTCTTTAGGTACTCCTGACTAGGATTAAGCTCATGAACACACTCTTAGGCTCTCACGCTCACTGAGACTGAGAGTTCTCAGCTCTCATCTCCTCCCCATGGTCACTTACGTGACCAGCTCAGAAATCAACCATGAAAATCTTCATCAAGATGAAGTAACACAACCAGAATACTTAAAAACACATAAGCACACATTCAGGACTCAAGCCAAAAGCATGCATGCAAATACATTTAACATAAACACTATATTACGCAATGGAAGAGACCCCCCTTACCTTAAGCAACTTCAGATGATCACTCCCTTCACTCTCCGATAACCATAGCAACAAGTTATCCCTTGCACTTGAGCTTCTTCTTCGCTGGAAGCTCCTCCTTCTCTCTAGAAAATGATCTCACCTACCAACTTCTCTCTCTTACTTTTCTTAGATTCCTTTTTTGGGTGAAAACATGCTCCCTCTCTTACGACACTTTCATTTAAGGCACACACTTGGGCCTCTAATGACTCATGGGCCTCCAATGGCCTTTGGCCTCTACGCCCACCTTCTCCATTCATTTAATAATGCATCGTGCAGAGTGTGCATTGTGCAGAGTGTGCATTGTGTAGAGTGTCCATTGTGCAGAGTGTGCATTGTGCAGAGTGTGCATTGTGCAGAGTGTGCATTTTGCAGAGTGTGCATTGTGCAGAGTGTGCATAGTGTTGAGGTATTATTTTATTTAACGGCCTCGATTTTGCCGACACTATTTAACGACCTAGATTTTGCCGACACTAAACCCTTAAATCAATGGTTATGATCATCCTAAATCAACGGCTCACATACGATCACCTATATTATAAACATGTTCTCAAATTACACTAACATTCACACCAACAGTTTACCATCAACCTATATTTCTGAGTCATCTTCTCTTCTATGCTTCTTCCCAAACACCCTCTCCCCACCCGCTAAAATGGAATGGCAGTTGTGCCCAACCCAGTACTCGAATGACAAATTCCTAACTGCCCTTCATCACCGTGGGATTGTCACCACCGACGAACATGGTGTTGTCTTTCGTTGTCCTAATCATATCTTCTGTAGGATGAATAAAGACATCACATTCTCCCAACTGAAGGAGAAGGCTGAGAGAAGATACGGCTAGAGGAGGGTGGCGTCAAGACGTGGAGCGTATCCGTTACAAAAAGTACAATTGTAGAGATGATGGGACTGTCTGTTATTCAGTTATGGAGATCCGCAGCGACGACGACGTTCGGGCAATGATGGAATTTCATGCAACACTTCCGATGGGGCGTCAGATCTTGGAGCTGTATGTGGACACAATACGCACTCCGGAAGAAGTCATTCATCTTCTGCGACAAAGACCACCCACACCACAACAAGCCATACCGAAAAGAGTCATTTCTCACTCCTGTACACTTCACTGTCAGGGCAATGTCAATTGCAGGGAAGAAGATGGTGTGTTTTTTGACGGTCCAAACACCATTCATTCCAGACTTAAGAACAACATGACCTTCGCCGATCTGAGCGAAAAACTAACGGAAAAGGCACACCTAGAGGGAGAGGAGGAAGAAATCACTTTATATAAGTTATTAGTTGTGTCATGCACATGTGAATTATTTGAATAGGTATGTTTTTTATAATGGAATGAAAATAGTTTATATCTATAATTCAAAAATGAAAATATTATCAATGGAATGTTTTTTTATAAAAAAGATAAAAAAAAAAGATTTTTATTTTAATTGAAGGATAAAAAAATTTAAAAAAATTAGATAATTATCTTTTCATGAGATATTTAATTTGTGAGATTTATTTGCGTAGAATAAATATTATTTGATAATCTATAAAACTAAGAGTTGTCACATTCATATGAAGTCGTTGTTTTTTTTTTTACAATAAATAAGAAGTCGTTTTTTTTTTGAAGCGATAAATAAGAAGTCGTTGTGTTTATCTAAATCTGGAACCGCATGGCAGGTAGGTATATAATAAAGTATAAACAACAACCATGTCTAATATTGTGTACTCAAATATAATACCACGGGGGCCGCACCTTACGGATCTCGATATATTTTTCTAAACCAATGGATACTTAATTGCTGAGACTAATCTCCGAGATATTGAGATTTATTTAAGGAGTTAATCTCTTCTATCATTAGGTATTTTTTCATACGCACCAAATAGAAATCGAACTATTGACCAAATGGTTAATGGGTCAAAGTATCTACCACTTGTGTTATACCATGTTGGTACAGATCTCGTGGTATTTTTTCATACGCACCCGCTAAAGATCGAACCATTGACCAAATGGTTAATGGACTTCACGTTTCACTGTCTTCATTCAATAAAGTTAGGAAAATAATGGATGTGTACGAAACAAGGGGGTGGAGGTGGGAGTGGGATCCAGAATTATAAGTAAATATATGAGTGATGTAATAAGAGAAATAAAAAGAATTAGAGATGTTAAATGGTGTTAGTCAACAACTATGAAGCCCGAATATGGGATACGATACGGGATACAATACGACACCATACGTGGATACGGGAGAATTTTGAAAATGAATATACGATACGGCAATGAAACTTTAATAAAATTTAAAATAAAATTCAAAAATATAAAACTTAAAGATACTTGTGATCAAAATAAGTAAGCATAGTACCAACAAGGATTGGTCCGAGTGGTAATCGGACTCTCAGTGACAAAATCGAAGTACTGCAGTATTAAGCCAGATTTCAGCGTAGATTTGTCATCGATAAAGCTGGTGGAAACTACGCACCAATGAGGAAGATTAGTTTGCACATAAATGAAATCATGTGCCCTTTTTGGATCCATTTTATTTCTCTTCAAAGAATGGATAAAAGAGTAAGTATCTGGTTGTCTTTTGATTTAAAAATAAATATAAATTCTAGGATACTCTCAAGATATGTATCCGGTAAGTATCTGATCTCTTTTTGATTTAAAAGTAAACATAAGTTCCAGGATACTCCCAAGATGCGTATCTGGAGGTATCCGACACGTATCAATATTGGATACGTATCGAATACGGGTATGTGGCCTATTTTGGAGTATCGGGGTTTCATAGGTCAACAATCCTTGGCAAAAAAACCAAACAAAACCAAAAAAAATAATTATTTTCCTAAACAACCCACCTTTTAGATTAAATACCAAACTAAGCCACTTTTTTTTTTCTTTGGTGAACTCGCTCCCCACCCCTAGTTCACCAAAGAAATTTTGCAATTTTTTTTAAAATCCTTTGATGAACTCGCCCCCCCCCCCCCCCATAGTTCTCCACATGGTTTTTTAATTTTTTGATTTTCTTGTATTTTATTTTATTAAAATCTAAATTAATTTAATTTAATTACAATAATTAATTTAAATAATTAGAATAATTAATAAAATTATTTATAAAATAATTCTTGTAAAAATACGGTAAATAATTAAGATATTAATAAGTGGAATGCAATTTAATATTCGATAAGAACAAAAAGGAAAAACACAAATTGCAAAAATACAAGCATAGGAAATTTAAAAGCGAAACAACAGGAAAACATAATACAACCTAGTTCTACTTAGAACTACTACTACTACCTCTAATTCTACTACGGATGTGTTCGATGATTCTCGTGTTTCGACGAACAATTCGAGATAAGGTTCAATGAAACCTTGGAATTATTCATGTTTCTCAAACATTTGACTTAACGTCTTCGTCATTCTTGATAGGCTTAAGGCACTTTCGAATACGACACGTGGGTTCCAAATTTCACGACGTAGGGGATTCACATTCGATTTTTTTAATTTCTTCCTCAACACCATCTAGTTTCACATTTTTTATTAGTTTTTCTTTCAATTCTGCGAATGTGATGTTGTTCTTAAGCACGAATTTTTAGTTTTTGATTCACGACTATGAATCAACGGACTGTAATGGTCGCCCCAGACTGTTAGTCATCTCATACTCAACTTTACAGGGGTGCGTAAGTATGGGTTGTTGTGGTGCGGGTGGTGGTGGTTGAAGAAGATGCATGATCTCTTCTGGAGTTCGTCTTGTGTTCACATACAGCTCTAAGATTTGTCGCCCCATCGGAACGTTAGCTAGATGTTCCATCATTGCGCGGACGTCCTCGCCGCCGGATCTCCATGATCGAATATTTGGACACCCCATCATCTCTACAATTGAACTTTTCAAACGTATGCGATCGACGTCTTTACGCCACGCTCCCTCTGGGCGAATCTTCCTCTCAGCCTTCTCCTTGAGTTGGGCGAATGTGATGTCCTTATTCATCCTGCATAACACATGGTTAGGACAACGAAACACACCATGTTCGTCGGTGGTGACAGTTCCATTGTGATAAAGGGCGGTTAGGAATTTGTCGTTTGAGTACTGGGTTTGGCACAACTGCCATTCCATTGTAGCGGGTGGGGCGATGGTTTTTGGGGAAGAAGCAGAGAAGAGAAGATGAGTCAGAAGGCAAGGGTAGGTTGAGGGTAAATTGGAGGTGTTAATGTTAGTGTAATTTGAGAATGTATTTATAATAGACGTGATCGTGTGTGAGCCGTTGATCTAGGGTGATCATAACCGTTAATTGTAGGGTTTAGTGTCGGCAAAATCTACGCCGTTAAATTGTGTCGGAAAAATCTTGGCAGTTTAATAATGTCGGCAAAATCTAGGGCGTTAAATAATGTCGGCAAAATCTAGGTCGTTCAATAAAAAAAGACCCCAGCACTATGCACACTCTGCACTATGCACACTCTGCACAATGCAAAGACTGCACAATGCAAAGACAATGCACACTCGCACAATGCACACTCGCACAATGTACACTCGCACAACGCATTATTAAAGATTGAAGATAAAATATTTAATAAGTGATCCAACTTAATTAAATGTGACTTAACATTAAAACCTTAAATTTAATAATTGACAAAAATACCACTTGTTAATTTTGAAATACAACTTCAAACTAATAATACATTAAACAACATTGACTAGTTTACATTGCGGTTAGAGGCGCTTATTTTTGTTGTGACCTCATTTCTACAAATTCCGCATCTTTTGGTGCGGGTTCCGTTCTCTTTGATCCATCTCTGCATTTAATACGAGTAGATCGTGGGCGGCCCTTTTATCTCTTCTTTTAGTTGGATCATCGTCAGTAGTTCAATCGTATTGAAATCGGGCCATGAGGTCTCGATGAGCAAGGGTGGGAACTCCACAATGTAAGTATTGAAAACATGATGCATTGTGTAGGGTGGATCAACAACCGCAAGTGGTCGAATCGCATTTAGAGCATGCTACGATGGCATGTGAACATGGGTAATGAAGGGCCTGGAATTCCCCACACTCACAGGTTTTTGATCTGAAGTCGACCACAAATGAGGTCGCAGGTCTACCACTTTGTGGTCGTTGTTCTTCCCGAACTCGGAACAATTGCCTGGCACGATCGTGAATTGCGACGGTGTGCGTTTGTGACACTTTGATGTTTTCAACAATGTTTTTCATCAATGTTTCAGAGAACATTGTTCCAGATGCCATCATCGCCTGTGCTTGTGTTCCCCGTTTCACAAAGATCTCATTCATCCTAAAATATGTTGCATCTATTAATGAACGGATCGGGAGATTCCGCACCCCCTTAAGGACATTGTTGATGCACTCTGCAAGGTTTGTTGTCAAGTGCCCCCAACGACAACCTCCATCTCGGGATATCAACAACTGTTCTGGGTTAATGTCTTCAACCCAATTCACGCCATCAGGACCTACTTCGTCAGCAATTTTATTTTTGTAGTGATTAGCTGATCTCTCTGTCATTGAGTATGCTGAAGCAAGTAAAGTAAGATGTTGGTAATTATGGAATGCAAAATACATAATAAAAAATTAATAAAGTTTCAAAGATACTGACCCATATTGACGAGATGTTTCCTGGCAGGAGTGTTCTTAAAGTGTCTCATGAAGTTCTGTGCTATGTGGCGGATACAGAATACGTGTTTCCAGTTGGTGTTTACACGCCTAACAGCACTTTTGATAGACTCGTGTCTATCCGATATCAAACAGAGTCCCTCCTGTGGTGTCACAAATTGTCTTAAACGAGATAGGAAGAAATACCAAGCCTCCGCTGTCTCACCCTCGACAACTGCATACGCAATTGGGAAGGTTCCGTTTCTTCCGTCTTGTGCGATTGCCAAAAGAAGGACCCCTTTGTACCTACCATACAACCATGTTCCATCAACAGACACCACTGGTTTGCAGAATTTAAAGCCTTGTATGCACGGGCCAAAACTCCAAAAGATGCGGTAGTTTGAATTTAGAGCTGAGTTTGACAAGGGTGTAGTTTTGACATCTAAACAACAAACCCCGAGTATCTGATTTTTCTACATAACCATTGTAAAACACGGTGATAAAAACTGGGGCTGGAGTTGGAGCCATTGATGAAGTTGGGAGCAGGAGGGTGTGTTTGAGTTTTAGTTGGTAGTAGGAGGATTTGTAAAGGTGTGGTTAGTGGTGAGAGATGTAGTGGGTATTTATTGAAATTCTGACGATGTAGATTGCCTTGAGGGGTTTTGGTTTTGAAGGCCAGGATTGCACCGTGACTTTTGACGGCTACGATTGCACCGACAATTTTAATGGCCAGGATTCCACCGACAGTTTTGAATATTTCAATGTGCATTGTTCATAGAGGACCAGCTTGCATTGTGCAGAGTGAACTGTGCATTGTTCAGAGTCCACTGTGCAGCGTGCATTGTTCAGAGTGAACTGTGCACCGTGCATGTGTATGGACCTGACCATTATCAGAACAATCATGACAACCACTAAGGCATCTTGACAAAGCCTAGTGGACAAACCCCAGTGGCCCCCTTGTCTCCCACTATCAGAAGGTGAAATGCATGTGAATAATTATTGAAAGTCCGACGGTTTAGATTGCACCGAGAATTTGAACGGTTAGGATTCCACCGACCGTTTTGTTTCTTGCAATCCTACACCCATTATGGTCGTGGCAATGTAGGGTATATTTTGTGAAAATAATGCACATAAAAAATTAGGGGAAAAAAGTAGGGAAAATAACCATGTTAATTTTAGGTGAAAAAGATGATTTTTAGCACACTTTCTAGTAAATAAATTACTCATGAAAACATTTTTTAAATTTTTTTTCCAACACAACACTTTAGTATTACACTTTCTCTACAAGGTATAATATTTAAAAAATTATAATACAAATTAAATTCGTAGGAAAAATGTTCCTAAAGTTATGTAAAAAACCGTTTTTTATACTTAGTGAAAAAAAAAATCAATCTTCAATTCCTTTCTTCTAGACCTACAAAGTAATACAATAACTAATAAATCATTGAGATTTCATTGACCTCAGTACCTCTCCTATCATGTCATATAAAATTTTTAATTTTATTAAATTTTTTAACCTAACTTAAATTCATTTAACTTAGACAATACTATGACACTTCCTTATGGACAAATGCATGTGAATACTTGTCATAAACAATGTGAAAGACATATGAACAACCTAGAGACAAGCAACTTGACAAAGGCATGTGAATTAGTGTCATAAAGGGTTATTAGGGTCATGTGAATAACTTAGACACAAGTATATGGACAAAAACATGTGAACTACTTTAATAATGGTTGAACACAAAAATCAAAATCATCATTTACACCACTACACCCATTTTGGTCGTGGAAATATAGGGTATTTTTTATTAAATAATAAAAAAAAATTAGGGGAAAAAAATTAGGGGAAAAAATTAGGGCAAAAAACAATGTTAAGTTTAGGTGAAAAAAATGATTTTTAGCACACTTTCTAGTGAATAAATTACTCATGAAAACATTTTTTAAATTTTTTTTTTCCAACACAACACTTTAGTATTACACTTTCTCTACAAGGTATAATATTTACAAAATAAAAATAGAAATTTAATTCATGGGAAAAATGTTCCTAAACTTAGGTAAAAAACCCTTTTTTATACTTAGTCAACACCTACAAAGTAATACAATAACTATTAAATCAATGAGACCTCATTTACTTCAGGACCTCTCCTATTCCTGAAGAAGAAGATCACACAACTTGTTTCAAGAAAGAATTAATTTAAAAAATGTGGCTTGAATGGGAAAAAATTAGGGCAAAAAACCATATTAAATTTAGATGAAAAAAATGATTTTTAACACACTTTCTAGTAAATAAATTACTTATTAAAACATTTTTAAATTTTTTTTTCCAACACAACACTTTAGTATTACACTTTGTCTACAAGGTATAATATTTAAAAAAATATAATACAAATAAAATTCGTGGGAAAAATGTTCCTAAAGTTAGGTAAAAAACCGTTTTTTATACTTAGTGAAAAAAATTTCAATCTTCAATTCCTTTCTTCTACACCTACTAAATAATACAATAACTAAAAAACCCTTTTTTATGCTTACAGAAGTGCATAGTTAAAACTGTAGTACAATCTACACCGTTTAAATTGTCGGTACAATCTGGGCCTTTAAAACTTTGGTGCAATCTACACCGTTTTAAACCGCTTCTGCAATCTGAACCATCCATAAATATCGGTTTTCGGCCAAAAAAATTACTTTGTGGGACAATCCCGGTGGCCCCGTTGTCTCCCACTATCAGAAGGTGACATAATTGCATTTTGGAATCCAAGACCCATTATTGCGCTTTGTCCCCACCAACCACTGAACAATCTTTAGAATTCATTGGATTCCCTACAAAACCGTGTGCTCAAACAAAACCATGGGCTGAAACAAAACCATGGGCTGAAACCATCTTTCAATACCATTATATATTCAACCATATATTCATTGCTTTCATTCAGACAAAAATCAAACCATCTTCTCTTCTCTGCCTCTTCACCTTCCACAAGCCCTTGCCTTCTGAACCATCTTCTCTTCTCGCTTTTCATCTCTTGGTCTAACACGCAACCGACTTTACTTTCTTTATCACTCTCTTCATCTCCATCCAAAAATGTCTACCCTACTAAACCAAGCTAATCATATTTCCAACTATCTCAACAATGACCCCATGGATGTTCATCACAAATTCACACTTCCCACAATTGATGAATCTATACTACCTTTGATAGAAAGAGTTGGGTTTGGTAAAATTCTTTCAATTGGCTCGTTCAAAATCCAACCACCTTGGTGGCAAAGAATGATCGAAGCTGGAGACCGAAACACACACGTTTCATCTTCCAAAGAGGGGAGTGCACAATAACTCTCAAGACGTCGAGTTGCGGTTGGGGCTTTTACGTTAGCGGAGATGCCATTATCGCAATACCTCAAAAACTTGGCCTGAACTATGCGAACGATATTTGGGTAAAGTTGTCCCACCTAATGGAAAAGATGGCCACTGTCTCCTGTTGAGTTGGCTACGTCGTGAATTTATGGAGGTTCCACAGGGGGCTTCCATGACAGTTCTTAAACAATATTGTAGGGCTTGGTTGTTGCTTTTGATCGGTGGGTACATACTCCCAGACAAAACATCAAACAGAGTCAGCATGAAATACCTACTCCCCTTGATAAATTTCGACAAAATATCCAAATTTAGTTGGGGGTCAGCATGTTTGACAAACTTATACCGGATGTTGTGTACGACATCTACAACGCACGGAAAGGCTATGGGTGGATGTACTCTTTTGTTACAGTCTTGGGTCTGGTACCGCATGCCTTTCCTAGCACCGTCTTGCACACTTTCATATGATTGGCCACTAGCAAAGAGGTAAAAATTTGACACTTTTTTTAAAAATACTAACAATTACATTTGATCTTTATGTTAACCGTTCCTTTATTTACTAGATGGGCAACACCACCACTTAATCACACCAGATGTCCAAGAGACCTTGTTTCGTACAGAACAAGGATCGATCACATGTGTTGAGTATTTTAAGTGGTTGCCTTATGAGGATTTCAACCTTCCACCGACGATATGAGGTCTCGGCCATATGGACTACAAACACAGCTATGGTGTGTTTCCATATGGTGGAATGGCACCACGCAGATAGGGTTAAATTGCAATACCGACTTACTGCGCAAGAGATACCACCAACCACGGATTTGACTCGCTCGCACGTAATCACCATGCGGGACAACTGATGACACCGATTGGACTCGATATCACACTCATTTGGATCGATCGTTGGAATGATAGAGAAAATCGGGTGTGTTGTCGGTCGACCACCGCTATGGAACACCAAAGCGATCCCGATAGATACATGCGCCGGTTTTTCAAAAATTCTCGCCATACATTTACGCCGACCAACAACTAAGGGATCCTCGTCTTTCTTGGTGTGTTGTGGGTCGATGTGGAAGAATCGGATGAAGAACAACCACCACCTCCCCAAGAACTCAAATCGAACGCCGAGAGCGAAGCTGTAATCGTTATCGACGTCCGCACAAATCAAGATCGGAACCAAGCAGCGTGTGAGAAGAAGAATATGTGCCCCACCGCCACTCTATCTCACACACACCAACATCTCAAAGACACCGATATGTTCGACTCTCTGTTTGGTTTTCGCGGCCGACACCCGAGTCTGCGATTTATGCTCGTGAACTTCAAGAGAGGGCGCGGTGCTAGTTCTTCATCGATTGCCACAATATTATCAATACCCACCTCCCTCGAGCCCGGTGTGCTAGTTCTTCATCACCGCCCAATATTATCAATACCCACCTCCCCGAGCCCGGGCGTGCAAGTTTTTTTCATCGGTGCCCGAATATTATCAATACCAACATGCCCCCGAGCCCCAACCCCAATTATTTCGGACCCACCTCCCGCATCACGATCGAGGAAGAACCCGAACAACCACAACAATGGCCAACGTCCACAACGTAATCCCCCGTCCTAGACGGTGTGGAACCGTGTCTCATCTTCTTCGTTAATACTTTAATGTATTATTAGTTTGAGAAGTTGTATTTCATAGCAAAGAAGTTGTATTTTTATGACTTATTAAATTCAAGGTTTTAATTAATGGTCTACATCTTTACCGACATCGTTTAACTACCTAGATTTTGCCGTAATTTTTAATATCTTCATTTTTACCCAAATTATTTTATAAATAATTATTCTAATTATTTAAATTAATTATTGTAATTAAATTAAATTAAGTTAGATTTTAATTAAATTAAATACAAGAAAATCAAAAATTAAAAAACCATGGGGAGAACTAGGGGGGGGGGCGAGTTCATCAAAGGATTTTAAAAAAATTGCAAAATTTCTTTGGTGAACTAGTGGTGGGGAGGGCGAGTTCACCAAAAAAAAAAAGTGGCTTAGTTTGGTATTTAATCTAAAAGGTGGGTTGTTTAGGAAAATAATTATTTTTTTTGGTTTTGTTTGGTTTTTTTGCCACAATCCTTTCAATGAATCGACTTAGTTATTTTATTATTGGCTCTTTTTTTGTACCCCACCCTTCCCCATATACCCCACCCAAAGATGATATTCCCAAAATGCCCTTCAAAACCGCTTTTTTTTTTCAAAGTAACACGAATCGTATATATCTCTTTTGGGGCATATATACGATGGGCAATGTTTTGACATCGTATATATGTTCATTGTGCGTATATACAATTGATGCGTTTTAAGTCATCGTATATACGCACAATGGACATATATACGATGTCAAAACATTCCCCATCGTATATATGCCCCAAAAAAGATATATACGATGGGCTTATTTTTGGTTAACAGTTATGATTTTATTACCGGTTATAATTTGAAGTCTCGTGATTTGATTAACATCAACGGTGTAGATATATTGGATTAAATAAACGCGTATAATTACAAAAACGCGATATAGTAATATATACACGTGTAATACAAAAAAGGTGTGAATCTATCTACAAGCCGTCAATAGAATCATCGGCTAAATCGATACATGGCACATCACTGTGAGTGGGAGGCTGCACGGGAGGACACATAGACTGCCATAGGGTAAAACGTCCGGCATACGGATGCAACCATGAAGCAAACTCTGGTGAGTAGTGCTGGTACCACTGTGGGGCAATAGGAGGCAAGGGACAAGTGGGAGAGATTGAAAGATGCAACCAGTGTACATTTTGCTCGTTCAGAACAGATATGATTTTGAACTTAGATGAACTGTAAGTGCCTCTCAAAGGCAAATAAGTGAAATTCATAGGCAAAGAAAACTGAACCAATGCAACATTATACCTGATTGCAACCATATACCCCATCTCAGGCAAATCAAACCACTTTGAGTCCGACTGACGTCTGTATGACTCAATAGTTAAAGCTTTGCGAAGCTCTAACAGTCGGTTCTTCCCAAACATGTCTGAATACAATGTTTCCCTGTCCTTTGTTTCCTGAATCAAAGCTTGCCTAATCAGAGGCCAAGAGTCCTCACCCATGTCAAGTCCAACACCGACTGCTCTAAAACCGCAGTTACCGTCACCTTCAACATCAACAATTTTTTCAACATAGTTGCGCACGTGTGCTAGAACAAATGGTAAGTGGATTTTAGTCTCAGTTGTCTGTGATAATACTCTAGAAGCACGCTGAGATAATTTGGTTGACCGCTGTGTAGGAATTTTGGAAGCCCCGGATTCTTCAGTCTGTTTTAGCTTCTCATCCACATGCTCCCACCCAGAAGGATCACGCTTAGCATCAAATAATTTTTGTTTTTTCTTCTTTGGTGCACCTTTCGTTCTGACTTTTGATTTAGGTGCAACCATAGAAGAAGTAGAAGGGAAAGCTATCTCATTCAACTGTCTCTTAAAAGATATTTTTCCTCCTCACTGACTTTATCAAATCTTGCCTGGATAGCATCAAACTCATAAGAAATATCACAAGTAGATGATTTATCCTGAGTGGATTTATCATCTACTGCATCCAAACTCAAGTGTTTCCAGTGATCATCAACAACATTAAGCGGAATAGAATTGCCGGAAGCATGAAAAATACCGATCTCACAAGCACAAGGAAGTAGATGTGTCTTCCTTTGAATGCACCGACACCGCCCTTTGTCATATCCAACCCCGGATTTTGACCTTCCAAACTCTTTCACCATGTGACCCAATGCAGATAACGAAACAAGTCCTTGAAGATTTTTAAACAGTGGAATATTAGACTTGACTTCGATTCTGCTGATGCTTCTTTGAAAAGACCCGATAATTTGATCAAAATGTATTGTCAGCATGTCATCAATAGATATGAAACATTTTGATAGATCACCCTTCGAAGTCTTCAACTGTCTTTTCAAAGACCAATGCAACGATTCCGCTCTGAAATAATAAACAAGTGTCAAAGAAATTTAATCAACGATAAAAAATATGTCCACGTGTCAAAAAAAATCGAGTAACGGATAGAAATATTAAACAAGTGTCAAAGAAATTTATCGACGATAAAAAATATGTCCACGTGTCAAAAAATATCGAGTAACGGATAGAAATAATAAACAAGTGTCAAAAAAATTTAATCGACGATAAAAAATATGTCCACGTGTCAAAAAAAATCGAGTAACGGATAGAAATATTAAACAAGTGTCAAAGAAATTTAATCAACGATAAAAAATATGTCCACGTGTCAAAAAATATCGAGTAACGGATAAAAATACCTGTTGGTCGTGGAATTCTCCAAGTGTGGGATCTGGTTAGTCCATGCTGAGATAAATCGCTCCTTATGCGGTGTCAACCATGTGTCGTGCACGTATTTAATGAGAGCAGGTTTATCAGAGCAAGCAGCCTCAAAAAACTTCATATTAGATAAGTACTCTGACTCATCAACAGAATCAATAATACATAGCTAGGGAGATAGGACCTCCTCCCGTCTATCCTTGTGCACCAACTCTTTAATCTTCGCTTTGACATTTTTTGTAACATGCCAATGACACAATAAATTTGTAGAAGAAGGAAAGACATCAAGAATAGCAGACATACAGCCGAGATCTCTGTCTGTCAAGAAAACCTGAGGATGAATAGAATGCAAATCACAAATATCTTTCATTCTTTGCAATACCCAAGAAAATGAATAGCAAGCTCCTGTCCAATATAGGCAAATGCAACATGGAAAGTCAACTCAGTGTTAGTCACTCCCACAATCTGCAAAAGAGGCAAATTGTATCTGTTGGTCTTGTAGGTTGAGTCAAGGATGAGAACTTTGGGAAACAACCTCAATAACTTTATAGAAGTGGGATGGGCCCACATGATATCACTGACGACATCAGACCCGTGAATCTTTCTACTCCAACATAGATAATTATGTGATGCAATCGGCCTCAACACCTCACGAATGTCCGTTCTAGGACCCCTCTTTGTAGACCAGGTATGCGTGGACGCGCTTTATAAACTTGACGAAGAGTAGTCACATTCTCCGGATCTAGCTTCTTCAAAGCAGTAATAGTAGCTTTCGGTCCGACATCAAGATCCGCATGCTCGTTAACCAGATCCTTTTGCGCCTTAGACAGACGCCCAAATGCATTAGTACCAATGGAAGTTTTAAGCAACTCGTGCGTGTGTCTACCACATTTAACCGTCACACACCAACCCTCACGGCGAACAGTGCAAGTAGCCTTCAATCTAAAAGGACAGTCTCTCCTTTTAGAACCGAAAACCCTTGAATCGTATATACCTCCTCAACCTTGTATATACGATGGGTATTTTTTTCACATCGTATATACATGGCCCAGATGTATATACGACTAGATCTTGAAGCCCACTCGTATATACCTTCCATTGAGGTATATACGACGCGAGATTTTGTGGGTTCCAGTCAGAGAGAATTAATGAAAGTCAAAAAGTGAATTAATGCCAGAGGTAAAATCGGTATATCATAAATGGGTGGGGGTGGGAGGGGATGGGGTGGGGTATAAAAACCACCCCTTTATTATTTTATATCAATATTACTCATTAGTCCTGAAGACTCTATTTCGTTGGCTAATTGCTATAAGAGGTGGACCAGCATTATCATTATTTTATATCAATATTACTCATTAGTCCTGAAGACACTATTTCGTTGGCTAATTGCTATAAGAGGTGGACCAGCATTATCATAATTATAGCACTTCCTCTTCTCTTTGCACTTTAGAGTCATTATTTGTTGCATACAATCTGCAATGTCGAGCACCTCACAGGTTATTACATGTAAAGGTATCATGTTTAATTTATCACCTTCATTTTTAATTCATATGATTTTCAAAAATATATTAACATATAGTTTTAACTCACATATGGATTATTGTAGCTGCAATATGCTGGGGGGTAGGAAAGGCAGTGACAGTGGAGGAGATACAAGTTGACCCACCAAAGGCAAATGAAGTTAGAGTCAAGATGCTTTGTGCCAGTTTCTGCCACACAGACATCTCAGGCACTAAAGGATTCCCACATGTTAGACTCCTAATTTCATTCTTGGTGTTGTTGTTTGTGTTGAGATTCTCTATGATTTTAGGAGATTCTCTCCCTTGTTGTTAACCGTGTTGAACTCAGTGTATTTTACTCCTTTTATTTCTAGCACGTGTGTTTCGGCGCCCTTTCAAATCCATCATAGAAGGTGGAGGAGTGTGTGCCAATGATACTAACGGTCTCTTACTTTGTCTGATGTGTTATTTTAGTCCTTAGGAACTAATGAAACAGACTTGACAAAAGATTGAACGTTGCTTACTTTGAGATTTTTTTTTTTGTTTAACTGATGGACAAATTAAGAGTGTGTAAATCTATTGAAAAAAAAACTTATATTTCTTGCTTCTACTAACGATTTTCCAAAAACTATTTTGCAGAATAATTTTCCTCTAGCAATGGGTCATGAAGGAGTTGGGTAAATGTCGAAAAATAAATCTATTACATTTCTTTTCATTTACTCCTATTAATATAAACAAGAGACTAATTTCCATCTAGAACTAAAATTAACCTTTTGTATTTCATTATATTGTAGTGTTATAGAGAGCGTTGGTGATCAAGTGAAAAATCTGAAGGAAGGAGATATGGTAATTCCAACATACATAGGAGAGTGTAAAGAATGTGAGAATTGTGTTTCAGGTAAAACCAATTTGTGTCTAACATATCCTATAATATTGACTGGTCTGATGTCTGATGAAACTTCAAGAATGTCTATCAAAGGGCAAAGACTATACTACATGTTTAGTTCTCCGACATGGTCAGAATACACAGTTATAAATGCCAACTACCTTCTCAAAGTTGACCCAAACATCGATCCAGTTCATGCCAGTTTCATCTCATGTGGGTTTTCAACTGGTTTTGGATCTGCTTGGAAGGAAGCCAATGTTGAAAGTGGTTCAAGTATAGCTATTTTTGGTCTTGGGGCCGTTGGATTAGGGGTATGCACAAAACCATCTTATGTCTTTGTCAGTATTTTTTTATTTTTAGATTTTGTTTATATTCTGTAACGGAAGGAGTATTCGTCTATGAAGTTAGAATTTTGATTCTAGAATGAGAATGATCTTACGATGCAGGCTATAAGTGGAGCCAAAATGATGGGAGCAACTAAGATAATTGGGGTTGACAAAAATGAGATGAAGAGAGAAAAAGGAGTAGCTTTTGGAATGACTCACTTTATAAATCCTAGTGATTTCGATAAACCTACATCACATGTGATTAAGGAATTGAGTGGTGGAATGGGTGTAGATTATTCCATTGAGTGTACTGGAATACCTCATTTATTTAATGAAGCAATTGAAGCCACAAAAATGGTAAGTTTAACCTCTTCAACAAATACTACTCCCCATTACAGAAGAATATAAGTACAAACTGATCAATAGAAGTTAATATATCTAGTCCAAATTTTGAATCATATACATCAACTTCTGTTAACCAATTTTTGCTTATATTCTATATATAACGGAGAGAGTATAATTATTCTTCCCCATCTTTCTATATTATTATGCTTCTAAATTTTGTTTTATGTATATATATAGGGAACCGGAAAAACAATTGTAGTTGGTGTAGGAGCTGAACCTATTGTGCCGTTTAGTATTTTCTCCATCATGTCTGGTAGAACGGTGAAAGGTTCGGTTTTTGGAGGGATAAAAATTACATCAGATCTTTCCAACATTGCTAACAAATGTCAGAAAGAGGTAGTGCTCTAAACAATAAATTATACTATATCTGAATTCGTATATAAACAACAAACAACTTTTTAGATTTATTGAAAAAACTATGTAACTGGACTATATACATCACTTTGTAATGTTATTGCTTATTTGATCTTGAATTATTTTCATTTTACAGGAATTCCCTCTTCAAGAACTATTCACCCATGAGGTCCCATTGGTGGATATCGACAAAGCATTTGAGTTGTTGAAACAGCCTGATTGTGTGAAAGTTGTCATCAAGATTTGATATTCTAAGTTTCTAACAACTGTTTTTGTTAAAACAAAACCTCTAATAAAGTTCGTGAATTTGCTCATCTAAATAAATATTTTGGTCTTCCAAGATATATATATATATATATATATATATATATATATATATATATATATATATATATATATATATATATATATATATATATATATATATATATATATATATATATACCAGGAATGAATTTGCTCATCTAAATATTTCAATTATATGTTCGTTAATATAACAAACCTCATTATTCTAAGGAAAAGGCCTGTAAAATGTACTCCATATAAATTTTATTATAAACAAACCTCATTTTGATTGTTATCACTATAAATATATATGGTTGATCGATCTGGTCCAAGTATGATGACTTTGGTGATTGTTGAAATATGGCATACACTAGGTGCTGATATATATGGACAAGTTATCTGACGTGGCAAGTCATAATCGGTTCCCTCGGTTATTCCCATTTGAAAGTTAGTTATGTTAGTTTGCTTTCCGTTAGTTACTGTTAGGCTTGATTTGTTCAGTATATAAGAACCATAAATGAGAGAAAGGGATTAGTATTTTTACCAAATTATCTTTATCAAACATTGTTGTGTTCACCATAATCATAAATACAAAGTTAAATATACATTAAACAAAGGTGACAAGTGCACTAGAGAACTTGGATTTGGTTCTTTTGGGCGTAGGCGTGTTGCGTTAAGCGGTGCGTATTCTTCCGGCTTTGGATTACATCACTAAACCAAGTGTTTAGTGATGGTCACTAAATTAATGGTAGCCGTAGGATGATCAAATTTTTAAATAAATTGCATCTAATGGTTATAGTTTAATAGGGGTATTATGGTACTCTCATATATTTATTGTATTAATTAAATTAAATTAACAAATATTCTGATTCCTATTTTCAAGGGATAGTTTTAATTCACACTTAAATTGCTTTAATTATTGTTCCTATTATTTCTTCTTCCTCCTTTTTTTCTCCTTCTTCGTTCATCCGCGTTGGTTCCTTTTTTTCTTCGTCATCTTCCTCCTGTGTTCGTTCTATCATATCGTTCATCATTCTTCATACTCCTGGTTCCATTGGTGTATATATATATATATATATATATATATATATATATATATATATATATATATATATATATTCATACTCCAACAAAATTCTTATATTTATGGTATATTTATTTTTGTAAACAGAGAGTACCATAAGTGTATTATCGTTGATCATCATGCGTTCTTCTTTTCCAACACTACAAAAAACGGAACAAATTGCGGGGGTTTTTAAGTCGTTTAGCGGGGGTTTTAAACCCCCGCAATGTAAATCTTGGGAGTTTTAAAAACGCCGGAGTTTCAAGTGCCGCAATCGTTTACGGGAGTTTTTAGAAAAGCGCTGGTATCGTGTCTTTTAGCGGGGTTTTATCTTTGCGGAGGTTTTTAACCCCACAATTAGTGGAGGTTTTACTAACCTCCACTCACAATCGATGGAGGTTTTTTTGAGGGGTTATATAGGATTTTTTGTGGGGTTACAACCTCCTACAATAGACATAATTTTTTTTTTTTGCAAATTGAGAATTTCGTTTTTCCTTATCTCATTATCATATTTAATTACTAATAATTATACATACATCTTACATAACACTTACTTAAAAAACTGAAAATTTCATTAAAAATATAACTGTGATAACATAAATGTAATGTCAAATATTTATGTCATCCAACTCAAAAAATTAATAAAAAGAAACAATTGTAGCTCAAATATCTATTGTCATACAGCTCAAAATCCTAATAACATCAAAAAAATCATATACTAAAGGATCCTAAAACCACTAAATGTTGCTAGCACCGAATGATCCACTTGCATCCAATGGAGAATGAGGTTCACTTGCACGCTCACTTGCCTGAAATAACAAAAGAAAAATTGACTCATTTCAAATATCCAAAATCAAATAAAAAAAAACTAAATTGATACATATTTAATTCCAACTAAAAAATTGAAGAACATAGAAATTTCCAATTTCTCATTCATTTGATGTCATCTTGATAGTCAAAACAAGTTGTTCCAAACTAAAATACATCTTGATAAGTATAGTCGGACAAATCCTAAAAATCATTGATAAGACTACGAGAGATGATGATATTATTTGTTTACTTGATTCAAACTTTTCAACAATTAATTCAAACTTGATTGAAATTTGAAAACTTACATTTGATGAATCAAAGACACCAATAAATTCTTGAGGATCTCTCCTTCTTTAAAGTAGCGGGTATCCTTTAAGTGCACGTTCCATGTTTGTGTACTTCTCTTTCCATATGTTAGGAGATGATGTGGTAGCAAGTGGATGAAGAAAGATTCAAATTTGAAAGTCGAAGTCTAGTATTTCTAAATGCAATGAAGAGGAGACACTCCCATACCCATACACCGCGTTCTACCAGAGTGTTGAGGCCCCAATAGACTACCCAAAACGTCATTTGGAGAAACTACGATCTCATCAATATTACTTTGAGTCAAACCCACTTCAATTTGTTCCTACCATCATATAAGATTTTCAGATTAAAAACACATGATTAAAATAAAAAATGAAACCTAAAGACGATATTGTTTAAGTGAAACTTACCACTATAACTTTTGTTTTATCGTTAACAACCGATCCGTCCTTCTTTTTATGGGTTTCAATATACACTTTTCCTCGACTTCGGTAGTTGTCGGTTTCCAAAAACTAAAATAGATTAAAAAATGTCACAATAGATATAATTATATATCATAGATCACAAACTCCATTAGATTAATTAATATAACTACCATCTCATGTCTTTTTCTCGAGAGAGGTTTAGAACCACCAGTATGAGGAATATCTTGCAGGCTCCGTATCTCTTTATTTCTTTGACAAACCTCCTACGAACAAACAAATATAATTATGTATTAGTTAAATAACTTGCTATACCAAAAATAAATAGATCAAAGTAAACCAAATCCTACTGTGTTTTTGGTGTTAGGCGATAGGTGACAAAATAAGCCCATTGAGTTTCATCTATGCTTAGGTTGGCACATTACTTATGATTTCATCTCTAGATTTAGTTGCATCAGAGAAATGGTCCCATAAGGTTTGCCTGTTTACAGCCCACTTCTTTGCAATGCTAAGTTTGCAATATCTTTTTGCAACAGTTTCAGTAGCCGAAAAACATAATCGAGGCTGCCAAAAAATGCTAAGTAAATAGAGTTTCAAACAAAATAAGTTCATACAAAAGACAATACATTTTGACAATAAATCAAAGTAATGCAATTGTGTCAGATTAGAGAAAAAACAATCAACAAAACAATTCCAAACAAAGTGACAGAAGTGGGTTTTGAAGCTTTATAGGAAATAATTACAATCATTTGACTGACACGATTACAAAAAGAAGTCACCACCGTAATAAAGGGAAAAGAATTATTACCGCAATGTTATCTCCATAGCAATCATTGAAATATTTAATAGGGAGACCTCGTGGTCCATTCCACCGGTCAAAGTTAATTGGAAATATCTTGCAATCAATTGCTAGTATACCCAAATATCCTGCAAGCAAGCCTTGTGCCTCACCAATTGCAGAACCTTGATCATCAAAGTGCACAATTATGCGATTCCCGCTAGGTAAGAATTGAACTTGCTTAATCTTGAGTCTAATCTTCTTAATAACACCTTCGGGGTCTTAAACAACAAAAAAATTCATTTAATCAAAAAGATAAAATGTATAAGAACTTTGACAAATGAAATGAAGTATAATGCACATACCTATTTGTTCAACAGACCAACTACTTGCACACTCACGTCCAATATATGGCATGCGGCTTTGAGATTCTTGTGGTGAATTGTGACCAATATTTTCAATTGAGGCAAATGATGTTTGATGGGAAGACTGAGATGAATGTCCTTCACTTTGAGTGTGAAGTGAATGGCTTGGGGATTGAGTTGGAAGATGTGCTTGAGGTGAAGCACTAGTTGAAGCTTGATTTGTAGTTGGATGGTATCCCGCACTTTGAGTGTGGAGTAAAGAATGGTTTGAAGCTTGAGTTGGATAATGTGTTGGGGCTTGAGTTGGAGGATGTGTTTGAGGTGAAGGATTAGTTGGAGTTTGATTTGTAGTTGGATGGTATCCTGCACTTTGAGTGTGGGGTAAAGAATGGTTTGAAGCTTGAGTTGGATAATGTATTGGGGCTTGAGTTTGAGAGTGTGTTTGAGAAGCCTCAAGTGGAGCTTGAGTTGGAATAGGAGGGTGTGTTGCACAATTAGTCTTGGGTGTTGACTTTAGTGGATTTTGGAAACGCCTAGTCTTTTGCCATCACTTTGCATATTCATGAAAAGGAGAAACATATAAAGTTAAATTCAAATCAAATGTCATATTGTCAAATCTTTTAGCATGCATAGAAAGCGTAATGGAGCTATTACCTTATTTACAATACAATATTAATTATACTATTCTACTCAGACATGTGTGAGTCTGTTGCCAAGTCGTGAGCATATTTGACTCAATTACATCATCAATAAAGTGGCTTGTAGCCAATTGCACATACTCATCATCAATCGTATAAAATTGTTCAAGTTGTTGCTCTTGGTAGGGTTCATTTTCATATACTTCATCTTCTATTTCTTCTCCCATTTCATACAAATCTCTTGGCTTTAAATGCACTGCAACACTCCATCCTTTATTAACCACGTCATCTACATAATACACTAGTTGTGCTTGAGATGCCTCAATGTAAGGGTCATGTTCTTCACGATCACCATTATGAATCAGTCTTTCAAAATTTACACAATTAAAATTCCAACTATCCTTTTTATACCCTCTATCTCGTGTAGTTTCCGCCCACTTGCATTTAAAAAGAACAACATTGAACTGCCCATAGAAGTTAATCTCAATAATATCTTCCAACTTCCCATAATAAGGTATATCTGCCTGTCTTGAGTTCCTATCAACACTACTTGAAACACAAGATGTCTTGGATGTTAAAAAAACTCCACTATTTTGTGTTCTCAGTCCCTCTTCTCGAGCCAAAGTTCGAAATTTGAACCCATTAATGTTGTAACCACTAAATCTCTTTGCATTGTCCAAAGGACCACGTGCTAGAAATTGTAGATCGGCAGTCATGTTATTCATTGTTTCTGGATTAATAATCTAGATAATGTAATGCAATTGTGTCAGTCAAATTTCGAAGCAAACATGACAAATAGGAACATAACTATTGAATGATCACATACCCGCTTTCGAAACCAATCAACAAATTCCTTAGATACTCTCTTTTCTATCTCTGTTGCTGAAGGTCTTCTGGACCTTGAACTTCTTTTTATGAATTGTCTAAATTCCCTACACGAATTAATAATATAGCAATTTAATGCACGTGATTATATTTAAAAGTCTAATAATGAATGAAATGAAGTTTATTCTAATTACTCACTCAACAAAGGGTGCAACTATTGAACAATTCAGAAGCACGTATCGATGAGCTTGTAGTTTTTGCATTTGAGTTAACATGAACATTGAGGAAGCTCCTACTGGTTTTCCAAGTTGAGGGAAGATAGAGGATGCATAGGAGAACTCATTCTCATTTGGGACATCACAAACACGCCCAGGTTTATTGAATCTTGTCTCTATATCTTCAATATAGCGAGAACAAAAAGTAAGAGACTCTTCAGCTAAGTAACCTTCAGCTATAGACCCTTCTGGTCGAGCCTTGTTACGTACAAAGGACTTCAAGTGACCCAATTCCCTACAAGAATGATCGATAATTAGTGTATACAAGTAATAGCAATGTTGTCATTTCCATTTAAATTTGTTGTACGGAGACGAACATGTTAGCATAACTTTTACTAAATAAAGGAGCATGTCAAAATAACAAATAAAAAAAAGACAAAACCGAAACCTAAAATACAGATAAGGGATAAAAAGCATATTTTAAGCTTCAACAAAAACTAGAAAAGGAGAATAACTGCTTTGCTTGTAAGGCGGGAGTGAAGACAAGTATTGTGAAGGGTATCAATGATCTCTGTGCGAGTCTCGTTATCCTTTAGATAATTAATTGCTTCAAAGATATATTCCTCACAAAGTGCACAAACATCCGATTTTACATTAAATTCTGCATTGGAAGATATGTCAACAAGATAAATTGTCGATGTACACTTGTATTTCAAAGTTCAAATTGCATTTAGCGAGAAATTATTCCTCTAAGTATATAACTTTACACATGATGTTCTGTCAAGCCACATTTTTGTTTGATGAGTTAAAAGAGCAAGGAGGTTTAAGATTCAAATATTGCAAAGCTATCGACATAACTCTAACAATTAACTTGAAGCATGTTATTGGTTGGAGTCACAATCTCTGATATGATGAGGAGAAAAGCGACATAATGAAAAGAATCACATGCTTTATGAAGTTGAAAAAATACTTGCATCTTTTTAAATCACTTTGGAGATGACCACATATAATATGACACTACAACATAAAGAAAGAACAGCGGCGGATGTATACTTGTTTAAGAGAGGAACAAAATATAATATGGAGGCATACAAATTAAAAGCACAAACTAAATTAATCTGTGAAGAGGGCAGCAAAGCAGAATGACTAACTTAGCAAGTTTTAGTTCTCTGCAATTACTAACTCAAATTAAATTTTATGAATTTCAATCTCACCTGATTTGCTTAACCAATTGAATAAAATAAGAAGTTGTTCTTTCAATTGAGGGTAAGTCGACCAAATTTGTGTCTTGAACATCAACTTCAGCAACTCTTCATAGTAGATGCGATTGAATGTGAACATAACAGAAGCAATAAGCAATAAGCAATAAGATTGAATGTGAACATAACAGAAGCAATAAGCAAAGAGTGTGACACTTGTACATTTAATGTTCCATAACTAGTCATTGAAGTCCAAAGAGCATACATTTAAGTAATATTAGAGAGAACCTATGAAGAAATGGGCATAGAATCTTTTGAAAAGAGTTTAATTGTGTTGTGTGAGTGATCATATTCATAATAAGAATAGACAGTCAGTTTCAGTTTCTTTGTGCAGCATGACCATACATACCATACAATGTCTCTTCCAATTTATCCACACATATTTTAATTTATCCACACACAATATTATTCACACATCTCCAATTTATAAAAATGTATTTGGCTAATTGGCCAACACCATGTTATTATTTGTCCGAATAAAATAAGTAAGAAAAGCATAATCATATCTCATAAGTTTCTAACTTACTATCTAAAATCTAACTACAACCAAAAGGGAAAAAGTTAAAAGAATGAATGAATATAAAAATCATTAAGCTAAAAGGAAAACTTAATACATCAACACATTTTCATTCCAACTCAATCAAACCAAAATTATCAAGAAAACAAATCATTAAGTTCTGAAGAGGATGAAAGCGAAGAGAACAGACGAAGAGGAAGAAATGAAGAGGATTCATACCTGAAGCAAGATATGGTGTTTGAGATTCGTAAATAGAAGCCTAAGATGAAAGGGTTTCTGTTTTTCACAATAGCAATGACAAGAATCACCGGAGTTAGCAACGATTTATGGAATAACAATAAAAATGGGTTTCTGTTCTTGAAGCCTGAGGGTTCATCTTGGGTTTCTATTGGAAGAAAGGGTTTCAGTCGTGAGAGTTGTGAGTGAGAGAGAGTCGTGAGAGTTGTGAGAGAGAGGTAGGGTTTCCGCGCGATTGAGCGAGAAGAGGAGGGAATTTTTTGTTTTTTTTTTCAATCTGCGGGGTTTTTTTTTAACCTCTTCAATTTGAATAAAACTTTTTAACTGAAGAATCCCAGGACCGTATTTTTAACGTTATTCTGAGGAGGTTCTTAAAACCTCAAGTAAAATAACCCCATTATACATTAGTTTTTGTAGTGCAAATTCTTACTTTTATGGTATAAATATTTTAAGTAGGAATTTGGCTTCCTATATATTTAAAGTTAGCATTTCATTGTTTTTTTAAGCGTTGAACTGTTTCCATTGTTGAAGCAAGCCATCGAAGCACGCTATTCGGTTCGCCATTGATGACTCACTACGAGGTTGATGAACATGGGACCAATATCGATTTTACACAATTACTTGTACATAAATCTTTTCTTTCTCATTGGTAACCATTGTTGTTCAATTTTGTGCTTATTAAACTCTTTATAGACAACTAACCATTGTTGTTCAATTTTGTGGTTATTAAACTTTATAACGATCCGTTGCTTACTGTAGCGACCGAAAAATCCGGGAAAATGATTCTTCGAAGTTCGAAAGGAAGCCGCCACCAAATTTTAGTTTAAGGGCAAATTCGGAAAATCCCTTTTAGTTTTAGGACGAGGCGTTGTTAGGGTTCGGGAGTCGTTATGTGTGGGGAAGGTATTAGCACCCCACGACATCCATTGTCTAATTAATTAAGATTTATTTAATAATTACCCTTTCATTTATAGAGAAAAAAAGACTTATTTAAATTTTTGGTTTTTAGTGCTTGACAAGAGTTGAGTCTTGCTCCTACGTACCTCCGGATGCAATGGAGGAATCAAAGCTACGTAGTTCTTCCTGAAAAAGGTTTGTTTGTTGGTGTTTTTTAGTGTAGGGGTCCTAGGATTCCTTGAATTGTACTGACTCATTGATTTCGGAGGGCCCTGACTAACCCGATTGTACAACCGACTTAGTCCCCTACTTTTGAAAGTATTTTTGAGGTTTTTTAAAAGAAGTTTGTTTGATGTGAGGTGAGTTGGTTTTAGAATAGGTATCCTAGGACTCTTGGTATCTGACCCACTTGTCTAGAACGCCGACTAACCGGTTGTACAACCGACTTAGTCTTTTATTTTTAGGAAAAATAATTTATTCATATTTTTATAAGTTGTTAGGATTCTTGAACCCATGCTGACTCATTGGTCCTAGGATGATGACTAACTTGGTTGTACAACCGACTTAGTCTTTATTTGAAAGTAATCTTTGAGTTTTTGAAAGAAATTGGTTTGGTGTGAGGTGGGTCCGTTTTAGAATAGGTATTCTAGAACTCCTGAACTTTACAGCTCATTAGTTCTAGAAAGCTGACTAACCCGATTGTACAACCGACTTAGTCCCCTATTTTTAGGAAAAATAGTTTATTCGTATTTATTAAGTTTTGGGTTCTTTGGTATGCTGACTCATTGGCCTAAAATAATGACTAACAGGTTATACGACCAGACTTAGCCGTTTATTTTTGGAAAAATGATTTATTTATATTTTATTAAGTTTTTGTAGGATTACTGAACTGTACAGCTCATTGGTCCTAAAATGATGACTAACCCGGTTGTACAACCGACTTAGTCTTTTATTTGATGTTTAAAGAAATAAACTAATTTGTGCATAAAAAAAAAGACAAAACTGATAATTAAATAAAGGCTAGGCTAAAAAAAATAAATACATAAATAACTATATACATAAATAAATATGAATAGATATATACATAAACAATAAATAAATAGATTATATTATAAATAAATGATAAATAAATATGTACATAAAAATAAACAAAATAAATACAAAACTAACCTGGACTCGACGAGTGCCGAACCGGACTAAGCAAATCGGACTCCTATCTGGTCCATTTTGACTCCAAGACCGCAAGAACCGCTTTGAGAATCGGAAAGCCGACTCAAAACGTGCAAATGATCAAAGACAGGCTCTTAGTGAAATGGGCCGCTATCGCTTTGACCCAAAAGATCACTTAACCCGCCAATGATCTCCCCCCTTTTAGACTTAGACAAACACTTCTTTTATAGTCTAAACTCCACGCTATTTGCTCTAAAACTTTCGATGTGGGACTAAAACTTCCACTAGTGCTAATGGGACGAGAAGCACCCATCCGATGGGCACTATTGGTTACCTGCTCCTCCAAATTTCCATCCCAAATTGGTTCCAAAACTCAAGAAATTTGAGACCAAAGGTGCACTTCCACTAGTGCAAAAACGTCATTTAGTATCGGTCATTTTGCACATTTAGTATCGGTTATCTGTCGATACTAATTCGACCGATACTAAATGTATGACATTTAGTATCGGTTAAATAACCGATACTAAAAGTGACATTTAGTATCGTGTGTTCAAAAAACCGATACTAAATGACATTTTTTGGTGATTTTATGCCTTGAAAGCGTACTATTATTAGTATCGGTTATTTAATTAACCGATACTAAATGTCACTTTTAGTATCGGTTAATTCAAATAACCGATACTAAATGTCTTTTCAACATTGTGTTTGCTGTCAAAAAATGACATTTAGTATCGGTTATTTAATTAACCGATACTAAATGTCACTTTTAGTATCGGTTAATTTAAATAACCGATACTAAATGTCTTTTCAACATTGTGTTTCTTTGTCAAAAATGACATTTAGTATCGGTTATTTAATTAACCGATACTAAATGTCTATTTTTAAAAAAATTAATTGGCACTATTTGTTTTCCTTTTCGATATGATAAATGACAAATATTTAACATTTGACAAGTTACGCAATTTTATGATTGATTTGTTTTCATGTCTTTCTCACAATAGAAGTAGCAAGAATAAAAACAAGGATTCTGGGGCCGAACCTCATATTCTTTAAGTAATGATGCCAACAATGTGGCAACAACTTGGATAACATATTTACGTCCAACACAAGCACGTGTACCATATCCAAAAGGAAGAAATCTTTGCATTTTTATTTGGAACATTTAGTACAAATGAATTTGAATCCCTTATTAGTTTCTTGCGAAAAAGACATCAATATCTAAAGATTAGTAATAGATTGATGGGAACCCAAAATTCAATGAATGAGATATTGAGTAACTAAAATATATCAAACAAAGGAAAATTTGAATATATTGGATTTATGAAGAACGTAAAAAAGCGTAGAAGGAAAACAATCTCAATCAACTCAGAGCCAAGCTCCTCGGAGGAGAAAACACCCATACGCCTAACCATAATGTTCACTCTAATATCTTTGCATCCCCTAAATTCCCTTACCTCACTACTTATACTAATAAGGCATAACCACTAGCCAACCAACTAAGCGGCTTATCTCACTCATTATTTACCATATATCCTTACCACACTCTTATTACATCATATTCCCTTTTCCTTAAGAACCCCTTACGGTCTCTATCAAAAGTGAACAACTTTCTCCTTTAACACTGTAGAGGACATATCGGAAAAGTTCGACAATAAGCGTTAAATTCCTTACTCGACACTAATTGTCTCTCATTCCAAATCACACAACAAACTTATCATAGTAGCTGTAGGTGTGGTGTAGCTGCAACTATATTGCAGTTATAGCCACAATATATCATGCAATCGCTACATTTACATTTCTCTCTTATCTAATGAATTTTTTGTGTTGTTTGAGATTCTCTCTGGAAATTTCCTCTTCATCTCATCAGTTTTCTCTCATTCTCTTTCATTATTTCATCTCACCTCATCACTGTCTTCTAAGATATTACCTTGAGCTGATTTTTGGTCACAGCACCATGACTTCCCTTCAAATATCCATAAATTTCTACTCCAAATTCTTGATTACATTTTTTCACAATATCTCTCCATCAGATCAAGTACAATCTCAGACCAAGTTTGCATCAAATATTTGCACAATAAAAATTACTCATTTGTATGTATGTGTGATTGATGTGATCTAGTGCAAAAATATCGATGAAAATAAATCCTAAGTAAATGTTACAAGTAATGCAATAATGGCGGGGTAGCAGACAGAACCCGGAGAGAATGACTGCAAAAATATTAATCACAAAACTCAAGAGTATCGGGGCTACTTTGATCCATTTGCACCATTTGAGAAATCGGTATGGATTAAAACCACTTGCCTCATTCCCCAATGAAGTCATCTTTTGTACCAATTGGTAGCACAACCGGTAGAGCTCCAGTGGTATTCTTACACGGTTGCAAAACTCAAGTCGACACGAGGATGAACATTAACGAACAAGAAATGAAAGTGCCCCAATGCGGGATGAGAAATGTAACCATAATCTATGTTTGGATCAAATAAATAAAAATATAGGCAAATGTAAAGGTAGAAATGTTTTAAAAGCAAACCTGAAATACATTTTAAGATGTTAAGAATGCATATCATAAATAACTTCTCATGGAGTTGTGAGCTGGAATACACACTCCCAACTTTTCTCTCTCATAGTCATATTCCAACAATGCTTAACTAAACAATACGAGATAAGCATGTGTACACACACAATGCCCATAAGTAAGCAGAAAATTCACTAAGGTTGCAAAAGCTGCTAGTGTTTTCTACACAAGAAGCTCAAGGAACCTATCTCTTAAATAAACTATTGCATTAAACAATAAACTATGTCGTACTTGCTTGATGAATAGTAAGAAATATCTCATCTCACAGCGTTTCAAAGAACACCATTGCTGACATGAGACCGATGGGGAGAAAGCGCGCTTGATTAAGTAAAGCGTAGCCAATAGCAAAGGCATCCTACAAACATCTTCATGATCATAATTTGATGGGTTTCTCCCAACCATGCTAATCTCTGAATAAACTGCAAGAGCATATGAAAAATAAGTAAAGGGAAATGCCTTTGCAACTGCAAACACCAAGAGTTACATCCTAACTATATTAAGAAAAAACGATTATTCAATATAAAAAATATACACAATGAATTCCACTTATGAAGCTGGATACGGTGAAGATAGAATAAGCAGTTGCGAGGATGGGGATAATGATAATGAGAAAGGAGGAGTGGAAATGTGATTTTCACTTGATCCTCACATATTTAACCTCTCCATCTCTTCCACTCCTTACCCTTTCTTTTTCTTTTGATTTACTCCCTCTGATAGGGGTTTGGCTATTATGGGGTGCCTAAGTCCCACACTTAGTAGTATGGGATGCTTAATAAAGTCAATGTTTAGAACAGACATGTCCACATACTAATACAGTCAATGTTTAGAACCGGGTTAGTCGTCATTCTAGGACCAATGAGTTGTACAATTCAGTAATCCTAAAAACTTATAAAAATACAAATAAATTATTCTTCCTAAAATAGGGGACTAAGTCGGTTGTACAATCGGGTTAGTCGTTCTAGACGCAGTGGGTTATGCTGATTCAAGAGTCCTAGAATACCTATTCTAAAACATACCCACCTCACATCAAACCAATTTCTCTCAAAAACACAAAAAATCATTTTTAAAAAGTGGGGGACTAAGTCGGTTGTACAATCGGGTTAGTCAGCGTCCTAGGATCAGTGAACTGTACAGTTCAAAGAGTCCTAGGACCCCTACACTAAAAAACACCAACCAACAAACCTTTTCGGGTGAAGAACTACGTAGCTTTGATTCCTCCATTGCATCCAGGAGTGCGTAGGAGCAAGAGTCCACTCTTGACTAAAAACTAAAAATTTAATTAAGTCTTTTTTTCTATAAATAAAAGGGTAATTATTAATAAAGCGTAATTAATTAGACAAAGGATGTCGTGGGGTGCTAATACCTTCCCCACGCATAACGACTCCCGAACCCAAAATTTGTCTTGTCCTAAACCTAAAGGGATTTTCCGAATTTGCCCTTAAACTAAAATTTGGTGGCGGCTTCCTTTGAACCTTTCGAAGAATCCTTCCCAGATTTTTCGGTCGCTACAATAAGCATTTGGGATAGGAATTTCCCCTTTCTTGAAAAATTGGAAGCTCATTTTGCGGAGGGATATTTTCTTCAATTACCAAATGTTGATTCTCAATTGTCACATGACTCTTGTCATACCTCAACCTTGGATTTTCTTTCTTGTCACTATTTTTGAATTTTTCTTTTTCTACAACTACAAAAAAAAAAAAGTTTTCTTCCACCATTTCCAAATGAGCACATTCAAGTTCACACTCTACACTCTCTTTTTCTTCCTCTTGCTCAACCACATATTCAATACAACTCTTTTCTTCTAGCTCAACCACTTCTTCAACACAACTCTCTTCTTTTAGATGCTCCATAATTGTGTTAATGTGAGCCTCTATATTCTTACATGAAGCTTCAAAGTTGTCATGATACATCTTCATACAATCAATGGAATGAGCTAAGAGTTCTTTGAAACTATCTTCATTTTGCTTAACCACCTCTTCAATACAACTCTCTTCTATATTGCATGACACTTGAGAGTTGTGTCTCTATCAACTTTGATATCCTCAAGGAATTGAGCTAAGAGTTCTTTTAATTCAAAGTTGTCCTCATGCAATCCTTCGGTTTGAGTTTGAGAATATGAATCTTGCACACACACAACATTTCCCATGCTATAATCCATATTTGAAATTTGTCATGGGCATGAAATTTGTCTCATAATGCCCCTTTCATGTTCACTCTCATGGAAATCATAATTGAAACATTGTTCTTAAGCATTCAATTCATTCATTTCTTGCATAAAGTCAAAACTCCAATGGTCCATGGCATAAAGTGGATTTTTTTTTTCACAAAACAACAAACACAAATAGTAACACTAAAAACAACAAAGAGAACACACTACAAACATAAACACAATGCAAATTAAAAAAAATTCTGAAAAACGGAACATACTAAAAAAACTAACTAAATTTACTAACTAAACAATAGAAATTAACTTTCACAATCCCCGGCAACGGCGCCAAAAACTTGTTGTGCGAAAAGGTGATGTGCAAGTATACACAATTGCAACAAGTAATATAATGATAAGCAAAGATCGTTCCCACGAGTTGTTGAGTTTACTTCTATATTTAAATTAGTAATTTAGCCAATGAGTAACACAAATAACAATAATAAGTTGTCAACAAGTATTGTTATTAACATAAATGTAAATAAGCAAGTTAAGGTGGATGGTAAGTAAAAATTCAGAATGAGAGTAGTTGGAATGCTCTTTTCTAAGTAAATTCCCGGAAGTAAAGCGTTATAACGTCACACGCTATAGCGTCAAGCGCTGTCGCAATTGATTTTGTGCTTTTGATCCATCGGCGCTGTGGTTTCATTACATGAAACCTATGTCTAAGTTCTAAATAAGTCCACACTGTATATCTGAGAACCCACGACTTTTTCCTATGAACTATTGCATTTCTATGTCTAGATTTAGTAAGCGTTGGTTAAATGTCTTTAAACAACCTTTCATTCATATCAATCTTTGAGTTCGATTCATGGACCATGTTTGTACCCATGAATATACCCATTTTATTTGATCAATTCTAAAACAAGTTTAGAAGAATTAACATACAAAGATTGAAATGCAAAACATTAAACATTAATAACGAAATACTAAAGATTCATTACAAAGCTTAAAGCAATCCAACTACAAGAGAATCAGCTCATGATGAACAACAACACAAGAAATACAACATAAAAGTGTTACCTAAAGTCATAAAACCGAAATCACAAAGAGATGGAAAACACTCCAAATGATGGCGGCTCATGTCTTGCATTACATCGTCACTCACAGAATCGCCTGCCGCTATAGCGTCCCTCACAGCACTGCAGAATTTATACTATTTATTGTGAAAATGGAGCTTGGACGAATATGGAGTGCAAGAGAGTTATTTCTAACTCTCCTCTCATCTGAACCAGCAACTCCAACATGAAGAAGATGAAGTTTTTTGACTTCTCTATATAGAAAATATCTCCCAAAAAAGGTGACAAGCCATCCCACCAACTATTTTCATCTTCCATTACAAAATAGACAAGTGTCCTATAAAGTACAAAGTTGGTGGCTGCTGCAGGAGGCTATTACAGTGCGCTTTTGGTGATTTGACATCTTTGCAAAGCTGCTTTTTCGTTTTCTCTCTTGTCATACCGCAATTTTGTCCAGCTTAGGTCAAAACCATAATTTTCCACAAAAAATAAATAAATTGAAGAGTGAAGAGCCTTATGCACTGCATTTCGGATCCTAGAAGGCATTCCAAGGTTCTTGAAATCATTTTTAGGGTTGGAATGCATTTTTCGGGCAAATTAGGGTTTTAGAGTCAAAAAGGGTATTTTGGTCAATTATAACGGGTATGAATAACAAAATAACATTGGATGCTTATTGTATTTTCTGAATCAAAATAAAAGAATGAATAACAAAATAACATTGGATGCTTATTGTATTTTTAGAATTAGGGTTAATTCCTTTTTTAGGTGCTTTTTGCTTTTATCCATTTTTGGCTAAAGTAAGCACTAATTTTACAAGCAAACAACATTGCTTCACTCCATCCTCTCCCTCACGCCACCTCCCCACATCAGCCCACATCAATGCACATCACAAAAGCCTTTCTCCATTTCTTTTTACAAGCACACCTTTGAATCCAATAACATTCAATACACAACATGTTATTTGCTTTCCTTCTCTCTACACCACAACATAACACAACATTTCTTTTGCTTCTTTCTCACATCCTCCCATTGTAATTTAATAACACACAACTCACTCCTCTCCTAGACACACACACACCAAACCGTAGCCCTCTTCCCTCTCCCTCACTCTATCTTGTTTTTTTTTCTTTCATCTCAAATCAACCTTCTCATTTTCTCCTACACTAAAAAACCCTAACACACAACTCACCCCTCTCCTCCCTCCTCCAAAACCGAGCCACCATCACCTTTCCTCCACCCATCTTCTTCACTTCCTTTCACCCAAACACCACTACTCCACCTCATTTGCATCCCTCTTTCACATACTCCCTCCATTTCTCATTCAAAGTTCAAGCATCATCATCAGTGGGTACTTCTTTGAAGAACATTGGAGTTTTGTTGATTTGTGTCTAGTTTCATCTTCTCATTTCGCTTTCTAGCTTAGAGCTAAGGTAATCCTTAAAACCTTGCATCATATTTGAGTATTTCCTCAAAAATATAAAAACATTCATCCTATCATCTTCAAGTTCTCATATTGTTGATTGTTGTTGGTGAGAAGTGTCATAAGCACTTTGACAAGCACTTAGGGAGGCTTGGGTGCTTATGGTGCTTCTCACCCTTTAATAAATGTTGATTTGTGTTGATTTGGATCTTAATCCTTGCCTTCATGACATAAAATGTTGTTTTATGGCATGTTGTATTTCGCATACTCTCATAAAAATGTGATTTGCTAGTTGTTGTTGGTGAGAGGAACCTTAAACACCAAGCACTTAGGGAGGCTTGGGTGTTTAGGGTGCCTCTCACCCTTGAATAAATTGATTCATGTTTTTTTGTGTTGATTTTATATCTTGTTGAGAAATAAAATTGTTGTTTCATGTGTTATTTAGTTCGCATATTATGTTGGAATTGGCTTTAATGAGATTTTGTTGTTCTTGGTTTGATGATGGTTAATCTTGTTTTTGTTGCTTTAAGGAGCCATCTCAAACATTATGGCAAACACTTAGGGAGGTTTGGGTGTTTGAGGTGGCTCTTTGGCTTTGAAGGGGTTGTTCTTGCGTTTTCTCACATTTCCTTGCATATTCACTCTTGTTTGCATAACTTTCACAAAATAAGAAACCCATTTCAAGCATGATAACATTCGGCCATGGGCCTAGGTTTAGGGTTCTTGAATGCTTTTGTTTATTTCATGATTTGGGGACGAATAATAGTTGATTTAGGGTATGTATGCTCCTAGGTTTTAACATAAAAAATTAGGGTTTGGGTTTGCTTTAATAAACTTGTCTTTGTTGATGATTGGCAAGGTGATTCACACTTGTGCACTTGTGCACTTAATATTAAGTGTGAGGATTGACCAAAGTGATTCAACATTCTTTGATACTTTGGTTGCTAAATAATTTGCTTGCTTATGCTTGCCAATGATCATGATTGAGGCAACTCTTTTGCTTGAGCTAACAATTTCATTGTCCACTCTCATATAAGAATATCATCAATACTTAGATAGTTCAATTCCATATATTGCATCTTCCAATAGATGTGCATTTAGATTCTCTTGCGTTTTGTAGAAATATTTGAGTATGGTTCTCGCCTAGCATCTTCCATTAGATGTGCATTTAGGTTCAATCTTGCCTACCCTTGCATTTTGCTTAATGCCCAATTCAAGTTCCTTCCTTGCCTATCTATGTGTTGTGATCTAATATGTGTAGTTTAGATCTTTGTTTTGCAATTCAAATGTTTTTGCTTAATGATTTGATTCCAATGATCGTGTTATGCTTGAATTCACTAATTCTTTCTTGCATTCATTGTTTTCATTTCTAAACAACTTGGCATAAAAATGGTTACTAGTGGCAATCCATCACAACCTTTGTTTGTTTGATTGTCATGAAAACCTCAATTTCAAAAGAATTTTCATAAGCATGAAGCAAGCTACTAGTGATAATCCATCACAACCTTTGTTGGTTTGATTATCATGAACACGTCCAATTTCAAAAAGAATTTTTTAAGTAACAAAGAATCAAAACAAGTTATTAGTGGTGATCCATCATAACCTTTGTTAGTTTGATCACCATGAAAGCTTGCATTTTCAAAAGGCATTTTCAAAGAGAGTTTTAGTAATGATCACCCATAACCTTTGTTAGTTTGATCATTATGAACGCTCTTCATTTTCCAAAACCTCATCAAAAAGATCTTCATTTTCAAGGCTCATTAGAACTACGTCGCTTTGATTCCCATTTGGGATACGTAGGGAGCGAGCCACGTTCTCGTCAGCGCAGCGAATAAAAATCCTTTTCGCAACCATAAACATTAGTATTTTTCATAACACAAAAATCATTTTTAAACTCATTGTTCTTTGGTGGCTAATCAGAACCTTTTTTCGTCTAGCCATTGGTGGCAATGTCTTTTTCAAAAGAACAATAAGCGATGATCACTCATAACTTTGGTTAGTTTGATCATTCGTGCCAATTAATTTCTTTCGAAAACCATTTTCAAAAGATCAAATAAAAAAGCAGTCGCTACTAAGCGGTCAATCGAGAACCTTTGTTCGTCGACCGATGTCGGTGACTCCCATTTTTTAAGAGTACTTAGCGGCGAATACCCATAACCTTTGTTAGTTTAATCATTCGCTGAATACTCGTCCTATTTCGAAAACTCACTAAAAAAGATAAAAACAAAAACCTTTTCATGACAACCAAGAACTACGTAGCTTTGAATTCTCCATCGCACCAGGAGATACGTAGGAGCGAGAGGCCAAGTCTCGTCAAGCGTCGAAAATAAAATTTTCATTAAGTTTTTTTCCATTCATCTTCAAACAAGAAATAAATAGGCAAATCTATGTATTTTTCAAATCCAACGTAAAACCACACACTTAGTTAAAGGTTCCCTTTCGGTAGAAAGGACGTGTGCGGTGCTTATACCTTCCTCACACGTAATCGACCCCCGAACCCATATCTCTAGTTTTCGAAAGACCATCCGCCTTGTTCAAAAGACCTTTTTTCAATGTTTTGGTCTTAAAATTAAAATATTGGTGGCGGCTTCAAAAATTTTCCACGTTGTACATTGAGAAACCAAAACCGGATTTTTTGGGGTGCAACATCTCTCATCAGCTGCAGAATCCAACGCTATAACGTCTAATGCTATAACGCCTGATGCTATAACACTGAACAAACACATTAAAAATAACAAGAAAGCACCAAAAGTTCCAATTTGTCACATAATCAGTTCCTAACCCTCTTTTACACTAAACAACATATATTTACTTATTTAACAACAATATTAATTAAGAACTTGCATTAATTTAAGTAATAAGAGCATAAATAACTCATATAAATATGAGTTATCAGTTGTTGCTGTTGATCGGGGGATACATACTCCCAAACAAAACATCAAACAGAGTCAACATGAAATATCTACTCGTATTGAAAAATTTAAATGAAATTTCAAAATATAGTTGAAGTCGACATGTTTAACAAACTTATACCGAATGAATGTTGTACGACATCTACATTCAGCGCAAAGGCTATGGGTGGATGTACTCTTGTGTTCTGATCTTGGAGTGCAGTGCGCATGCCTTTCCTATCACTGTCTTGCACCCGTTCTTATGATTAGCCACTAGCAAAGAGGTAACAATTTGACACACCATACAAATACTAACAATTATATTTCTTCTTTATGTTAACTTAGTTCCTTTTTTTACTAGATGGGTAAATCGCCACTTAACCACACAAGATGTCCATCAAACCTTGTTTCATACAGAACAAGGATCGACCACATATGGTCTGTTTCCATATGGTAGAATGGCACCAGAGGGATAGAGTCAAATTGCAATATCGCCTTGTCCAAGAGATACCATCAGAACCACACGATTTGACTGACATGCACTCAATCACCATGCAGGGACAACATGATATCAATTGGGCTCGATATCACAGTCGCTCGATTGAGTTATGGAATGATAGAGAAAATCGATGTGTTGTGGGTCAACCGTGCTATGGAACACCAACGCATGATCGATAAATACATGCGTATTTGGTTTACGAAAAATTCAAGGCAATACATTTCAAAGTCGACCAACGGCTAAAGGGATCCACGTCTTTGGTGGTGTTATTCTTGATGTGGATGAAGAAGATGAAGAAGCAGTACAAGGTCCCCAAGAACTCAAAGGCCCGAATGTCGAGAGCGTAATCGTAATCGTAATCGACGTGCGGCACAAACTCAAGAGAGGAACCAAAGCTTTACTCAGACACAAGAATATGTGCCTCACCGCCACTCTATCTCCCACACACCAACATTTCAGGACTACCAACCATACAACCAGTCAGTAGGACATACTCCGTTTCAAGATTCCTATCGACATTCTACTGATTGAATGGCGACACGATATGTTCTTTAATCTGTTTGGTTTCCACGCTGGTACGCCCAAATCTATGATTTATGCTCATAGCCTTCGAGAGAGTGCAGCCGGTGCTAGTTCTTCATCAGTTCCCCAATATTTTCCAAACCCACCTGCCTCTGAGGCCGGCGGTGCTACTTTTTCATCAGTTCCCCAATTTTTTCCAGACCCACCTCCTCCTGCCTCGACTGAGGACGAACCGGAACAACCACAACGGCGTCAACATCCACAGTGTAACACCCCTCCCATCTCTATTAATTTAACTAATTTAAAATCAGAGTTTAATAAAATTCTCGTGGAAAGATGCTACATTATCACTCAAACACCTTAGCATATATCTTTGAATTAGAAACATCAGCATACATGCAAAGATAGGCAACTCGGCCCAAGGGACTACGCCCATTCAAAAATATGTTTTCAATTGTATTCATCACAGCGAACACTCATACAAATTAGTCACATATATATTACAACTGGTACAGTCCAAAATAAAACACTACTCTACTCTACTCGACTCCCCCGATTGTTACAACTACGGAGCGGGCCAGACTCAAAAACCAAAGCAAAGCTGACCTCTACTCAGGGGTACCTGCAAGTTGCCACATTTGAGCAACATGGAAAGCAGTAGGGTGAGTTTCTAAACATTTGTAATAAAGGTTCATGACTAATCTAAATACATAGAATGCATTAAGCACTTCAGTTCACATATCAAACAGCAACTCAAGTAATAACACATCACATATAGTTAACGGTACATTAAGCGACATCACAACATAATTCAAATGAGTTATGCATGCAATGCAATGCAACCCAACTCCAGGGTATAATGCATGAGGATCCATCTCTTTAAGCCACTCGGGCATATCCGTCGCTAGTGATACTTAGACCGAAGTCTTTTGTATCGAGATCGAAGTCTATAACCGTCGCTGATGCATATGAATTCATGAGACTAAATGAACAATGCATTCACTCAGAATAAACAACTCTTTTGTGCAAACCTTGCGTCGCCTTACATTGCCTAGTCCTCTTGGAGCAACCACCATAGCACTGGCGGCTGTTGCCCGCTCACAGGGCACCTCGGCTCCTCGAGGCGGTGAGCCGCTCCATCAACATGAAGGTCTCATGACACCTAGGGGTGAACCACCACATAGGGACTAAATCTGGACTAAGCCGATCCGTCCCGCTAAGCGACTCTGAGGCGTTAAGCGTAACTCCGGTGGCGCTAATGACTCTATCTTTGTTATGCGTCGAAAATAGGTCACCTCGGCACTCTTAGTCATCTCGGTACACCTACTCATCGACTCTCGTATACTTGACACATCCACTCGTCGACCCCTGTATGCCGACACCTCTATTCGTCGGCGCCTATATACTTCGGCGCCTCATTCATCGACACCGATATACTTGACGCATTTACTCAATCGACACCCATATACTTCGCGCCTTTATTCAATCGACACCCGTATATAAATCGACCCCGTATGCTTCGCGCGCCTCATTAAATGACACACTATATATGCCGACACTTCTATTTGTCGACACCCATATGCCGACACCTCTGATTCGACAACCTTTGGATTCGACATTCCTACACTACGCCCGATACATACACCTAAGCACTCACCTCACTTCGACGGTATCATCACGCGGACTTGCCTCGCACTCGTCTCGACCCGAACACCTCGCGCATAACCACATTATACCTCGGCGACTCTTTGGGCGACACTCGTAATGGGTTCTATTGACACCTACGCACCGCCGTCCATCAAGTGCGGCTCAACTCGTCCTCTTTAAGTCTAAGGACTACGCTTTAACACTTACGTCTTGCGTTAACCTTCCCGCGCCGGTTTTCTCTACGATCACGTGCTTTAACTTCTCCTTCCTCTCTTTAGGTACTCGACTAGGATTAAGCTCATGAACACACTCTTAGGCTCTCACGCTCACGCGGGGCCGAGAGTTCTCGACTCTCATCTCCTCCCGTGGTCACTTTACGTGACCGGCTCGAAAATCAACCATGAAAATCTTCATCGAGATGAAGTAACACAACGAGAATACTTAAAAACACATAAGCACACATTCGGGACTCAAGCCAAAAGCATGCATGCAAATACATTTAACATAAACACTATATTACGCAATGGAAGAGACCCCCCTTACCTTAAGCAACTTCGGATGATCACTCCCTTCACTCTCCAGATAACCACAGCAACAAGTTCTCCACTTGCACTTGAGCTTCTTCTTCATTTGGAAGCTCCTCCTTTCTCTAGAAAATGATCTCACCTACCAACTTCTCTCTCTTACTTTTCTTAGATTCCTTTTTGGGTGAAAACATGCTCCTCTCTTTACGACACTTTCATTTAAGGCACACACTTGGGCCTCTAATGACTCATGGGCCTCCAACGGCCTTTGGCCTCTACGCCCACCTTCTCCATTCATTTAAGCGTCCCTTAAATGAAATAAACTCCTAATTAATACTCAGCTTAATTAAAAAGTTGTAAACCTTAAATAACTCAACTAAATAATTAATTGAACTATTTTGGGGTATTCTGACTCTCTCCCCACTTAGAATATTTCGTCCTCGAAATCTTACGAAACAAATAATTGCAGGTAGGCATCTTGCATCTTACTTTCCAACTCCCGAGTTGCATTCTCACGGTTTGCTCTACCCGAATCACTTTCACCAATTTGATCTTCTTTCCCTTAGAGTCTTCACCTCTCTATCATCAATTCGAATTGGCCTTGTTTCCACAGTGAGGTTGTCTCTTACTTGCACATCATCTACTTGAATTACGTGTGGCCAGTGCAGCACATACTTCCTCGGTGAGATCGTGGAACACGTCGTGTAAATTAGACAAATTGGGTGGCAAAGCAACTCGGTAAGCCACCCTCCCAACTCTCTCCAAAATTTGATATGGTCAATGAAGCGAGAAGACAACTTCTTCGACTTCAATGCTCGCCATGACAGGTTCTTTGGATTGACCCTTAGAAACACATGATCCCAGGCACGAAATTCTAAGTCCTTCCTTCTCTTGTCATGGTAGCTCTTATGCTACTACGAGAAGCCTTCATTTTCTCTTGAATTTGCTTTACCTTCTCGGTGGTCTCTCGCCATGCGACCTCGGGTCAAGTACCACACCTTCTCTGCTTCACTCCAACCTGATGGAGTCCTGCACCTCCTCCCATATAATGCCTCGAAAGGGTGCCATCCCTATGCTAGAATGAAAGCTGTTGTTGTCGTGAACTCAATCGGAGGTGAATCACGAATCCCACGCTCCTCCTTGCTCAAGAACACGGGCTCTCATTAAGTCCTCCAGCATTTGGATGGTCCTCTCGGGTATCCATCGATGCTGTGGGTGATATGCCGAGCTTAAGCGCAATTTCGTACCCAACTGCGTCTTGCAAACTTCCCCCGAGTGCGAAGTGAACCTTGGGTCTGCATGCGAAATAATACTTTGAGGAACTCGTGCGGTTTCACGATCACTTGGATGTATATCTCGCCAATCTTGACATCGGATAGGTGATGTTGATGGGAATGAAATGAGCGGACCGTCAATCTATCTACTACTACCCAAATGGTATCAAACCTTCTTACCGTACTCGGCAAACCAGATACAAAATCCATCGCAATATTGTCCCACTTCCACTCTGGAATCTTCAATGGTTGCAACAACCCTGCTGGCTTCTGATGTTCTACCTTGGAATTCTGACAAACCAGACAAGCGTACACAAACCGGGCTACATCACTCTTCATACCTTGCCACCAAAACAACCCCTTCAAGTCTTGATACATCTTGGTCGCACACAGGTGTATACTCGACTTACTCTATGACATTCTTCCAAAATGGCTCTCTTGATCTTCGTCATCGAGGACACAAATCCGAGTTCTATACCTTAGCAATCCTTGCGCATCAATTCGAAATCTTTGTTCTCGGCTCGGCCAATACCAACGCCCGCGTCTACAAGCTTGGCGTCCGGACCTGCGCCTCTTTGATGTCACTCGAGAAAATCATTTGTGATTTTCGGCATTCCCAACTTAATGCTTTGAGAGTTACCTCACACACTAAACTTAGGTCTCGAATTGCTCGATTAGCTCTAGCTCTTTTACCATCATTCTTTGATGCATGCAGCGATTTCCTACTTAGCGCATCGGCCACCAAATTTGCCTTCGGGGTGATAGTTCAACCCAAAATCATAGTCCTTAAGTAGCTCCAACCATCTCCTGCGCCTCATGTTCGGCTCCTTACGATCAAGCGAATCGCAAACTCTTATGGTCACTAAACACTTGAACCTTGAGCCATATAGATAATGCCTCCATATCTTTAGTGCAAACACCACTGGCAAGAAGCTCCAAAGCGTGTGTAGGGTAGTTCTTCTCATGAATTTTCAATTGCCTTGAAGCGTAAGCAACTACCTTACCTTCTTGCATCGGCCACAGACCCGAAACCATTTCGGCGCATCACGGTACACCACACACGGCTCATTTGGATTAGGCAGCGTCGGGGCGGGGAGGCGTTGTCAATCTCTTCTTCAATTCTTGGAAACTTTCCTCACACTTTGTTCGTCCCCACACAAAAGCCTTCCCTTTACTGGTCAAGCGAGTTAATGGCAGCGCCAACCAGAAAACCCTTCAATGAACCATACGTAATACCCAGTCAAACCCAGAAAACTTCTCACCTCGGTGGCGACTTAGGTGCTTCCCATTGCAACCACGGCCGACTTTGGAAGGATCAGCGGCTATACCCTCTTTGGAGATCACATGACCTAAGAAATTCAACGCCTCGACCAAATTTCACACTTGGACAACTTGGCGTACATCTTCTTATCCTTCAATACCTCTAATACCAATCTCGGATGCTCGGCGTGCTCTCTTACGATGCGGAGTAGACTAAAATGTCATCTATGAACACTACTACAAACCGATCCAAGTATTCATGAAAGATACGATTCATATACTCCATGAATACTCCGGAGCATTAGTAACACCAAAGCGGCATTCATCGAATACTCGTAGTGCCCATCACAGAGTTCTAAATCTTTGTCTTAGGAATGTCCTCGTCCTTCACCTTGATCGAAGGTACCTTGACCTCGAGTCAATCTTGAAAATATCCGTGCACCCATCAATTGGTCCATCGAATCATCAATCCTTGGGAGTGGGTACTTGTTCTTAATGGTTACCTTGTTCAGTATGCGTAATCCACGCATAATCTCATACCTCCATCCCTTCTTTTTCACCTATAACACAGTGCCCCTGAGCGACACACTGCCGGCCTTATGAACCTCTTCTCTAGCAACTCTTCCAGCTGCTTCTTCAACTCGGCTAGCTCGGTTGCGGACATCCTATATGGTGCCATAGACACCGGCCTAGTTTACGGTACTAACTCAATCACGAACTCGACCTCTGCTACGGTGGAACTTGGGGAATCTCGTCTAGAAATACTTGCGAACTCTCTTACCACCGGCACGCCGCCAATTTTAGCTTGGCTCTCGTGGACATCGTCACACTCAGCGCAAACAACGTAGCCCCCTTCCTTCATTACTCTGCGCGGTGTTTGCTCGGCGAACATCGAGCAGGTTCTTCCACCTCGGAAGAAGGAAACTTAGAAGTCTACTAGCGCAATTGATATGGACTCGGTTAGCCACTAACGATCCATACCGGGATGGCGTCCATCCCTTCCAAAGGTAGGCGGTCAGTTAACTCACGAAGTCTCTGCAGAAGGCTAACGGAGGACACTTGAACAAGCGAGAGAGGTAGTCACTAACCCGCTTTCTTTGGAGTGTCAATAACCATCTCCTCACCATAGTAGACAAAACTAAATCCAACCTCTTAGCACACAATGCGAGAAATAAAAGAGTGCGTGGCACCGGTGTCCATGATTGCAATCAAAGGAATTCCATTAATGAAGCACGTACCTTTTATCTCGTTCACCACCCAGAGACCAGCTAAGCGCGAACACCTTCCCCTTTGTCTCTCTCCTTCTTGGGTTTGGGACACTTAGGGGTGATGTGCCCCACTTCCCCCACAATTAAAGCAAGCGGCATCCTTTTCGCCTACAATCGGCGGACTCGGTGGCCTCTTCGCCACATTGATAGCACCTCTTATCTCCACTCTTGCACTCGTTCTTCTTATGTCCAGGCTTCCCACACTGGAAACACGCCACATTTGCAGGGGCGTCTCCCCCACTTAGCCTTTTGCCATACCCAGCCTTCCACTTGCCTTTGCTGCCAGAAACTTCATAGGGCTTTCCCCTAAACTGCGAGTTCTTCTTCTCTTTACCAACCCTGTACCTTGCCTCAGTATTTTCCTCATATATCCTGCAACTATCCACCAAGTCAACAAATACCCTGATCTTCTGATGCCCAATTGCCTGCTTAACCTCAGGCTTCAAACCGTTCTCAAATTTCACGCACTTGGAGAATTCAGATGTAGCTTCTTCATAGTAGGGGTGGAATTTCACCAGCTCTTCAAACTTTGCAGCGTACTCTACCAGCGACTTACTCCTTGCTTGACTCTAGGAACTCCATCTCCTTCTTTCCTCTCACATCTTGGAAAGTATTTCCTCGAAATTCCCTCTTGAATACCTCCCACGTAATCACCTCTCTCCGACTTCTAACCTCGGCATGACTCGACCACCAATCATACGCCTCCTCGGCGGCATATGTGTTCCATACCTTACTTTACGAGCCATAAATGCGAGTCCATCACCCTAAAAATCCTCTCTATGTCCTTCACCCACGCCAACGCCCGTCCGGATTGTACTTCCCTTTGAGCGTTGGAGGTTCTCCTGCGAAATGTAGCTAGGCTACGAGCTCCTGCGTCCTCGGCGACTTGATGAGGTGATTCCCATGCGCAGCGACCATCGCTTCGAGCGGCGGCTATTGCAGCGTCGTTTCTTCCAGCACGTCCAGCCATGTTCACTTACTCTCTGAGACAAACCAATTAAAACGAGCATTAACACTCGGGGACTGGGAACTCAAGACTCAATACTTGGTCGGACAGACCGAAACTTTTGCTCGATGTGCCCCCAGCAATGTAACACCCTCCCATCTCTATTAATTTAACTAATTTAAAATCAGAGTTTAATAAAATTCTCGTGGAAAGATGCTACATTATCACTCAAACACCTTAGCATATATCTTTGAATTAGAAACATCAGCATACATGCAAAGATAGGCAACTCGGCCCAAGGGACTACGCCCATTCAAAAATATGTTTTCAATTGTATTCATCACAGCGAACACTCATACAAATTAGTCACATATATATTACAAGCTGAGTGCAGGTCAAAATAAAACACTACTCTACTCTACTCGACTCCCCCAGTGTTACAACTACCAGAGCAGACCGACTCCAAAAACCAAAGCAAAGCTGACCTCTACTCAGGGGTACCTGCAAGTTGCCACATTTGAGCAACATGGAAAGCAGTAGGGTGAGTTTCTAAACATTTGTAATAAAGGTTCATGACTAATGTAAATACATAGAATGCATTAAGCACTTCAGTTCACATATCAAACAAACAACTCAAGTAATAAACACGGCACATATAGTTAATCCGGTACATTAAGCGACATCGCACATAATTCAAATGAGTTATGCATGCAATGCAATGCAAACCTGACTCAGGGTATAATGCATGAGGATCCATCTCTTTAAGCCACTCGGGCATATCCGTCGCTAGTGATACTCGGACCGAAGTCTTTTGTATCGAGACCAGAAGTCTATAGCAAATCGATGCATATGAATTCATGAGACTAAATGAACAATGCATTCACTCGAGAATAAACAACTCTTTTGTGCAAACCGCACGATCGCCTTACATTGCCTAGTCCTCTTAGACAACCACCATAGCACAGTGACTGTTGCCCCTCACAGGGCACCTCGACTCCTCGAGGCGGTGAGCCGCTCCATCAACATGAAGGTCTCATGACACACAGGGGTGAACCACCACATAGGGACTAAAGCTGGACTAAGCCGATCCGTCCCTTTAAGCGACTCTAGGCGTTAAATGTAACTCCTAGTGGCGCTAATGACTCATCTTTGTTATGCGTCGAAAATAGGTCACCTCGGCACTCTTAGTCATCTCGGTACACCTACTCATCGACTCTCGTATACCCGACACATCCACTCGTCGACCCCGGTATGCCGACACCTCTGATTCGTCGGCGCCTATATGCTTCGGCGCCTCACATTCATCGACACCGATATACTTCAGCGCCTTTACTCAATCGACACCCATATACTTCAGCGCCTTTATTCAATCGACACCCATATACTGCGTCGACCCGGTATCGCCGGCGCCTCTGATTCGTCGACACTATATACGCCGACACTTCTATTTGTGCGACACCCATATACTTCAACACATCTATTCGACAACACTAGATTCGACATTCCTACACTACACCCGATACATACACCTAAGCACTCACCTCGCCCGACTATCATACGCGGACTTGCCTCGCACTGCGTCTCGACCCAAACACCTCGGCATAACCACGTTATACCTCGGCAACCACGGGCGACACTCATAATGGGTTCTATTGACACTACGCACCGCCGTCCATCAAGTGCAGCTCGACTCGTCCTCTTTAAGTCTAAGGACTACGCTTTAACACTTACGTCTTGCGTTAACCTTCCCGCGCCGGTTTTCTCTACGATCACGTGCGCTAACTTCTCCTTCCTCTCTTTAGGTACTCCTGACTAGGATTAAGCTCATGAACACACTCTTAGGCTCTCACGCTCACTGAGACTGAGAGTTCTCAGCTCTCATCTCCTCCCCATGGTCACTTACGTGACCAGCTCAGAAATCAACCATGAAAATCTTCATCAAGATGAAGTAACACAACCAGAATACTTAAAAACACATAAGCACACATTCAGGACTCAAGCCAAAAGCATGCATGCAAATACATTTAACATAAACACTATATTACGCAATGGAAGAGACCCCCTTACCTTAAGCAACCGGATGATCACTCCCTTCACTCCAGATAACCCACGGCAACAAGTTCTCCTTGCACTTGAGCTTCTTCTTCCCATTGGAAGCTCCTCCTTCTCTCTAGAAAATGATCTCACCTACCAACTTCTCTCTCTTACTTTTCTTAGATTCCTTTTTTGGGTGAAAACATGCTCCCTCTCTTACGACACTTTCATTTAAGGCACACACTTGGGCCTCTAATGACTCATGGGCCTCCAATGGCCTTTGGCCTCTACGCCCACCTTCTCCATTCATTTAAGCGTCCCTTAAATGAAATAAACTCCTAATTAATACTCAGCTTAATTAAAAAGTTGTAAACCTTAAATAACTCAACTAAATAATTAATTGAACTATTTTGGGGTTTTACACACAACGTCATCCCCGTCCTCGACGGTGTGGAACTGGGTCTCATCTTCTTCGTTAATATTTTACTTTAATGTATTATTAGTTTGATTTAAAGTTTTTTATTTCAAGTGAAACTTAATTTCATATTAATGAAGTTGTATTTTTATCAGTTATTAAATTTAAGGTTTTAATGTTAAGTCACATTTAATTCAGTTGGATCAATAATTAAATATTTAATCTTTAATAATGCATCGTGCAGAGTGTGCATTGTGCAGAGTGTACATTGTGCGAGTGTGCATTGTGCGAGTGTGCATTGTGCGAGTGTGCATTGTGTAGAGTGTCCATTGTGCGAGTGTGCATTGTGCGAGTGTGCATTGTGCGAGTGTGCATTGTGCGAGTGTGCATTTTGCGAGTGTGCATTGTGCGAGTGTGCATAGTGTTGAGGTATTATTTTATTTAACGGCCTCGATTTTGCCGACACTATTTAACGACCTAGATTTTGCGGCACTAAACCCTTAAATCAATGGTTATGATCATCTTAAATCAACGGCTCACATCGATCACCTATATTATAAACATGTTCTCAAATTACACTAACATTCACACCAACGGTTTACCATCAACCTATATTTACGAGTCATCTTCTCTTCTATGCTTCTTCCCGAACACCCTCTCCCCACCCGCTAAAATGGAATGGCGGTTGTGCCCTGACCCGAGTACTCGAATGACAAATTCCTAAGCGCCGCTTCATCAGTAGGATTGTCACCCAAGCGAACATGGTGTTGTCTTTCGTTGTCCTAATCATATCTTACGTAGGATGAATAAAGACATCACATTCTCCCAATGAAGGAGAAAGGTGAGAGAAGATACGGGAGAGGTAGGGTGGCGTCAAGGCGTGGGCGTATCCGTTACAAAAAGTACAATTGTAGAGATGATGATGGGGTATGCATTATTCGATTATGGAGATCTGCGGCGGCGGCGGCGTTCGGGCAATGATGGAATTTCATGCTACACTTCCGATGGGCGTCAGATCTTGGAGCTGTATGTGGACACAATACGCACTCCGGAAGAAGTCATTCATCTTCTGCGACAAAGACCACCCACACCACAACAAGCCATACCGAAAAGAGTCATTTCTCACTCCTGTACACTTCTTTATCGGGGCAATGTCAGTGCGGGGAAGAAGATGGTGTGTTTTTGCCAGTCCAAACACCATTCATTCGGACTTTAAGAACAACATGACCGCGCCGTCGAGCAAAAACTAACGGAAAAGGCACACACAGAGGGGAGAGGAGGAAGAAATCACTTTATATAAGTTATTAGTTGTGTCATGCACATGTGAATTATTTGAATAGGTATGTTTTTATAATGGAATGAAAATAGTTTATATCTATAATTCAAAAATGAAAATATTATCAATGGAATGTTTTTATAAAAAGATAAAAAAAAAAGATTTTTATTTTAATTGAAGGATAAAAAATTTAAAAAAATTAGATAATTATCTTTTCATGAGATATTTAATTTGTGAGATTTATTTGCGTAGAATAAATATTATTTGATAATCTATAAAACTAAGAGTTGTCACATTCATATGAAGTTGTTGTTTTTTTACAATAAATAAGAAGTCGTTTTTTTAAGCGATAAATAAGAAGTCGTTGTGTTTATCTAAATCTGGAACCGCATGGCAGGTAGGTATATAATAAAGTATAAACAACAACCATGTCTAATATTGTGTACTCAAATATAATACCACGGGGCCGCACCTTACGGATCTCGATATATTTTCTAAACCAATGGATACTTAATTCTTTGAGATTAATCTCAGAGATATTGAGATTTATTTAAGGAGTTAATCTCTTTATCATTAGATTTTTTTTAAATACAGCACCAAATAGAAATCGAACTATTGACCAGAATGGTTAATGAGTCAAAAATATCTACCACTTGTGTTATCTGTGTTGATGCAGATCTCGTGGTATTTTTAAATACGCATGTGCATTAAAGATCGAGCGAATTGGCCAGAATGGTTAATGGACTTCACGTTTCACTGTCTTCATTCAATAAAGTTAGGAAAATAATGGATGTGTACGAAACAAGGGGGTGGAGGTGGGAGTGGGATCCAGAATTATAAGTAAATATATGAGTGATGTAATAAGAGAAATAAAAAGAATTAGAGATGTTAAATGGTGTTAGTCAACAACTATGAAGCCCGGATATGGGATACGATACGGGATACAATACGACACCATACGTGGATACGGGAGAATTTTGAAAATGAATATACGATACGGCAATGAAACTTTAATAAAATTTAAAATAAAATTCAAAAATATAAAACTTAAAGATACTTGTGATCAAAATAAGTAAGCATAGTACCAACAAGGATTGGTCCGAGTGGTAACTGGACTCGGGCTGACAAAATCGAGTACTCGTGGCTAGCCAGATTCCCTAGCGTAGATTTGTCATCGATAAAGCTGGTGGAAACTACGCACCAATGAGGAAGATTAGTTTGCACATAAATGAAATCATGTGCCCTTTTTGGATCCATTTTATTTCTCTTCAAAGAATGGATAAAAGAGTAAGTATCTGGTTGTCTTTTGATTTAAAAATAAATATAAATTCTAGGATACTCTCAAGATACGTATCCGGTAAGTATCTGATCTCTTTTTGATTTAAAAGTAAACATAAGTTCGGGATACTCCCAAGATGCGTATATCGGAGGTATCAGGACACGTATCGATATTGGATACGTATCGAATCTGGTATGTGGCCTATTTTGGAGTATCGGGGTTTCATAGGTCAACAATCCTTGGCAAAAAAACCAAACAAAACCAAAAAAAATAATTATTTTCCTAAACAACCCACCTTTTAGATTAAATACCAAACTAAGCCACTTTTTTTTTTCTTTGGTCAACTCGCCCCCCACCCCTAGTTCACCAAAGAAATTTTGCAATTTTTTTTAAAATCCTTTGATGAACTACGCCCCCCCCCCTAGTTCTCCACATGGTTTTTAATTTTTGATTTTCTTGTATTTTATTTTATTAAAATCTAAATTAATTTCATTTAATTACAATAATTAATTTAAATAATTAGAATAATTAATAAAATTATTTATAAAATAATTACTGTAAAAAATACGGTAAATAATTAAGATATTAATAAGTGGAACAGAATTTAATATTCGATAAGAACAAAAAGGAAAAACACAAATTGCAAAAATACAAGCATAGGAAATTTAAAACGAAACAACAGGAAAACATAATACAACCTAGTTCTACTTAGAACTACTACTACTACCTCTAATTCTACGGCGGATGTGTTCGACAGATTCTCGTGTTTCGACGAACAATTCGAGATAAGGTTCAATGAAACCTTGGAATTCTTCATGTTTCTCAAACATTTGACGAACGTCTTCGTCATTCTTGATAGGCTTAAGGCACTTCTGAATACGATTATGTGGGTTCCATTTCTAGCGGCGTAGGGGATTCACATTCGATTTTTAATTTCTTGCTCAACACCATCTAGTTTCACATTTTTTATTAGTTTTTCTTTCAATTCTGCGAATGTGATGTTGTTCTTAAGCCTGAAATTTTTAGTTTTTGATTCACGACTATGAATCAACAGACCAGAATGGTCGTCCTAGGACCTGTTAGTCATCTCATACTCAACTTTACTACGAGTGCGTAAGTATGGGTTGTTGTGGTGCGGGTGGTGGTGGTTGAAGAAGATGCATGATCTCTTACGGGTTTGTCTTGTGTTCACATCTGACTCTAAGATTTGTCGCCCCATCGGGGCGTTAGCTAGATGTTCCATCATTGCGCGGACGTTCTCGTCGCCGGATCTCCATGGTGAATCTTTGGGCGGTCCATCATCTCTACAATTGAACTTTACGAAGCGTATGCGATCGGCGTCTTTACGCCACGCGCTCCTGCAGGCGAATCTTCCTCTCGGCCTTCTCCTTGAGTTGGGCGAATGTGATGTCCTTATTCATCTGCATAACACATGGTTAGGACAACGAAACACACAGCGTCATGTTAAATCGGTGGTAGCAGTTCCATTGTGATAAAGGCGGTTAGGAATTTGTCGTTTAGTCTTTGGGTTTGCACTGTTGCCATTCCATTTGCGGCGGGTGGGCGATGGTTTTTGGGAAGAAGCGAGAGAGAGAGAGATGAGTCGGAAGGCAAAGGGTAGGTTGAGGGTAAAGCGGTGGTGTTAATGTTAGTGTAATTTGAGAATGTATTTATAATAGGCGTGATCGTGTGTGGCCGTTGATCTAGGGTGATCATAGCAGATTAATTGTAGGGTTTAGTGTCGGCAAAATCTCGCCAGTTAAATTGTGTCGGCAAAATCTTGGCCGTTTAATAATGTCGGCAAAATCTAGAGGCGTTAAATAATGTCGGCAAAATCTAGGTCGTTCAATAAAAAAGACCAAACCTTATGCACACTCACGCGCTGATGCGGCATGCACACACTCTGCACTATGCACACTGCGCTGATGCGCCCTCTGCACAATGCGAAGACTCGCACAATGCACACTCGCACAATGTACACTCTGCACAATGCAACGACACTGCGCACTGATGCACACTCGCCTGATGCACACTCTGCACAATGTACACTCTGCACAACGCATTATTAAAGATTGAAGATAAAATATTTAATAAGTGATCCAACTTAATTAAATGTGACTTAACATTAAAACCTTAAATTTAATAATTGACAAAAATACCACTTGTTAATTTTGAAATACAACCACGAAACTAATAATACATTAAACAACATTGACTAGTTTACATTGCGGTTAGAGGCGGTTATTTTTGTTGTAACCTCATTTCTACAAATTCCGCATCTTTTAGTGCGGGTTCCGTTCTCTTTGATCCATCTGCATGCGAATACGAGTAGGCGTGGCGGCCCTTTTTATCTCTTCTTTTAGTTGGATCATGTTGTAGTTCAATCGTATTGAAATCGGGCCATGAGGTCTCGATAGGCAAGGGTGGGAACTCCTGATGTAAGTATTGAAAACATGATGCATTGTGTAGGGTGGATCAACAAGCGCAAGTGGTCGTAGCGCATTTAGAGCATCTTTGCGATGGCATGTGAACATGGGTAATGAAGGGCACCGGAATTCCCACACTCACGGGTTTTGATGCGAAGTCGACCACAAATGTGGTCGCAGTCTACTAACTTTGTGGTCGTTGTTCTTCGAACTTCGGAACAATTGCTGCACGATCGTGAATTGCGACGGTGTGCGTTTGTGACACTTTGATGTTTTCAACAATGTTTTTCATCAATGTTTGAGAGAACATTGTTCGGATGCCATCATAAATGCGTGCTTGTGTTCCGTTTCACAAAGATCTCATTCATCCTAAAATATGTTGCATCTATTAATGAGCGGATCGGGAGATTCCGCACCCCCTTAAGGACATTGTTGATGCACTCTGCAAGGTTTGTTGTCAAGTGCCCCCTAGCGGCAACCTCCATCTCGCGATATCAACAAGCATTGCGGGTTAATGTCTTGACCCGATTCACGCCATCGGGACCTACGCCGTCGCAATTTTATTTTTGTAGTGATTAGGTGATCTCTCAGTCATTGAGTATCTTTGAAGCAAGTAAAGTAAGATGTTGGTATGGAGTGTTCTTAAAGTGTCTTATGAAGTTTCAAAGATCTTGCTATGTGGTTGATCTGGCGGGAGTGTTCTTAACGTGTTTCGTGAAGTTGGTGTTGGCGGACACGCCTTTCGGTTGGTGTTTACGCTGCTACAGACACTTTTGATAGACTCGTGTCTATCCGATATCAAGCGAGTCCCTCTGTGGTGTCACAAATTGTCTTAAGCGAGATAGGAAGAAATACCAAGCCTCAGATGTCTCACCCTCGACAATTGCATACGCAATTGGGAAGGTTCCGTTTCTTAGTCTTGTGCGATTGCCAAAAGAAGGACCCCCTTTGTACCTACCATACAACCATGTTCCATCATGAGACACCTTTGGTTTGCGAGAATTTAAAGCCTTGTATGCACGGGCCAAAACTCCAAAAGATGCGGTAGTTTGAATTTAGATTTGAGTTTGACAAGGGTGTAGTTTTGACATCTAAACAACAAACCCCGAGTATCGATTTTTCTACATAACCATTGTAAAACACGGTGATAAAAACTGGGGCTGGAGTTGGAGCCATTGATGAAGTTGGGAGCAGGAGGGTGTGTTTGAGTTTTAGTTGGTAGTAGGAGGATTTGTAAAGGTGTGGTTAGTGGTGAGAGATGTAGTGGGTATTTATTGAAATTACGGCGGTGTAGATTGCCTTGAGGGTTTTGGTTTTGAAGGCGAGGATTGCAAGTGACTTTTGGCGGCTACGATTGCAGAGACAATTTTAATGGCGAGGATTCCACAAGCGTTTTGAATATTTCAATGTGCATTGTTCATAGAGGACCAGCTTGCATTGTGCAGAGTGAACTGTGCATTGTTCAGAGTCCACTGTGCAGCGTGCATTGTTCAGAGTGAACTGTGCACCGTGCATGTGTATGGACCTGACCATTATCAGAACAATCATGACAACCACTAAGGCATCTTGACAAAGCCTAGTGGACAAACCCTAGTGGCCCCCTTGTCTCCCACTATCAGAAGGTGAAATGCATGTGAATAATTATTGAAAGTTCGACGGTTTAGATTGCACCGAGAATTTGAACGGTTAGGATTCCACCGACCGTTTTGTTTCTTGCAATCCTACACCCATTATGGTCGTGGCAATGTAGGGTATATTTTGTGAAAATAATGCACATAAAAAATTAGGGGAAAAAAGTAGGGAAAATAACCATGTTAATTTTAGGTGAAAAAAATGATTTTTAGCACACTTTCTAGTAAATAAATTACTCATGAAAACATTTTTTAAATTTTTTTTTCCAACACAAAACTTTAGTATTACACTTTCTCTACAAGGTATAATATTTAAAAAATTATAATACAAATTAAATTCGTAGGAAAAATGTTCCTAAAGTTATGTAAAAAACCGTTTTTTATACTTAGTGAAAAAAAAAATTCAATCTTCAATTCCTTTCTTCTACACCTACAAAGTAATACAATAACTAATAAATCATTGAGATTTCATTGACCTCAGTACCTCTCCTATCATGTCATATAAAATTTTTAATTTTATTAAATTTTTTAACCTAACTTAAATTCATTTAACTTAGACAATACTATGACACTTCCTTATGGACAAATGCATGTGAATACTTGTCATAAACAATGTGAAAGACATATGAACAACCTAGAGACAAGCAAATTGACAAAGGCATGTGAATTAGTGTCATAAAGGGTTATTAGGGTCATGTGAATAACTTAGACACAAGTATATGGACAAAGACATGTGAACTACTTTAATAATGGTTGAACACTAAAATCAAAATCATCATTTACACCACTACACCCATTTTGGTCGTGGCAATATAGGGTATTTTTATTAAATAATAGGGAAAAAAAAAAATTAGGGAAAAAATTAGGGAAAAAATTAGGGCAAAAAACCATGTTAAGTTTAGGTGAAAAAAATGATTTTTAGCACACTTTCTAGTAAATAAATTACTCATGAAAACATTTTTTAAATATTTTTTTCCAACACAACACTTTAGTATTACACTTTCTCTACAAGGTATAATATTTACAAAATTAAAATAGAAATTTAATTCATGGGAAAAATGTTCCTAAACTTAGGTAAAAAACCCTTTTTTATACTTAGTCAACACCTACAAAGTAATACAATAACTATTAAATCAATGAGACCTCATTTACTTCAGGCCCTCTCCTATTCCTGAAGAAGAAGATCACACAACTTGTTTCAAGAAAGAATTAATTTAAAAAATGTGGCTTGAATGGGAAAAAATTAGGGCAAAAAACCATGTTAAATTTAGATGAAAAAAATGATTTTTAACACACTTTCTAGTAAATAAATTACTTATTAAAACATTTTTAAAAATTTTTTTTCCAACACAACACTTTAGTATTACACTTTGTCTACAAGGTATAATATTTAAAAAATTATAATACAAATTAAATTCGTAGGAAAAATGTTCCTAAAGTTATGTAAAAAACCGTTTTTTATACTTAGTGAAAAAAAAATTCAATCTTCAATTCCTTTCTTCTACACCTACAAAGTATTACAATAACTAACAAATAAATGAGATTTCATTGACCTCAGTACCTCTCCTATCATGTCATATAAAATTTTTAATTTTATTAAATTTTTTAACCTAACTTAAATTCATTTAACTTAGACAATACTATGACACTTCCTTATGGACAAATACATGTGAATACTTGTCATAAACAATGTGAAAGACATATGAACAACCTAGAGACAAGCAACTTGACAAAGGCATGTGAATTAGTGTCATAAAGGGTTATTAGGGTCATGTGAATAACTTAGACACAAGTATATGGACAAAGACATGTGAACTACTTTAATAATGGTTGAACACAAAAATCAAAATCATCATTTACACCACTACACCCATTTTGGTCGTGGCAATATAGGGTATTTTTTATTAAATAAAAAAAAATTAGGGGAAAAAAATTAGGGGAAAAAATTAGGGCAAAAAACCATGTTAAGTTTAGGTGAAAAAAATGATTTTTAGCACACTTTCTAGTAAATAAATTACTCATGAAAACATTTTTTAAATTTTTTTTTCCAACACAACACTTTAGTATTACACTTTCTCTACAAGGTATAATATTTACAAAATTAAAATAGAAATTTAATTCATGGGAAAAATGTTCCTAAACTTAGGTAAAAAACCCTTTTTTATACTTAGTCAACACCTACAAAGTAATACAATAACTATTAAATCAATGAGACCTCATTTACTTCAGGACCTCTCCTATTCCTGAAGAAGAAGATCACACAACTTGTTTCAAGAAAGAATTAATTTAAAAAATGTGGCTTGAATGGGAAAAAATTAGGGCAAAAAACCATGTTAAATTTAGATGAAAAAAATGATTTTTAACACACTTTCTAGTAAATAAATTACTTATTAAAACATTTTTAAAATTTTTTTTTCCAACACAACACTTTAGTATTACACTTTGTCTACAAGGTATAATATTTAAAAAATTATAATACAAATTAAATTCGTAGGAAAAATGTTCCTAAAGTTATGTAAAAAACCGTTTTTTATACTTAGTGAAAACAAAAATTCAATCTTCAATTCCTTTCTTCTACACCTACAAAGTAATACAATAACTAATAAATCAATGAGATTTCATTGACCTCAGTACCTCTCCTATCATGTCATATAAAATTTTGAATTTTATTAAATTTTTTAACCTAACTTAAATTCATTTAACTTAGACAATACTATGACACTTCCTTATGGACAAATACATGTGAATACTTGTCATAAACAATGTGAAAGACATATGAACAACCTAGAGACAAGCAACTTGACAAAGGCATGTGAATTAGTGTCATAAAGGGTTATTAGGGTCATGTGAATAACTTAGACACAAGTATATGGACAAAGACATGTGAACTACTTTAATAATGGTTGAACACAAAAATCAAAATCATCATTTACACCACTACACCCATTTTGGTCGTGGCAATATAGGGTATTTTTTATTAAATAAAAAAAAATTAGGGGAAAAAATTAGGGGAAAAAATTAGGGCAAAAAACCATGTTAAGTTTAGGTGAAAAAAATGATTTTTAGCACACTTTCTAGTAAATAAATTACTCATGAAAACATTTTTTAAATTTTTTTTTCCAACACAACACTTTAGTATTACACTTTCTCTACAAGGTATAATATTTACAAAATTAAAATAGAAATTTAATTCATGGGAAAAATGTTCCTAAACTTAGGTAAAAAACCCTTTTTTATACTTAGTCAACACCTACAAAGTAATACAATAACTATTAAATCAATGAGACCTCATTTACTTCAGGACCTCTCCTATTCCTGAAGAAGAAGATCACACAACTTGTTTCAAGAAAGAATTAATTTAAAAAATGTGGCTTGAATGGGAAAAAATTAGGGCAAAAAACCATGTTAAATTTAGATGAAAAAAATGATTTTTAACACACTTTCTAGTAAATAAATTACTTATTAAAACATTTTTAAAATTTTTTTTTCCAACACAACACTTTAGTATTACACTTTTTCTACAAGGTATAATATTTACAAAATTAAAATAGAAATTTAATTCATGGGAAAAATGTTCCTAAACTTAGGTAAAAAACCCTTTTTTATACTTAGTCAACACCTACAAAGTAATACAATAACTATTAAATCAATGAGACCTCATTTACTTCAGGACCTCTCCTATTCCTGAAGAAGAAGATCACACAACTTGTTTCAAGAAAGAATTAATTTAAAAAATGTGGCTTGAATGGGAAAAAATTAGGGCAAAAAACCATGTTAAATTTAGATGAAAAAATGATTTTTAACACACTTTCTAGTAAATAAATTACTTATTAAAACATTTTTAAAAATTTTTTTCCAACACAACACTTTAGTATTACACTTTGTCTACAAGGTATAATATTTAAAAAAATATAATACAAATAAAATTCGTGGGAAAAATGTTCCTAAAGTTAGGTAAAAAACCGTTTTTATACTTAGTGAAAAAATTTCAATCTTCAATTCCTTTCTTCTACACCTACTAAATAATACAATAACTAAAAACCCTTTTTATGCTTTGAAGTGCATAGTTAAAAGCGTAGTACAATCTACACCGTTTATTCTTGTTTGTGGCCCTTGTCTCCATTTATCGGAAGGTGACATAATTGCATTTTGGAATCAAGACCCATTATTGCGCTTTTGTCCCCACCAACCACCGAACAATCTTGAGAATTCATTGGATTCCCCACAAAACCGTGTGCTCAAACAAAACCATGGGTGAAACAAAACCATGAAATTTGAAACCATCTTTCAATACCATTATATATTCAACCATATATTCATTGCTTTTATTCGGACAAAAATCAAACGATCTTCTCTTCTCGCCTCTTCACCTTCCACAAGCCCCCTTGCCTTACAACCATCTTCTCTTCTCTGCCTTTTCATCTCTTGGTCTAACACGCAACCGACTTTACTTTCTTTATCACTCTCTTCATCTCCATCCAAAAATGTCTACCCTACTAAACCAAGCTAATCATATTTCCAACTATCTCAACAATGACCCCATGGATGTTCATCACAAATTCACACTTCCCACACCGGATGAATCTATACTACCTTTGATAGAAAGAAGTGGGTTTGGTAAAATTCTTTCAATTGGCTCGTTCAAAATCCAACGACCCCGTGGCGGCAATGATCGAACGCTTTGGAGACCCGGAAACACACACGCGTTTCATCTTCCGGTAGGGAGTGCACAATAACTCTCCAAGGCGTCCGATTGCGGTTGGGGCTTTGTTGACGGAGATGCCATTTGCGGCAATACCTCAAAAACTTGGCACGAACTATGCGAACGATATTTGGGTAAAGTTGTCCCACCTAATGGAAAAGATGGCCACTTGTCTCTGTTGAGTTGGCTACGTCGTGAATTTATGGAGGTTCCACAGGGGGCTTCCATGACAGTTCTTAAACAATATTGTAGGGCTTGGTTGTTGCTTTTGATCGGGGGGTACATACTCCCAAACAAAACATCAAACAGAGTCAGCATGAAATACCTACTCCCCTTGATAAATTTCGACAAAATATCCAAATTTAGTTGGAAGTCGGCATGTTTGACAAACTTATACCGGATGTTGTGTACGACATCTACAACGCATACGGAAAGGCTATGGGTGGATGTACTCTTTTATTCTGATCTTGGAGTGCAGTACCGCATGCCTTTCCTAGCATCGTCTTGCACTTTTGATAGACTCGTGTCTATCAGATATCAACAGAGTCCCTCCCGTGGTGTCACAAATTGTCTTAAACGAGATAGGAAGAAATACCAAGCCTCCATTGTCTCACCTCGACAAGCTGCATACGCAATTGGGAAGGTTCCGTTTCTTAGTCTTGTGCGATTGCCAAAAGAAGGACCCCTTTGTACCTACCATACAACCATGTTCCATCAACAGACACCCTTTGGTTTGCAGAATTTAAAGCCTTGTATGCACGGGCCAAAACTCCAAAAGATGCGGTAGTTTGAATTTAGAATTTGAGTTTGACAAGGGTGTAGTTTTGACATCTAAACAACAAACCCAGAGTATCTGATTTTTCTACATAACCATTGTAAAACACGGTGATAAAAGCGGGGGTGGAGTTGGAGCCATTGATGAAGTTGGGAGCAGGAGGGTGTGTTTGAGTTTTAGTTGGTAGTAGGAGGATTTGTAAAGGTGTGGTTAGTGGTGAGAGATGTAGTGGGTATTTATTGAAATTACGGCGATGTAGATTGCCTTGAGGGTTTTGGTTTTGAAGGCGAGGATTGCACGTGACTTTTGGCGGCTACGATTTGCAGACAATTTTAATGGCGAGGATTCCACCAAGCGATTTTGAATATTTCAATGTGCATTGTTCATATAGGACCGGCTTGCATTGTGCGAGTGAAGTGTGCATTGTTCGAGAGTCCATCATGCGGCGTGCATTGTTGAGTGAGTGAACTGCGCACCGTGCATGTGTATGGACGACCATTATCGAACAATCATGACAACCACTAAGGCATCTTGACAAAGCCTAGTGGACAAACCCTGATGGCCCCCTTGTCTCCCCTTATCGGAAGGTGAAATGCATGTGAATAATTATTGAAAGTCAAGCGGTTTAGATTGCACAGAATTTGAGCGGTTAGGATTCCACCGACCGTTTTGTTTCTTGCAATCCTACACCCATTATGGTCGTGGCAATGTAGGGTATATTTTGTGAAAATAATGCACATAAAAAATTAGGGGAAAAAAGTAGGGAAAATAACCATGTTAATTTTAGGTGAAAAAGATGATTTTTAGCACACTTTCTAGTAAATAAATTACTCATGAAAACATTTTTTAAATTTTTTTTCCAACACAACACTTTAGTATTACACTTTCTCTACAAGGTATAATATTTAAAAAATTATAATACAAATTAAATTCGTAGGAAAAATGTTCCTAAAGTTATGTAAAAAACCGTTTTTTATACTTAGTGAAAAAAAAAAATCAATCTTCAATTCCTTTCTTCTACACCTACAAAGTAATACAATAACTAATAAATCATTGAGATTTCATTGACCTCAGTACCTCTCCTATCATGTCATATAAAATTTTTAATTTTATTAAATTTTTTAACCTAACTTAAATTCATTTAACTTAGACAATACTATGACACTTCCTTATGGACAAATGCATGTGAATACTTGTCATAAACAATGTGAAAGACATATGAACAACCTAGAGACAAGAAACTTGACAAAGGCATGTGAATTAGTGTCATAAAGGGTTATTAGGGTCATGTGAATAACTTAGACACAAGTATATGGACAAAGACATGTGAACTACTTTAATAGTGGTTGAACACAAAAATCAAAATCATCATTTACACCACTACACCCATTTTGGTCGTGGCAATATAGGGTATTTTTTATTAAATAATAAAAAAAAATTAGGGGAAAAAATTAGGGCAAAAAACCATGTTAAGTTTAGGTGAAAAAAATGATTTTTAGCACACTTTCTAGTAAATAAATTACTCATGAAAACATTTTTTAAATTTTTTTTTCCAACACAACACTTTAGTATTACACTTTCTCTACAAGGTATAATATTTACAAAATAAAAATAGAAATTTAATTCATGGGAAAAATGTTCCTAAACTTAGGTAAAAAACCCTTTTTTATACTTAGTCAACACCTACAAAGTAATACAATAACTATTAAATCAATGAGACCTCATTTACTTCAGGACCTCTCCTATTCCTGAAGAAGAAGATCACACAACTTGTTTCAAGAAAGAATTAATTTAAAAAATGTGGCTTGAATGGGAAAAAATTAGGGCAAAAAACCATGTTAAATTTAGATGAAAAAAATGATTTTTAACACACTTTCTATTAAATAAATTACTTATTAAAACATTTTTAAAATTTTTTTTTTCCAACACAACACTTTAGTATTACACTTTGTCTACAAGGTATAATATTTAAAAAAATATAATACAAATAAATTTAGTGAAAAAAATTTCAATCTTCAATTCCTTTCTTCTACACCTACTAAATAATACAATAACTAAAAAACCCTTTTTTATGCTTACAGAAGTGCATAGTTAAAACTGTAGTACAATCTACACCGTTTAAACTGTCGGTGCAATCTGGGCCTTTAAAACTTTGGTGCAATCTACACCGTTTAAACTGTCGATGCAATCTGAACCATCCATAAATATCAGTTTTCAAAAAAAAAAAATTACTTTCGTGGGACAATCCCCAGTGGCCCCCTTGTCTCCCACTATCAGAAGGTGACATAATTGCATTTTGGAATCCAAGACCCATTATTGCGCTTTTGTCCCCACCAACCACTGAACAATCTTTAGAATTCATTGGATTTCCTACAAAACCGTGTGCTCAAACAAAACCATGGTGAAACAAAACCAAATTTGAAACCATCTTTCAATACCATTATATATTCAACCATATATTCATTGCTTTCATTCAGACAAAAATCAAACCATCTTCTCTTCTCTGCCTCTTCACCTTCCACAAGCCCTTGCCTTCTGAACCATCTTCTCTTCTCTGCCTTTTCATCTCTTGGTCTAACACGCAACCGACTTTACTTTCTTTATCACTCTCTTCATCTCCATCCAAAAATGTCTACCCTACTAAACCAAGCTAATCATATTTCCAACTATCTCAACAATGACCCCATGGATGTTCATCACAAATTCACACTTCCCACACCGGATGAATCTATACTACCTTTGATAGAAAGAGTGGGTTTGGTAAAATTCTTTCAATTGGCTCGTTCAAAATCCAACCGGCCTTGGTGGCGGCAATGATCGAGCAGCTGGAGACCGAGAAACACACATGTTTCATCTTCCGGGGGGAGTGCACAATAACTCTCCAAGACGTCCAGTTGCAGTTGGGGCTTTCTGTTGACGGAGATGCCATTACTGGCAATACCTCAAAAACTTGGCCTGAACTATGCGAACGATATTTGGGTAAAGTTGTCCCACCTAATGGAAAAGATGGCCACCGCTCTCTGTTGAGTTAGCTACGTCGTGAATTTATGGAGGTTCCACGGGGGCTTCCATGACGGTTCTTAAACAATATTGTAGGGCTTGGTTGTTGCTTTTGATCGGTGGGTACATACTCCCAGACAAAACATCAAACAGAGTCAGCATGAAATACCTACTCCCCTTGATATATTTCGACAAAATATCCAAATTTAGTTGGGGGTCGACATGTTTGACAAACTTATACTAGGATGTTGTGTACGACATCTACAACGCACGGAAAGGCTATGGGTGGATGTACTCTTTTGTTCTGCTCTCTTGGAGTGCACCGCATGCCTTTCCTAGCACCGTCTTGCACACTTTCATATGATTGGCCACTAGCAAAGAGGTAAAAATTTGACACTTTTTTAAAAATACTAACAATTACATTTGATCTTTATGTTAACTTAGTTCCTTTATTTACTAGATGGGCAACACCACCACTTAATCACACGGATGTCCAAGAGACCTTGTTCGCATGCAGAACAAGGATCGATCACATGACGGTGAGGATTTTAAGTGGTTGCCTTATGAGGATTTCAACCTTCCGGTGGCGCATATGAGGGCTCGGCCATATGGACTACAAACACAACTATGGTGTGTTTCCATATGGTGGAATGGCACCACGCAGATAGGGTTAAATTGCAATACCGACTTACGAGAGATACCAAACCAACCACGGATTTGACTACTTTGCGGAGAATCACCATGCGGGGACTGACATGACTGCGATTGGACTCGATATCACACTCATTTGGATCATTGTTGGAATGATAGAGAAAATCGGTGTGTTGTCGGTCACCACCGCTATGGAACACCAAAGCGATCGATAGATACATGCATTTGGTTTTCAAAAATTCTCGGCCATACATTTACGCCGACCAACAACTAAGGGATCCTCGTCTTCTGCTTGGTGTTGTGGTGATGTGGAAGAATCGGATGAAGAACAACCACCACCTCCCAAGAACTCAAGCGAGCGTCGAGAGCGTAACGTAATCGTTATCGGCGTCGCACAAAGCAAGAAGGCGGAACCAAAGCGGCGTGTGAGGCGAGAAGAATATGTGCCCCACCGCCACTCTATCTCACACACACCAACATCTCAAAGACTGCGATATGTTCGACTCTCTGTTTGGTTTCGCGGCGCATTACTGCGAGTCTGCGATTTATGCTCGTGAACTTCAGAGAGAGGCGCGGTGCTAGTTCTTCATCGGTGCCACAATATTATCAATACCCACCTCCCCCCGAGCCCGTAGTGCTAGTTCTTCATCACGGCCCAATATTATCAATACCCACCTCCCCGAGCCCCGGTGGTGCAAGTTTTTCATCGGTGCCCGAATATTATCAATACCAACATGCCCACGAGCTGACCCCAATTATTTCGGACCCACCTCCCCGTCACGGCGAGGAAGAAGAACCCGAACAACCCACAATGGCGTCAGCGTCCACAACGTAATCCCCGTCCTAGAGCGGTGTGGGCTAATGTCTCATCTTCTTCGTTAATACTTTAATGTATTATTAGTTTGACAAGTTGTATTTCATAGCAAAGAAGTTGTATTTTTATGACTTATTAAATTCAAGGTTTTAATTAATGGTCTACATCTTACGAAACCAGTTAGTTATGGCCTAGATTTTTTGCCGCAATTTTAATATCTTCATTTTTACCCAAATTATTTTATAAATAATTATTCTAATTATTTAAATTAATTATTGTAATTAAATTAAATTAATTTAGATTTTAATTAAATTAAATACAAGAAAATCAAAAAATTAAAAAACCATGGGGAGAACTAGGGGTGGGGGGGGGGGGCGAGTTCATCAAAGGATTTTAAAAAAAATTGCAAAATTTCTTTGGTGAACTAGTGGTGGGGGAGGGGCGAGTTCACCAAAGAAAAAAAAAAGTGGCTTAGTTTGGTATTTAATCTAAAAGGTGGGTTGTTAAGGAAAATAATTATTTTTTTTGGTTTTGTTTGGTTTTTTTGCCACAATCCTTTCAATGAATCTGACTTAGTTATTTTATTAATGGCTCTTTTTTTTGTACCCCCACCCCTTCCCCATATACCCCCACCCAGTATGATATTCCCAAAATGCCCTTCAAAAAACCAGTTTTTTTTCAAAGTAACACGAATCGTATATATCTCTTTTGGGGCATATATACGATGGGCAATGTTTTGACATCGTATATATGTTCATTGTGCGTATATACGATTGATGCGTTTTAAGTCATCGTATATACGCACCTATAAACTTGACGAAGAGTAGTCACATTCTCCGGATCTAGCTTCTTCAAAGCAGTAATAGTAGCTTTCGGTCCGACATCAAGATCCGCATGCTCGTTAACCAGATCCTTCTGCGCCTTAGACAGACGCCCAAATGCATTAGTACCAATGGAAGTTTTAAGCAACTCGTGTGTCTACCACATTTAACCGTCACACACCAACCCTCACGGCGAACAGTGCAAGTAGCCATCAATCTAAAAGGACAGTCTCTCCTTTTAGAACCGAAAACCCTTGAATCGTATATACCTCCTCAACCTTGTATATACGATGGGTATTTTTTTCACATCGTATATACATGGCCCAGATGTATATCGACTAGATCTGAAAGCCCACTCGTATATACCTTCCATTGAGATGTATATACGACTAGATCTTGAAGCCCACTCGTATATACCTTCCATTGAGGTATATAATTAATGAAAGTCGAGAAAATTAATGAAAGTCAAAAAGTGAATTAATGCCAGAGGTAAAATCGGTGTATCATAAATGGGTGGGGGTGGGAGGGGATGGGGTGGGGGTATAAAAAAACCACCCCTTTATTATTTTATATCAATATTACTCATTAGTCCTGAAGACTCTATTTCGTTGGCTAATTGCTATAAGAGGTGGACCAGCATTATCATTATTTTATATCAATATTACTCATTAGTCCTGAAGACACTATTTCGTTGGCTAATTGCTATAAGAGGTGGACCAGCATTATCATAATTATAGCACTTCCTCTTCTCTTTGCACTTTAGAGTCATTATTTGTTGCATACAATCTGCAATGTCGAGCACCTCACAGGTTATTACATGTAAAGGTATCATGTTTAATTTATCACCTTCATTTTTAATTCATATGATTTTCAAAAATATATTAACATATAGTTTTAACTCACATATGGATTATTGTAGCTGCAATATGCTGGGGGGTAGGAAAGGCAGTGACAGTGGAGGAGATACAAGTTGACCCACCAAAGGCAAATGAAGTTAGAGTCAAGATGCTTTGTGCCAGTTTCTGCCACACAGACATCTCAGGCACTAAAGGATTCCCACATGTTAGACTCCTAATTTCATTCTTGGTGTTGTTGTTTGTGTTGAGATTCTCTATGATTTTAGGAGATTCTCTCCCTTGTTGTTAACCGTGTTGAACTCAGTGTATTTTACTCCTTTTATTTCTAGCACGTGTGATTCGGTGCCCTTTCAAATCCATCATAGAAGGTGGAGGAGTGTGTGCCAATGATACTAACGGTCTCTTACTTTGTCTGATGTGTTATTTTAGTCCTTAGGAACTAATGAAACAGACTTGACAAAAGATTGAACGTTGCTTACTTTGAGATTTTGTTTTTTTTTTTGTTTAATTGATGGACAAATTAAGAGTGTGTAAATCTATTGAAAAAAAAACTTATATTTCTTGCTTCTACTAATGATTTTCCAAAAACTATTTTGCAGAATAATTTTCCTCTAGCAATGGGTCACGAAGGAGTTGGGTAAATCTCGAAAAATAATTCTATAAACAAGAGATTAATTTTCATCTAGAATTAACCATTTGTATTTCATTGAGATTGCAGTGTTGTAGAGAGTGTTGGAGATCAAGTGAAAAATTTGAAGGAAGGGGATATGATAATTCCGACATACATAGGCGAGTGTAAAGAATGTGAGAATTGTGTTTCAGGTAAAACCAATTTGTGTCTAACATATCCTGTAGTATTGACTGGTCTGATGTCTGATGAAACTTCAAGAATGTCCATAAGAGGCCAGAGGCTATACTACATGTTTAGTTCTCCTACATGGTCAGAGTACACAGTTGTGAATGCCAACTACCTTCTCAAAGTTGATCAAAACATTGATCCAGCTCATGCAAGTTTCATCTCATGTGGGTTTTCAACTGGTTTTGGATCTGCTTGGAAGGAAGCTGAAGTTGAAAGTGGTTCAACTGTTGCTGTTTTTGGTCTTGGGACTGTTGGATTAGGGGTATGCACAAAACAATCTTGTATGCTTTCCTATATTTAATTTTAGATTTTTAAGCTAACTCAACACATGAAATCAGTTAATAAGTTGAGTGGTCTCCAAGTTAAGTTAAGCAATGTTTGGAACCGCGTTGGGGCATTCATAAACGTGAGTTTGGAATGAGGCGCTACAACTTGAAGCCCACACGACCGACAGCGTTTCAAAGCCGAACAACGGGGATCCAAACGATTAATCAATGTTTTAAAAACTAAACTGGAGATCAAACTAGGGAGACCTCTGGATCATAATAAATATATCCATAAATAAACATTTTTAAGACGGTTCTACCTAGTGTTTGGCAGTTCAACCTAACTCAATCAGACCAATGATTTAATATGTTGAATCAAATCGAGGACACCATTTCCTGGTTGAACTAATCGGTTTATCCGACTTTTAAATAATAAATTAAGCTTTATATATTATTATTATTATTATTAGGCAATATACATCTCAAGTTAACATGTGAGTTGGGTTTTTCCAGTAATACTCCATCAGTTACAGAATATAAGTAAAAACTGGTCAACAAAAGTTAATGTATTTGGTCCAAATTTTCAACTAGATACATAAACTTTTGTTGACCAGTTTTTGCTTATATTTTGTAACGGAGTGAGTATTCATATATGAAGCTAGAATTTTGATTCTGGAATGAGAATGACCTTATGATGCAGGCTATAAGCGGAGCCAAGATGATGGGAGCAACTAAGATAATTGGAGTTGACAAAAATGAGATGAAGAGAAAAAAAGGAGAAGCTTTTGGAATGACTCACTTTATAAATCCTAATGGTTCTGATAAATCTGCTTCACATTTGGTTAAGGAATTGAATGGTGGAATGGGTGTAGATTATTCCATTGAGTGCTCTGGAGTTCCCTCTTTACTTAACGAAGCAATTGAAGCCACAAAAATGGTAAAGTTTAACCCCATCAAGCAATACAGTTGTGCTTTTTAATCTTTCTATATTGTCATTGAGAAGTGTTAGCAATACTCTCTTTTACGCACTTTCTCCAACACTCGCTCAATGATTAGATAAAATTCATGTGGGTCTCAATAAATTAATGATTTTATTTCCAAAGTGGTGGGGTTCACGTGATTTTTAACCAATCATAGAGCAAATGTTGGAGCGAGTGCATAAAAGAGAGTGTTACTAACATTTCTCATTATCAATTTATCAACATGCTCTTAAATTTCGCTTCTATGTGTATACAGGGAACAGGTAAAACAGTAGCAGTGGGTATAGGAGCTGAACCTATTGTGCCATTTAATCTTCTTTCCGTATTGTTTGGTAGAACATTAAAAGGTTCTGTTTTTGGAGGGTTAAAAACCATATCAGATCTTTCCAACATAGCTAAGAAATGTCAGAAAGAGGTAAACCTCTAACACTAAATTATAGCATATAAATATATATTGTATTGGTTTGTTATTGCTTATTTGATCTTGGATTATTTTGGTTTTACAGGAATTCCCTCTTCAAGAACTATTCACTCATGAGGTCTCATTAGTAGATGTAGACAGAGCATTTGAGTTTGTGAAACAACCTGATTGTGTGAAAGTTGTCATCAAGATCTGATTCTAGCAAGTGTTTTTGATAAAAGAAAGTATTCAATAAAGTTTGTAAGATTCACCAACAACGGTCATTATTTTTATTTTTGAACAATATCTAAATAAATATTTTGTTCCTCGTGAATCAAGGCTGTGCATTTATTTAGATGGTCTTTCAAGGAAGATTGACTCGTGTTTGGATTCTTTACAAATAGTAGTAGCTTGAACTTCAGCGGCATTTAGCAATGGTAAATGTTATTCACTTATTCATGAAATGAAGGAAATAACTCATACATTCTCGTAATCCAAGCAAATTGTCTAAGATGAAAAAAGTGAGAGATAGAGAGAGCTATACAGTGTTACGTACGGTGGCTAAAATTGTGTTCAAATACCACGGCTCTTTAAGTTTAGGCTATCATCAAAAAAACAAGTAGCATAGTATGACATAAACAAATGCTCCACAAAACAGTTGAAAAATAGAAAGACTCCTTAATAGGTGAAGGCGATAGTAAACTTCAAAGTTTTGACTATAATAGTCTAATACAGATTTTCCTCTTCAAAAAGGGGGAAAAAAACTCGGCAATGATATCATGAAACTTTTCTTTACCTCCTAACATTCCACTTCTGAAAGCATCATTGACATCAGTATCAAACAAAATCAACAGGAGGTGCATTTTCCCTGGTAGCTTCTATTTCAGGATCGCTTTTCATCTGTGCAGGTACATTTTTGCGACCTCTCAATCGTGAAGAAACATCATCAATGGCAGAGCTTAGTTGGCTTATTTTTCTGTTCAGTGTCTGCCTGGTCCTCTGTTTTCAAGAACAACACAAGAGCATTATAACAAAACACATCTTCCAGTGGCAGAGTGAAAATTTGATTCATCATGACATGTAAAACAAAGAGAAACTCATTTACCTCAAAACCATCATCATAATCATCATCATAATAAATTGGTCTTTTGGCCTTGCGAAACCCATGTTCATCTTCATTAAGCAGAGATCTTCTGATCTGCATCACATAAAAAAAAAATGTTGAAGTCAACATTGAAACTTCAAGGCACAGAGGCAAAGTTTCAATGTTACAGAGATGAACCAACAGAAACACAACAACATAAAGAATGATATAAAGATGGCCCTGAATCATTAGTAGAAAGGTAAATGGCTACTAAACATGGAATAAAAAGCAGCATCTTAGCCATCTAAAGTCTACCGAAGAGAACACTTGCAGTATTCAAGACATAGGGATAACACTAGTAGATTATGGAAAAAGGTTTAGCAGCACCCTAGTTTACACATGTATTTATTCAATTCAAAATATGATGCACCAGCCTCAAATTCTCTCAAATCCAAAGGTGACAAAATAGCGATCAGTTTCCCTTCATCTTACATTTAAATAGCATATATCAATCTCATCGATCCCTTTTCAACTAGACTTAATAAATTGTAAATTAGAGAGAAGAAATCACCTTGTACTCCTTTTAATAATATTCTCTTTGATTATAACAAAAAAAAAGAGAAAAAAATCACCTGAGGGGCAAAGACATAGCCTAAAGTTCCGAAAATGGCACCTCCCAAGAGAAAGCCAGTGAGAAGATCCCCACCTCCACCTCCACCTCCATTATTATCACTACATATAAGGAAAGTAAGGACTTATGGAATCAACTTAAATGAATTCATAACTCTTATCAAAGCATAGATAGGTTCTTACATAAAATCGCATGTAGTAAAGATGAAATAGAAAGAAGCTACTAGTACTACAATGACTAAATAATAGTAATAACAGAATCTAACTAACTTCTAACTATCTACACGTGAGCATTTAATAGCTACTAACAGCATCTAATCTAATACTACACAAACAAAGAAAGAAGTGGCAAGAACAATAAATCTGTAACTAATCTGCAAAAGCAACAAACCAAATAGCTCAAGTACCATGTTCAAACTTCAACATTACTCTCAGGGAATCAAAAGATAGAATAATGTGAAGTTGACAAGAAACACCAAACCAAATTTTGATTCAACAATGTTATCACTTATCGCTGCCCAAAATATGCGAGAATAGAAATGACTGTGCCATTCTTTCACATCACTCTTTTCAGTCTTAGATGCACCAAAAAGGCTCTCGAAGGCCGGAAGCAAAAGAAGAGTTATAGTGGGCGAAGTAGGAACCCACCCCATATGGGCCATCTTCAAAGGGGCGTAGCGCTTGCTTACTCGGGAAAGAGTAAGGACTAAGGTGCGTGTGAAACTTTTGAAGCCAAAGTACTGAGGCGCCCTACTTATTTATTTCGGGCCTTGCTCACCGCACTCTTCTCACCTCTTACGGAATGCTTTCGCTTGAGAAAAGAAAGTAATTTCAGTCATTTTGTCTTCCTTCGCTCGAAGCCCGCACGCTCATTGGTACAGTTAAGGCACGCGCCACTTGGTTCCCGAAAACACTGTCCTCGTCCGGCTGGTCGGTCTATTACCCTTTAAAGCGGATCCTTATTTGACCTTCGGCCTGGGGGAGGAATAAGTCAGAGACATTAGTAGAGTTCGTTCTGTGTGGGACGGAATCCTGTCTTTTCTGGCGTAACAACTGCTCCGTACTCCTAAGGATGGATCTCTATGCCACTTGTGATTCCCAGCCCTAAGGTTTCTTTTATCGGATGGACCTCAATTTCTAGACCTCTTAAGGATAAAATAAAAAAGTAAAAAAAAATTAAAAAAACTACATTTTCAAAAACATACACGTAGCTGAGTTTATAAATGGCAATCCATATAGAGACTTGCAAAAATGAAAGAATAGCAAGTTGCTATTTCACAATTCATTTGAATGAAAAGTGTGTGCAAGTGCAACTCTACGTAGCACCGACACTTTAGATTAAAGATGTGTCTGGTGTCCGACACATGTCATGCTGGACACCGACACTTCAATTACTTCTATTTTATCAAATTATTATCGATGTTTACGTGTCCGCGTCAATGTTGTATTCGGTATCTGTGTGGGTATAGGTGCTTCATAGTGCAACAGGGAGTTGCAATTATCATGTATCACTACAAGATACATTAATAGCGTCTATGATTAACTAGTTGCAACTATAACAGAACTGTAACCAACATTGAACAGCTACAACTAAATCTGATGTAACAGGATAAATGGATACTAGGGAGATTGAACTCCGGTAATACCCTAACTCAAGCTAGGAAAGGCAATGGGATGAATACCCTTCGATAGTTCATGAGTTGAGAGAGGAAATAAAGAGAGTTTTTAGGGTTAAGAGATATTTGATTGATATTGATTGGTTGATTCTTTCATTCCATGATTGTCCTAATATATAGGCAAAGGAGGCTACAAATGATTTAGCCACTCAATGCTAGATTCTAGGAATATTCTAACCTAGATGCTACACCAACTTCTAGAAACTAAGTGAGTCATTCCCTAGGAATATCCTAGAACATGGTGAGTCACACAACAAGACAAAAGCATAAGAGTGCTAGAAATAAACCTACTAGGTAAAAGGGTAAATACTATTATTTATTTACTGTCACAATTCCCGCCCCTTCAAACATCCTTGTCCTCAAGGATGAGTATTTCCATGTGCCATGCTTAGGAGGTAAATCCTTCCATTTGGTCAACACTTTAGTAGTTCGAACATTCCCCTTATAGATCATTTTCCTATGCCAAATCCCATTGAATTCTACGTTTGAGATCTTGAAAAACATCGTTTACCATGAAAGGTTGATACCAAAGAAGCGATGCAGAAACCAGAAAGCGCGCCGATTGATCATCATTTGAGAACATGTCATTAGATGGAGCAATTATGTGCTCAAAACAAGTTCTCACAGCATTCTTTTCCGCTCTACTAGAAAGAAAAGCATCTTCATGGGCAAGGAAGTGGCCTTCAAGCCTAATAACTTCAAGCATTTGTTCACCTTCCCTTGTATTGCCAAGAGGCACGATTGTTTGACTGCAAGTGAACCTTGTAGGACTCAAGCTGGTGGTATGTTGTGTGGTGAAGTACTTCAAACTAGGAAATGTCACTCCAAGGAATAGTCCACTCATTATGAAGGACATGCCTGCTGCATAGGTTCTTCCTCCACTCTCACATTTTGACATAACCAAATGGCTTCTATACCAAGCAAGAAAACCCCATATTGCCATCCCTAAACCTGTGCTTCCTTCATCAAGACCATAAGCTAGGCCTTGTTTGATTCCAAGCCTTGAAGTTCTATCAAATATGCCCAAATATCTTCCCATGATTATCTTCTCGGCAGTGAATGGATACACAGTGTTAATAGTGCTTAGTGCTTGTTGTGTAATGGCATTTTTAGTGTGGTTCGCCATAGGTAGTGTTTGGTCTTCAAATTGTGTGTTTCCAGTAAAACCAAGTAGCATAGTTGAAATTTGAAATGATATGGTAAAATACTGCACAATGATAGTTGCACAAGCACTAAACAATGACTAACAGACAATGAAATGTGATCTAAAGTATGCACCTTTAGTTATCATTTTTGTCTCTTTTAAGCATCCATTGCAACCCAAGATAATAATCATGTAAGAAAAGTGATCCACACTTGACACAAATCCATAATTTTTCATCACCCAAAAACAAGAATACATAATCATTGCCACATTGTTAGCAACAATATAAGTATCAAATGCACAACTCCAGAATAGGGTGTGCTTACCAGGGCAATGTTTGTCATATTCAAGTCTTTAAACAAATCAATAGCAACATCTTCAAGCTCATTGACAGTGTACTCAGTAATGAAGACAACCCCATATATGAATGATGATGAGTGTATAGAAAATAAGGGTACCTGATTCATAACCTTAGACAAATCCAGAGCAACAACTTCAGACTCATTCTTAGTAAGAATGATGGCAATCCACACAGCTACAAGGCCTTTTGGCATTTCATCAAACACTTGGGAGGCAGTGGACAGTGACCTATAGCAAACACTAATTGGATATTGTAATTCTGTGCAACATGCTGCGGTGACAACCGAAAGAGACTGATTGAGTGATGGCTTCCAAACAGCAACCCAATCAGGTGGTTTCGGTGGCGAGAAGAACCTCCGTGACGACGCCGACACCAAAGTTGAAGAGCAAACAAAATCTGACTCGAGCATTTCCAATAGCTAAAGCATCCCAATCAGGTGGCTTCGGCGGCAAATAGAACCTTTGTAACAACGCTGGTGCCATGGTCTGAGCAATTACAACACTCCTTGGAATTTCATCAAACATTTGGAAGGCAACTAACATTGATGTAAAGGGAACACTACCTGCACATTGTATTGTTGATAATTGTTCTGCGGTGGAAAGCGACAGAAACAGGTTACCTGGCGGAGTGGAAGCAGCGATCCTATCCGGCGGTTCCGGCGGCGGCAGTAATCGTGGAGAGTACTCAACAGAGCGGCTTGAACAACAACGAACCTTGAAGCAAGTAAGATGAATGAGAGAACAAGCTGGTACTTGAACAATCATATGACCCGTTTCCACCATCTTACGAACTGGATCAACAACGGAATCGTCCTTAAGTGTTTCACGGTGGTCAGGTAGCGAAGCTTCTACCGGAGCGACGATTGTGTCTTCGATGGAAAAACCAAGATCTGGTTTCTGAGTTTCATTTTTGTTTTCCTTTTGAGTTTCATCGTTTTTTTCTGAAAAATAGAGTGGATTTGAGAGTGAGGGAGTGGAATCACTACAGAATAGAGTTTGCGATGGAACAGTTGTTGTGGTTGCAGAAAGGCTGAGAGGTGACGCTTCTTCCTTATTTTCGATTTCCTCTTCTACCTCCCACTACAGGACGTAGTTGTGTTTGTGATCCACCGTAGATGGTTCGTCACAAACTAAACATAAACCCTTTCTCAGTTTCTCATCCACTTCTTCGAAACTCATCATTCTCACAATTCTTTTCGCAGCCATGGGAAAGCGAGCACCAGGTCGGTGATCTGATACCAATTGTAACAGGATAAATGGATACTAGGGAGATTGAACTCCGGTAATACCCTAACTCAAGCTAGGAAAGGCAATGGGATAAATACCCTTCGATAGTTCATGAATTGAGAGAGGAAATAAAGAGAGTTTTTAGGGTTAAGAGATATTTGATTGATATTGATTGGTTGATTCTTTCATTCCATGATTGTCCTAATATATAGGCAAAGGAGGCTACAAATGATTTAGCCACTCAATGCTAGATTCTAGGAATATTCTAACCTAGATGTTACACCAACTTCTAAAAACTAAGTGAGTCATTCCCTAGGAATATCCTAGAACACGTGGTGAGTCACACAATGTGAGAAAAAAAGCATAAGAGTCTTTAGAAATAAACCTACTAGGTAAAAGGGTAAATACTATTATTTATTTACTGTCACATCTTATACAAACAGATTCAACTAACTCTGATAATCCAGCAGCCACTCTTTTTCTTCCCAAAAGAAAAAATCAGCGATTAGTATATATTTGAGTTAGGAAGCAGAAGAAGATTTAGAAGACGAAATCCATGAACAGGATTTACAAAATACACAGTTAAATCAATTTTTACCAAAATCTGGAAGATAGGTAAAAACGATAATATGAAATAAAACGAAACGTAGCAAAGATTACAAAGTTGATAGATTATAAGAATATTTGGGGAAAATGAATACCATAACTATTATCTTGAAGAAGAAAATGAATACAAAGTAGAAATGCATCTATTGATGATTACATAAAATAAAATAAAAATAAAAAAAGCAGATCAGAAAGATTAAACAAACAAAAAATTGATTGCAATGCAAAAAAGAAGAAAGCAAACCGGTATTCTGCAGAAATCGCTGATCTGCGTTTCGCGGTGAGAACGAGGTTTGATTTTCTTTGAACAAGTAAATTGCGCTTTGTTGACCACAGTTCAGGTGGTTTGAGATGAGTTGCACCTGTTCCGAAGCCAAAGAAATGGATAAAGTAAAATCAGAGAAGAGAAGAATTTGAAATCTAGCGGAGAAAGTAAAAATGGAAATAGAGGAAACCTGAAATGGATAACGGCGTGAAGGAAGTAGCCATGAGAAAGAGAGAGGTGGTGGTGAATGAGGAAAGTAGAGATGAGAGGAGGACAAGAGTGAGGTTGATTTGAAGCGGGAGGAGTTTACGATGCAAGACCCTGCACTGCTCTGCGATTTTTTATTATATATTTTTAATTTTTTTTTTAGATTAGAAAGTTTAGGTGAGTCCGGGGATTTTTTTTTAATAATAAATATAATATTTAATTAATTCTGTTACCAAAATTGAAGGTCATGGTTTAACTAGGTAAATCGTTTGGTTGGTTCGGTTTTTAAAACACTGATCGAAGTGTCACACTTTGAATTATTACAAAAATTTGTTTCGTTGCTTTAGTGGTATTATTCAAGAAGTTATTTCTTCTTTAATTTCAGATAAAGACAGTGTTATGCTTACTAGTCTACCTTCTATGGATGAGGTTAAAACTATAGATTTTTCTCTTAATGGAGATGGTGTCCTTAACGAATAGGAATATTCCGCGTGGCAAATCTGTCTCTGTCCAGCCTCATGCGTTTGTCGTTGATCTGTTGCAGGTAATGGCATTGGGTTCCTCAATTTCTATCACATCTGGCGTTGTCATGCTAAATAAAGTTGTCGTCTTGGCAGTTGTGCCTTCGTTCTCTGTGGTTCGTGGGGGCCCCGCATTTGCCCCAATCAAATCTACAGTACCTGCAACTTAGATAGCAGGTATGTCGCCATCATCCAGTTCTGATGTGACTATGTCGCCAAACATTTTTCAAGTTTTGCCTCCTTGCTTTGATTTGTTGAAGGAGGGCTACAAGGGTTTTGTTGCGGCTTCAACTTCAAGTCCGCTTTCTGCTCTGGGTGCCAGGACAGCACCTCTTACAAATGGTGTTAAAAGAAAATCTTTTTCTGAGGTCCTGACAGGTAACCCTCAAGCTTCTAATTTTAAATATAAAAAACCTTTTGCAGACTTTGATCATATTAGACCGTTACCAAAACCTTGTATAAAAGGGGATGTTCTTGCTATTAAAATTTCTGAAGATGAATATCAAGCTAGTATTGTTGAATGTGTCAACATTTTATACGGGAGAATTATTTTGTCGAAAGGGGATAAGCCATATCCGATTAAGGATTTGAAGGAGAAATTTTCTAATATTTGGAACATTTCTTCTGATTGGTCCCTAGTTTCTCTCGGTAAGGGATTCTTTGAATTCTCTTTTGTCTCCAAGGATGGTTTTAGAAGAGACTGGTCGATTGGTTCTCGTAATTTAAATCCACCGCCTGATTTTGACCCTCTTTCTGCAAAACAAACCAATGCTCATTGTTGGGTTAGACTTCATGGTCTTTCCCATGAATATTGGAGGCCAAAATTTTTGTTTGAGATTAGTGGTAGTCTAGGAGTTCCTATGCTTTGGATGAAGCCATTATGAAGAGGACTTTTGGTCACTTTGCTAGAGTTCTTACTGATGTTGATTTACCTAATAAGCTGCATGATCAATTGTTAGTTGAAAGAGAGGGACACTCTTTTCTCATCGGAGTGGAATACGAGCGTGTACCTATGTTTTGCAACTCTTCTCAATGTATTGGTCATTCGCTCCAAAATTGTAAGTTACCCCAAGTTGCGGAGATGACTCAAGGAATTCAGGTGCAACCTCGAAAGGTGAAACCTACTATTCAGTATGTGCCAAAGATTGATAAAGTGAAGTCAATTGCCACGGGGAAAACTCTTGAGCCTGTGATGGACGTTGGCCCATCCAAATTGCAAGATATTAGTGTGGTTTTGGTAGAGGAAGAGAATGATCACAATCGCTTCAAGGGTACGAATAATATTGTTATTTCACCTGAGGAGATGGCTGGGAGCCCAACTTCTCTTCTTGGTGTGGCAAATGTTATGCAAAAGGATTCTTCGATTTTGTCGGCTCCTCGTTGTGAAATCTCTTCTGAGAAATCGATTTTTGTTTATAGTTCTCATGTGCATGCCCCCACATTAGGGGGGTTGGTGGTCCCTTCTTTATCCAATAACACTTTGGAGGAGGTTCATTCTTCTTCCACCCAATCTCCCACAACTCGGCTAGATGCCTTCTCTTCTAACGCAGTGGATGCAACTGACATGAGAATTTTAGGGACGAATTGGGGGGGGGGGTCTCAGGTGATGAGGTTGTGTCTGCTGTCTTAGAATTCGTTGCTACATCGAACCCGATAGTTGAATCTAACATGAAAATTTTAAGAAAACTTTGGGGTGAGTCGTCAGACGATGTTGGTGATCTTGTGACTTTTGACTCCCATGGAGCAGTTGTGCGTCAGGCTTACTTTGAACTGATTGTGTCCAAGACTCAAAAGAAGAAATTAAGACAACAAAGAATTTGGTCATTAGATACAATACTCGCTCAAAAGCAAATTCTGTTTCTGAATCCTTTTGATCGGGTTTTGTTCTTTTAACTGTGGTTTTTGTTTTTTATTTTTTTGTTATTTTTTGATTGGTTGTTTTGCTCTCTTGCCTTGGGTTTTGGTCTAATCCCCACTTGGTATCTTTTTTGTCTTCGTTTTTCTTTTTTAATAGATTCAATTTTCTTTGGTTAAAAAAAATTAAAGATTAAAAAAAAAGATGGTGTCCTTGGTCTTGATGGATTTGGAGGTTTCATCTACCAGCATTATTGGACACTATTGCTCAAGATTTTTATAATGTTGTCCTGCAATTCTTTCCATGAGGTTGGATGCCCCCAAAATTTAATTCTAATGTAGTAGCTTTGATTGCAAAAGTAGATGGAGATGATAGGATTGAGTATTATAGACCTGTACTCTAGCTAATTTTAAATTGTTACTAAAGTTATAGCTGATAGACTTGTTGTAATTGCCCCTACTATGATTTCTGATAATCATAGGAGATTTGTGAAAGGTAGAAACATTTGTAACTGTATTTGCACTGCTTTAGAATATATTACTTTCTTCAGATAAATACTTTTGATGATTAATTAGCCATGATAATTGACATCAAAAAAGTTTTGATACTACTTATTGGAACTTTTTACTTCAAGGTTACTTCACTCGACTAAGCTTTATTCCTCTACTAATGGCTCTACTATTGGCTTCTTTGAATGCAAGAGGGGTGATATACAAGGAGATACCTTGTTCCCTCTTGTATTTGTTTGGTTGAAGAAGATTTAAGTAGAGACATTTTCAAGCTTGTTGAAGATTGAAAGCTCCAACTTATGCTAGGTCCTAGAGGTTTTCATATGCCAAGTCATGTTTTATATGTAGATGATATTATGATTTTTTTTTGTAGAACTACCAAAACGAGTTTATCTAGTTTGCTGGACCTTTTTATCTCTTATGAACAAGTCTCTAGACAAGTCATTAGTAAAGAGAAATCTAAATTTTACAATGGCTTCCATCTCAAAGTTGCTTTGATTTTCTAAGGGTACTATTCACTTTAAATACCTTGGCATTCATTTATTCAAAGGAAAGACTCACAAAAATCATTTATTACCTATTGAATGATGAAGGGTAAATTATCCTCCTGAAAAGGTTCTTTATTTTATTTTATTTTTGAGATTAAAAGGGGGCCAAAGCCCAAAAATGAGACTACACGGAGATCAATCTAGGAGTAGAGACTCACATATACAACGTCAACTAACATTATATATTATGGGTAGAGGTCAATTGGTTAATTTTGTCATTCTTTCATGTTAGTTTCAGCTTTTGTTTTTTATGTTTGGCCTGTCAACTTTCTCAATATTTTTGATACCTGGATTAGAATTTGTGTGCTGCCAGGTGATATTAATACCAAAAAAGTTGTTATTGTCGCTTGGAGTAACGTTTGCAAACTGTTTCAGGAATGTGGTATGGGTTTGTGGTCTATCAAAGCTATTAATAGTGTCGGTATGCTAAAACATGGGTGAATCTCATTTCTACCAACTTACAATGGACACTTGTTTTGAAAGCAAGAGTCTATAAAAATAACAATTTGGTGAATTATCATGTTTCCTCTTCTATTTGGCCTGAGTTTAAATCTTGTATTTATGTGATTCTTAAGTACTCAACTCAGAAGCTTGGGAATAGTGTCGGGATAAGTTTTTGGAATGATGCTTGGATTTTGAGGCCTATTGTCAATACTATTGGTATACCTTATAATTTGCATAAGAATTTTAAAGCTACTCTGAGTGACTTTATAGTGAATTGTTATTCCATTTGTTTTACTGAAGAATCAATTTATGCGGGATTCTTCTATTTCAGGTGAATTGACTTTTAAGGATCATTTTCTCATCCAGAATCCTGCAGGAAAGGTGGCTCCTTAGACCAAAATTGGAATAACTTTATTATGTTTTTTCAATTCTTTATTCTTTGGAGGATTCTTCATAATAAGATGTCAATAGATGATCAACTTTGGATTAGAGGATGCCTTGTTGTTTCAATTTGTAGTCTATGTGGTAATGCTTCTCTTCCTTTCATGCCCTTATTCCCACCATATTTGGAGTTGGATTAGAGGTATCTTGAGCATCTTTTGAGCATTCTTATTGACACTTTTTCTTTTCAGAATATTTTAGCCTTGATTTCTCATGGTTGGAGTCCTCAATTGTGTGACATTGTCTCTGTCGCTATTGTTAATATTTTTTGGTAATTTGGTACTACAAGAATCAGGCTAGGTTTGAGAATCAAGTGATTCCCTTACACTCGGCTATTAATTTAATCATTTCCAATGTGAAATTGGCATGAAATGATTCTAAATCTTCGTTGTCTTCCTCCGTTGCTGAGTTTATGATTATAAAGGCATTCAATGACATTGGTAATTGTAAAAGTTCTATAAACATCGAAGAGGTTATTTGGTTTCCTCAAGCCTCCTACATAATAAAGTGTTGCCACTCTTTGCTATTTTTTTGTCTCCATTGGCAACAATTAGTTATTGTTAAGTTATGCTTATGTGGCTAACAATATGCCATCTTGCCACATGGCACGTCATTATTTTGGTGATTAAAATGTCAAATTACGTATCACATCATATTTTATATTTTAAATAAGGTTTAATTGCACTTTTGGTCCACCTATTATCACTGATCCGCAATTTTAGTCTTCAATTTTTTTTCAGGATTTTAGTCCCTCTATTTCCTTGATTTTTAAAAATGTTTGTCCCTTCTAAAGTTGGCCATCTTAGAGTCTGATTGTGTAACTATTTAAATGACGTAGCAAGCAAAATCTTTACGCAAAATCCCAATTGGCATGCCACGTCACCATTTTATTTAAAAAATAATTTTTTTAATATGTTATATAATAGATTACCCGTAACTCCCATCTCCTTCATCATAGCCCTCATCCCCTTCTTCATAACAAACCCAAAACCCTTATCCCCTTCTGCAATCTGACTACTGAGTACTATCCCCTTTTGATTGTTATTACTCAGTGGTCAGATTAACAAAAATCTCATTACTAACTAGACAATGGTAGCAATTTGATGTTTGGAGCATAAAACACCCTATTATGTCACATTAACATAACTTGCTCAATTAACCTAGTCGTTGTAAATGTCAATACATCATAGCAAAAATACGACAAAATTAAATCTTTTTAAATGTGCACACATACACTAAAAAGCACAATCGCATATCTTATCTTATTATTAAAAGGAGACGATGCTTGCTTTTCCCATTAAAATGAGGGGCATTTTCGTAATTTTGCATCTCTCCACCTATTTCATTCCATCTATCATTTCAAAAATTACACCTTGACTCATCATTTTAATTTCTCCTCTCCCAATCACCTGCCACTCCCTCTCCACCTTTTGTCTTCATCTTTGGCCAACTCCGGCCACCTTCGACAATTCAAATACATCTTCTTCATCCTTTGAGTCTCCTCTATCGCCTTATCCAAACAAATTTTAAAAAGGAGCTACCTTGAAGATGGGTCACGATTTAACTTACAATCTCAATTCTACATTTATTTCTTTTCACGTATCTAAATCTAATCTAGTCTAATCTAATCTAATCTAATCTAAATATATAAATCTTAGAGTGTCTCCAAATTTTTCCCTCCAAAACTCCTTTCATTCTTTTTTTGTCCAACACTATTCACCCATGTGCTCCACTTAGGGGTGGCACATGGGTAAAAACTCTCTCAAAAAAGTAAAAATCTCCCTCTCTATCTGCTATTTCTCTCCTATCTCCTATCTCCTCTCTCTGACTCTCTGATCTCTCTCTCCCTCCCTCCCTCTCTCTCTCTCTCTCAAGACTTATCCCAAGCAAATTAATGAAATCTATCTCAAAAATGAACTCTTTTACAATAAAAACTGGTATACCTACCCATCACACAAAAGAAAATAACCTAACTCATAAGAGAGAAATATGTCAGGATGTTCATCTCCTTCTTCTAGAACAGGTAATATGGACCTTGAGTTACTTTTGACTCAACTTTTTACTTTGTGATCTTAATAAAATAGTCGATAAAGCTTCCTTTGATTGACTACAACCATCTCTATGGTCAATGGGAACATCCTATTCTTCAACAAGGTCTACATGGTCATGCGCTCAAAGACTCCAAAGCTTAGTAGAATACGCATATCAACTTGAACAACTTCAGGAGCCTTGGAATCATTAATAATTTGAATGGTCCCTTTGAAGGGAGAAAGAGGAATAGCATTAGGATGAATTGATTTATATATGGATTCATCATACTTCTCATTAGTCTTCTCAACATTGATGTTTTAATGAGGGGTTACCACGTTATCATAACGTGGTTCCCCAAATTCCACTTTATCATGTTCCAGCAACAGATCAAACTTGTTAGTGCAATCAATTAGAGGTGATTTAGAATCTCCTACCTTTACAACAGGTTCTTGAACCGTCAAGGTGGACAGTTTGATTTTCTTTTGTCAAACAAGTGCTCTAGGCCTCTTAGCAATCCTCTCAAGTTGTGTTGCCTGTATAGCACCACACTTCAGCTTTTTGCACATTGAATAATGATGACCAACGGATTGACAATGACTACAATACTCAGACAATCTTTTCATAGACAACCCCAACGCAAAACATTCTCCTTCCACCGTAATTCCATCATATAAAGTTGACGTTAAATCAAAATCCACCAAGATTCTAGCATAATGACCAAAAGCCCAAGTCTTGGTTGCTTCACCAAAAGAGATTGGAGTACCAACGCCACCGACAATTTCAACAATAATTCTAGGCGCTAATATTCTTGCAGGAGATCAACAAAGCGTATCCATGCTTCCACATGGGTTTGCCTCTGGGCGTTCGGGTTGAAGTCTTGAGTCCATTGAGATAGCCTCAAAACTTCTAATGGCAAGTTCCATGCACCCACCGACCAAACCTTTCGCATATCATCTTGTGTTGCAAATGGAAATTCATAAAAATGTCATCTTGAGGATATCAAATTCTACTTCCCAAGAGGTTTCGAAAGAGTTGTAAGATATTTGGTAGTATATGGAGTTGCACTTTCGGATAAGATTAGTCTACCATGTAGATTGTTTTTGCACATATTCATATTAAAAATCTTGATGGAAAGGTAACCACTTTTGATGCAAGGTTTAGGGAGTTATTGCACATTAATTTCAAAAGAATTATTCAAAACCTGTGCAAAATATTTTTTCTTAATTCGGCCATGCTCCACATTGATAGACGAGGATTGTCTATGAGTCTTCACTAGGAATGACCAATTGCATTTTGCATGCCTAGAAGCCATGAACGTATGCATGCAAGGAGATATTGACGCAACAAGACTAAGAATTCTTGAAGCATTCTTAGAGCCTTCATCGTCTCATTCTTACAGCATTCTTCAAATACGACCAAAAAACATTTAACGTTTGACACGGTAAGCTATCTGTACTGTACAAGCAGTTTGACAGTTTGGCCTTGCTAACCAGTGCCTTAATCCATACTAAGAATACAACGGTTGTCGTAGAGACAGCCACTGAGAGTTTGGCTGCAGGGGATCCAATTCCCAGATAGAAATAGAAAATTTGTCACAATCAAGAAATACTATTTAACATAAGTCATCTGACTTCTGGATTGGAGGAACAACCAAGCAGGGGGGATTCTTAGCGCTTTCACTAACCCTTTTAATTTTTAACCAACTGCAACCAACAAATAACTTCTTCGGAAAAACAGATGAGGTAACAAGGAATATAGGAAACAATGTCATAAAAATAGTCATCCGCAAGTTCCTAGTAAAATTTCCAAGAGTATGTCGGCTATAGTTCTCTCTATTTACAAACAGCCGTACCTATGCATTCTGAAACCAAAAAAGATACTACAAAGTCATGTATTTAACAAAGGAAAATATAAAAATAAAAAAAAACTTATTGACTCTTGCTGAGCACATGCACAGGTAGACCATGTCTCCTTTGTATAAAGATGATGGGTACATACATGATGATGGGATATAGCTTTAACGAAGGCATCTGGAACAGGTTAATGTACATTATTAGAAATTAGAAATGCCGGAATACTTATTTGTCTGTGAATTTCCCAAAAAGGAGCAATGGGGTTTTCATATGATGCCCATCAGGCAAATTCTCAGCTTTTGAAGCAGGTTTTATGTGTTCCTTGTTTGAAGATGGGAAGGACAGAGATAGGGAAAGAGATGCAGCAACAGTGTCATCCTCTTTCTCAACTTCCAATAAATCTGGAGTCTTTTCCTGGTTATTTTTCTTGTCAACTGCTCCAGCAAAGAAAGGAAGCATACCCTTCCGTGACTGTTTCGTTTCACCCCCCAAAGCAAGCTCTAGATTTGGAACCCCATACTCATGTGACATCCTATTCAGCACCGATCGTGAGTCATTTTTATCATGTGTATCAGCAGGGAAGAAGGTTCTTTCCATCGTTCCAGGGTCCTCATGGATTATTTTCTCATCACAAGATTCTTTGCATCCTTTGTCCTCAACTGAAGAACGGGGACCAAAATCATTTACATGTGATGCAAAATTGCCATTAAAGGCCTCCCTTCCACTGAAACCTGTCTGCAGCTTGCTAGAACTTTCTGTGTCTTCCAATTTGCCATTCACCTTATTCCAAGGCATTTTCTGACAACCAACTGCCGAAGCCTCCGTAACTGTGTCTGAAAGATCGATATGCTTAACCTTTTTATCATTAGATAGCTGATAGTTGACCCCTTTTATGGCTAGCTCTCCCTGAACTGTTGCCTCCGCATTAATATTGAGATCGTTTTCAATCTGTTTCCTTTTAGGCCTTCGTTGGTTTTCATCATTGTTTGCTCTCTCCGAAATTTTATCCATACTGATATTATTCGCAGTAGCTATCTCTTGATTGGCAACATAAGGAATCCTTGAAGACAAAGAGTTCTCTTGCTTACCACAAATACCATAATTAGCTTTGGTTTCCACAGTCACACTACTTACACTCGTTCCCACTTCTTCAGGAGGTTTAGACTCTCTGTGCGGTTCATGCTCTGACACACTACCTTTCTGCGCAAAGCAACATGTTCAAAAAAAATTAGATGATTATAAGCAGCATCTACTCTTCATAAAACACTGACACCTGCTTGATTTCTCCCTAGCAAAATATACTAGCCTGGTCTCTCATACCAACATTATCTCACTAAGCTTGTGTTTAAACTTCCCTTGGATATAATGACTGAAGGAATGGTATATTAAAAAACTTAACATCATTGTAAGCCCATCAAAACTCATTATGTATGTATAAACAAATGTATAGTACATAATACATATATAATTCAATTTAGGGAATCAAAATAAAATAGCATTTTTAATTCAAAGTTATTAGAGGAGATCAGGATCAAATCATAACATAGATAGATGAAAGCAGATTTATATTAAACACCAAACAGCAAAGATTTTATCAAATGAAATTAAACATACAAAGATAAAAACATTACCAGGGACGAACCGGTGGAATTCATTTCTTGAGACAGCTGTATGCTGCTTGTTGGAATATTTGACGTAGATTTGGTGTTGACTCTAGTACTATCTTGCGTCTCATAGTTTATTTTTGAACCCAAATGTGTCTTGTCAGAAATTGTTTCTTTGATATCAAAATTCCTACTAACCATAAACCCTTGGTCAATGGAAGTGGATGGAAGAAGTTCACTGCAAGCTTTACCACAAGCTATTGATTCTTCATCCATGCGTGTAGGTGAACAGCGAGTTTCAGACAAAGTCGTGACAGCAGTTGGAAAATCCTTCTCATTTGACATCACATTCAAACTGGGAATACGACACTTTTTTGCAGAATTCGAATGATTGATCCTCCTCCCTCTGAATATGCCCCATAAGAAAAAAAACATATTCCAACCTGCAGAAACAGAAATGCAATGCAGAACAATATCACATGTGAACTAAATTTAGGCAGAATTGAATACTAATTCAGCTTGCAGAGGCATAAACTTTAAAAACCAAACCCAGAAGCACTCCTTCACAAGTTGCATATTATCGCAAATTGTTTAGCAAGAGTCCAAAATAATTTCTTACACTGTGAATTTTCAGGAAGCTGATTGGATGTGTATATGAGAAGTTCAAAACCATCAAAAGTCCCTTTGAGTGCTAAATCATTTCTAATCATGTGATCCACTAGACCCTTGTAGTGTCTCTCATAGCTGTATCATAATACAATTAAAAAAAGCAAATAATTACAAGACATAGGAGAAGGAAATATGTTTGCACTTCAAAGACTAGAGTCAAGTTTCAACAAATGAATGAAGTTTGTATTCTTGCCTTTCAATGTCTTTGGCAAAGAAGTAAAGACCAATATTATCTTCTTTGGCACCACCTTGATGAAATTGTGAAGGCCATGTGCTTAAGCGAGAAACTTCCTGCAGTGAAACTTCAGGTGAAAACTTGTTCACTACGTCAAGAACCTTAGGGGATGCACATGAGGATAAATGTGCCTGAATTCCAGTATAAAGGTCAGGAGGCTTTCCGTTTCTATGCACTTCAAATACACCTCTGCATGAGCAACAAAACTTTAAAACACACTAGATAGTAAAACATAAGCAAACATAGCAAGAGCAATTCAGAAAAAAAAAAGCCAAATGAGTTCATCACGAAATGTTACATACTGCCAGATGTATTGGTATTCTGGAATGACTGACATCTTTGAAGTAACACGTGAGATTTCCAAAGCATCATTAGGCAAGTCTCTCACCACAGGCTTTCCAGAAGTAGGACTAGAAGAATCCGACTTTTTCAGTTGAGAGCAAATATCAGTTTTAAGTTGCTTTAATTCATTGGCAGATGAAAATTTGGAAGTTTCACATGTAGAATTCTCAAGGATTTCACGCCTCAAATTTGTTTCCTCCGAAGAAATATTATTTTTTGATGTGTTGGAAACCAACACTTGGTCTTGAGAACCGACTTCGCATTTTAAGACTGTGCCTGTAGGAAACTCATCAGTTTGAACAAGTGGGTCTTTCTTCTTGTGTATTTCAGGCCTTCTAAGCAATGCTGCCTGGATTGCAGCTCTCAACCTATTACCTTTATGCATCTCTTTTGAACTACTTGTGACAGTGACTGATCCTTCAGCACCAAACTCCGGTGTACAACCAACTGTGCAACAGTCTGTAGCATGGCTAAAATCTTTACATTTATGACAGAACGGGTTTTTTGAAGCATTGGTCCCTGACCTCAAACGATCACTAGAACTATCTCTAGTATCATCAAGTTGATTTTCTGTCTCTTGTGATCGAGGCAGACCACCCTGTTGACTTTCGTACAGACTGGTTAACGTTTTGTCTGCAAAAAATTCAAAGAAAAACTAAATGAGAAATCACCTATGCACATAACACGCTCCACTTAGTTCCAAGCACAAAATCCATTATCAAAATGCTCTGATAGGGACTTGGGTATTATGGAGTGCTCAAGTCCCACATCGGGTAGTATGGGATGCTCGGTGGAGTATTTAAGTGGCTTGGTTCTCCCCCTTGATAGTTAGCTTTTAAGGGAGGGTTCCCCAAGTGCTTAGATACTTATCAATTGGTATCGGAGCTGGTTGTCGACGTCTCGAGAAGGCTACCCACGAAAGGTTCTGATTGGTGGAGGGTTCTGACCAACAAGAAAGTTGAGTGAAGTGTCGTCGAGTAAAGTGTCGTGGAGTGCAGCCGCCGAGGACGTCAGCTCTCAGGGGCGGTGCTATGATAGGGACTTGGGTATTATGGGGTGCTCAAGTCCCACATCGGGTAGTATGGGATGCTCGGTGGAGTATTTAAGTGGCTTGGTTCTCCCCCCTTGATAGCTAGCTTTTAAGGGAGGGTTCCCCAAGTGCTTAGATACTTATCATGCTCTCATAAAACTAAACTAGGAGAAAAGTTGATAGATGTTAGGACTCCATAAGTAAATAAGATGTATGGGAGGTATGGTGTGGGTGTGGTGTAGGGAATCTAAGCCTAAGGAGTCAAGTGAGACAATCCGGTTGTAACTAATTGTTGACTTGGCAATTGGGAGAGCAAGGATGCAAGACTCAATTGAGTAGTATAAAGGTGGGAGTGAGAGAATGGTGAGGTAGGCTGGAATTGGAATAGAATCTTGGGAGAGACTAGGCACTCTCGAATTGCCTAGAACAATTACTTTCTATTTTCTACAATTCTCTTGTAATTCTACAACTAGGGATTGTTATCACTTTGATTAAGCCCCTAAATTTCCTAAATCACATTAATATACGGTTCTATTTCGGTTTGAGTGAATAAGTTTTCAAGTGCCTATCAAGTGGTATTAGAGCACTCGATCCCGGGAGCTCAAAAGGAGACGTTGTGCACTACTATGGAGTCTAGAGCAAAAGGACTAGAGCACTGTGTCGAGGATTTGAGAGCAAAGTTTGATGAGATCAAGCAACTTATCAAAATGAAGGATCGAGAACACATGAGACGTGGACCCTGACGATGGCATCATGCTCCAAGTCGATGAAGTGGTGAAAGAGTAGATCCAATCCAACCACCACGAAGGGAAATCAATCACTTCCCTTTACAAACGATGGAATCAATGCCGAAAGGGAAGATGGAGAGTCGAGATGGACGCAAGGCACTGAAGAACAAGAAAAGAATGAAGAGATTCGCAAAAAACTGAGAAGGAAAATGGCGGAAACTGAGGTGGAGGTTCCATTGGCGAATCCTTAGGTGCTATCGCAAAGCTAGAGAAACACGAGGTACGAGCTGAATCTAAGAAAACTGAGGGCGGCGACCAAGATAGGGCGATCATTGCATTGGTTGATGGCAACCAAAGACCACTACAATGGTTGTTGAAGCAGGACGGTCGTACGAAGGAGGTGGGGTTGTTAAAGATGGAGATGGGAAGAAGAGTGTTGGGCTTAGGAGAACAAGACTGGGGCCGAGTTACGTTGGGTTTGAAGCCTCGCCTCTTGGCAACGTCTTTGCTTCTGATACCATGGAACATGCCAAGGCTTTGTTCACCTTGCCCTAAAATTTGACATCAATGCCTTCAAAGCTTCTCCGTATTACAGGGGACGTTGTTCGTGAAGATTTTGGGCAAGACCTTGAGAGCTCTAAACGTGAGAAACGAAAACATTGTAGCAACCAAGTGCAGGCAGTATGCAGGAGGTTTTGATTTCAGTGCAGAAAGAGTGACGACAAGCATAGAAGAGAGCAAAGAAAGGTTGTAGGGAGTGAAGATAAGTTCTAGGGAGTGAGGATAAGTTTTTCTTGGAAGTCCTCATTGAGAAGTTGATGGGGTCTCTTTCACTGCTTTTTCATGTGCATCACCCCATTGCAAAGCAAGCTCTTGTCACAAAAATTGAATTATTAGACAGATTCTGGAGTACTAAAAGTGTCAACACAAATTCAGAGTCAATTTCTCAGCATTCTGCTTGCACTCCTGAAACCTCCAGGTTTGTCTATATCCACTGAAGATATAGAATGGTCATACTATGCTCTGTCTTCTTTTATAGATGTCATAGCCATGTGGAGATATGATACCTCTACTGATCTCTTAAAAGTTTTTGCTTGTGTTCATGAAATTCTTATGGATGGAGATGCAGCATTTATGGCTCTATAAAATTCCACTTTTGAAAAATTTATAACATCACTGGACTCTGTCCAAGACCACGAAAACGCGGTGGAATCCAAAGAATGCGGACACATTAATTATGGTGCACGAAGTTGTCTAAAATTTCACTGGGAGCCATTGAATTTGCTCTATGAATGGCTCAAGGCATCTGTCAGTGATTCAATTGGAAATGCAAAACAAGGTTCTTTGAAGTAGATGAGGAAAGCGCTTCTGGTATTGGGTGGCACAAATCTATGGTTGAGCTCTTAACCCAAGGGATGGAGTGTTCAAAAATGTCGATGGCGGAAACACGCCCCATGCCGTGGGATCCGGGTGAACCTCACTCTGCTTCTTGCATACTTTGGACATTAGGCTTCAGATAGTGAGATCCCGGTGGACTATGTTGGTTATTCATCTTTCACCTTGAGGATAGGTGAATCTTTTAGGGGGGAAGTATTGTTAGGACCCCATAAGTAAATAAGATGTGTGGGAGGGACAGTGTGGGTGTCATGTACGGAATTGTAGCCTAAGGAGTGAAGTGAAAGGAATTTTTTTTAACTAATTGCTGACTTGGCAATTGAGGGAGCCAGAATGTGAGAGTCAGTTGTGTAGTATAAAGATGCGAGTGAGGGAGGTAGGCTGGAATTCGGATAGAATCTTGGGAGAGGCTAGGCACTCTCAAATTTCCTGGAACAGAAACTTTCTTTCTATTTTCTGCAATTATCTCTTGCAATTCTGCATCTAGGGCTTGCTGCCACTTTGAATCAGCCCCTAAATTTCATTAATCTACGGTTCTATTTTCTGTTTGAGTGAATATGTTTTCTGGTACCTATCAAGAACAGATAAATGAACCAATAAACAATGGTAAACAACAGCATTAATAAACAACTAATTATATGCTTCCAATTGAGATCACACCTGAAATAACTTGACGTGCCAAACTTTTGTTGCTTATATTATTCATAGGCTTTGATAATGAACTTAATTTTCCATCTTTGTTGACTTTAAACTCTCGAGTGTTCTTAACTGCTGAAGGTTTAGTAGTTTCACCACAAGGTGTAAGCTTCTGATCACCCTTAGATGTGGAAACAACCGAACTAGCCATGGTTGAAGAAAGGACGGGCCGATCAATCCTAGAAAGAGATTTCCTGTCAAATACACCTGATTCTTTTGCATGTCTTGATCCTTTCAAATCCTGAGTATTTCCAGGAATGGAAGAAAGCATTTTAACTTTCGATTCAGTAGCACGACCTAAGTTTGAGGATTTGAATGACATTGATTTTCCTATTGCCCTAGCAGGTGTCTCAATGTTCTTAGAAACATGTTCACCACCCCCTTTCTGCTTTGGGGGAACAACATCATCAAGCTTGACTCTTGGCTTGGAACTGAAGTTGTTGAATGAATTAGACTTTAAAAGTTTACCTATTCATAATAACACAAATTTAAGACTTCAATTAATGAAACTCAAAATTTGAAGATAGATATATTTGCTAGGGAATCCAGAAGGAACAAATCTGCTTATAAGGAATAAAAAAAATAAAACAGAAAATTGTAATGAAGCAAAACAGATGTAAAATATACACATACTCCTTGAAGTTTGACTCCGAGGGGCAGTGGAAAGAGAACAAGCCCGTTCTGTGTCATCGCTACCAAAGGGATTACGAACGGAGGTCGGTTGACTAGGCTTCACCTTTCCATTGTCTAAGCCTTTGAATGATGTTTCTCGTGACAGTGGAATTAACCTCCTGGGGCTTGATGCCTTTGGTGATCCTGTGCTTGATTCGAGCGCTCGCCTTTTTGCTGCTGCAGCTACTTCCATGCTTTGAGAAGGCCGTTTGCCAGAAATTTGTGAAGTGGAACCAACTTTATGACTCTTCTTTTCTTCAAGATCTAAACAACAGAATAAAATATCACAAATATGTCAGCGCAAAACCGTAGATATGCTGATTGCATACTTTGCTACCCGCAGCATGGTGAAAATTCAGTTTGGGAAAGAAATAATTATGAAACTACGGAAAGAATACAGGGTGCAGAGTTACAGACTCACAGGATTTTTAATCTATCCACACCACCAAAAACAACTAGGTGGGGGTGGGTGTAAATTTTTTATAAATAAAAAATACTATGTACAGCTTCATGCTTACCCAGCCTTTGGTTAGCAGTCTCTGCACATTGGCATTCTTCACAAAACCAGTCCCCTTCAGGGAGCTTTTCAAGCATTTCCCGCATACAGTAGCTGATTCAAAGATATAATAATGTTAGACTCATTTCAGTGAGAAGATTATGCAACAATATGATAGAAGCTTATAAAAGGTTCGTATGCATACGTGTGTTCTGCACCATCACTGCACCTACAACATATGGCAAGTAGATCCTCACGACCAGAGTCTCCACATATGTCGCATACTTTTACCTATTTCCCAGTCAATGAAATAAAATAAAATTACCTTTAATAAGCAACATCATAGAAGTTAAGAAAAGCCGTTGAGGTTAATGAGAATATGAATGAAGGAGAGTATACAGAACATGTTTATACTTAGTTGATTTCTTGGCACTATGCCATTATCTAAAGCTTGAATTTACAAGTATACATGTGTATCTTCATCTAATTTCAAGGCATCATATTCCCTCTCCTGTGTCATCTCCAACAAGTATAGTTTTACTGACGAAAACTAATACAATGAAAGTAAATGTACTCACATCATGCTCAACAACATCTGATTCATCACTCTCGTCTTCTGGTTGAGGTCTCTCAGCTTCTGATTGAGGTACTGGTCTACCAGGTGATTTAACCAGCTCCTCAGCCTTGTCATGCAGTCCATCAAGGACTGGATATTTCTCATCCTCAAGTTTAGCATCACCAACATCATTGTTGGTATCAGCTTCTGACTTTGGACAAGTTCTTAGTGAAACCTCAGCAGTACTATTAACAAGGTTGTCCTTATCCGCAGGATAGTTTTTGCCAGAAACAACAACATGTTCTCTCTCTTTGGTCAATGATAAATCATCATTTTCCATGCCACATTCTGACAAAGTTTCTGAAATTTCTGCATCTTTAGAGGCAAGAATCTCAGACAAACCAGACATGTCAGCAGATTGCCCAATTCGGATCCTTGAGAACCTAAGAGACTAACTGAAACTGAACCAGATGATATATTTATTCTGTCTGAAATTATTTGATTGCTACCACTCACTAAATTAACTTTACTGTCTCTGCTGCTACAAGAAGTGCTATCATCAAGACCTTCTAAACACTTGGAATCCTGATACTTCTCTGACAAGGCCTACTTACTCTCAGAATTTTCAGCATGCTTCAATCTTTTACAGGCTCTGCTCCTAACAGAAGATCTATCGTCCTCATCTCTAGGATTCTGATTATCCTCCCCTACGCAACAATTTCTATCAGAGTATTCTTCAGCCTTTGACCCCATGAGCGCTTGCTTAAGGTGCGTGCAAGATGAACAACAAGCTGAGCACACGTTACAAGTCCCTGATTCAAAGTCTCATATCAGCATTGTGAATCATAGAATCTTTGACAAACTTATTTCCAGATTCAAGTGATACTTAAAATAAATGAAGTGTAAGTTAAAAATTCAGACTCAAACTAATCAGAGTTTAGGTCTCTCTAGTTTTTTTTACAAGACAACTAAGGTTCCTTTCAATCACAAAGTTTTACACCTACACAGTGACTCTCTACAGGACGAATATAAGTGATTGATCAAAAGCACAAAAGCTGCATCAGATGCTATCCAAACATATTTGTCTAACATTCTTAAAGTGAGTGACTAGTGGCCTTAATTATTTTTATATAGGGTGCGGATTTGGCCAGGAATGGTTTTCCCACATAAATAGAAATCATGTTTTGATGTTTTAATCCAGGAAATAGTGTATTTGAATAGTGTATGATGTCATGAATGATTTATATCAATAAATTATTAGCTCTAACATTCTTATAAAACTGAGTGACAGCTTAGGCAAGTGTAAAGCACCTTATGTATTACTTAAGGGTCTCTTTCTCATACAAGCTGTCTTGAGCTAACGGCCTATTATTAATCTAGATTTTAGGCCGCTAGCTCAAAATATTTTTAGACATTTGGGTTTGCTATCTAATAATGGATACTTAGACTTTAGTTGTATTTTAAATAACATATTAACCATTAAAATAAAGTATCATAATAAGTATCGATTAATTTTCAATTTGCATGAAATTTAATAAACTTGGTCTCCTTTATAAGAACGTCAAATTGGATTATATTTAACAAACTTGGTTTCCTTTATAAGAACATCAAATTCGATGATCGGATAGATTATTTTCATATTCTACAAAAAGTTACTAGTTAGTGTACGTGCCAAAGTTTGACACCTAAGGTCAATTGATCCTTCCAATAACAAATTGAATAAATATACACTTTGTTTTCAGTCTTTTCATTAAATCAACCAATATATATATATATATATATATATATATATATAGAGAGAGAGAGAGAGAGAGAGAGAGAGAGAGAGAATACTAATCCTTAAGCTTGCTTTCAGAAGCGATAGACAATGTGCAAAAATGCAATTTGCATCTTTTTTAATATCTATTTCTAGCTGCTCAAGTCTCAAAAGGTCCCTAGCTTCCAGACATAAATTAAAAAGGTGCAAGCATCACAAAGCAGTAGAGAAAACTTGGTTGTTGCTTCTAAAGTCCATTGCTCTACTTCTTAGCATAAGGATAGCATAACAATAGTACAAAAGTGGAGATACAGAAAATACCAAATTAGTAATAGAAAGGCAAAAAAAAGTTACTCTTCCCACAGAAACTTGCCATTGACAAAGATTTTAGCATCCAAAGTAGTCAGTAATTCAAAGCCATTTGTGCAATACTAAAAAGTATTCCCATCAAGCAAGAAGAAGGGTAAAATAATAGCGGAAAAACAAATTTAACAGACAATGTGGTCCAAATAGGGTTGCTATTTCACATCTATGTACCAATAATAAAACTAAGAACTGACTGCAATAAGAGAACAAAAAGGATTGATTGTGAATTACCTCACAATATATTCTTGAACATCATGATTACTCAAAATTGAGGTCCTTGCATATGGAAACCCCTCCCAAGACTGAACTCACCTAAAAAGTACATCCAAACAGCATCAGCAACTATCATCTCAACTCTTGCAACAACAAAAAACATGATGCAAATACTAATCCATGAAGTACCTCTGTGAAAACCCAAAAACTAACAAAAAAACATGATGCAAATACTAATCCATAAAAAAAGTACTTCTGTGAAAACCCAAAAACTAAACAAGTGACAGCCAAAAAATGCAACAAACTATGAATGTCAAGTCTATTGAACTAATAACCAAAAAATGCAAAAACTTCCTCAAAATCCTAAAATCTCTTCAATTGAAAATCAAACCCTAACCATCACAGTGAACTAGCTAACCCTAACAGAACAAGTTACAAACTTCTCCAATGTTCCCGTATCAATGCAATAAAAAAAAAACAAAGTCCAAATAGAATTATACAAAAAATAACATAGATAATTTCGGAATAATAATATAAACCCTAACTAAAAATGAATTGACATGCCTCTTGCTTTCAAATCGTGTTCATCGCATAGCAAAGGCTTCATTCGTGTTCAGCCATTGCTTATAGCAATCAAGCGCAAAGTGCTTCCTACGACGTCGTTTCAAGTCACAAAAATCTCTTCTCCAATTAACAGGAAAATCAGAGTTATGATATGACTATCTGTGAAAACCAGACAACCAACCAAATGCGAATTCAAAGTGAAAATGATATGCAAATTGAAATTACAGAGGATCTGAAACAATCCTTTTGCATTTATATAGTAAAATAATTTGAGAAAATGATCTGAAGAGGTGAAAAATTAAAATGAAAATATCCTAAATGGGTTTTTCTCATGAGAATTTCATTTCTTCTTTTAGGTAGGGGTTTTTTTGGTTCTTCCTCTCGTCAATTTTGCTTTCACTCACGAGATTTTGTACATGCTAGTTCTAACATGTCAGAAAATGAAAGTCAGAGCAAATAAATGTAAGTAAATTACGATGAAATGAATGCTGTCAAAAAAGAAGTAAATGCAATGGAAACTTGCAATTTTAATTTAATTTATTGGAGCTTCTGCACGAGTTTTTCCACGTAAGATTTTTGTTTTTATCCTTTAATAATAATTCCTCCGTTATAGAATATATACAAAAATTGGTCAACAAAATTAGATGTACGTATCTAGTTCAAATTTTGAATTAGATATATCAACTTTTGATTATATTTTGTAACGGATGAGTGGCTTTTTCTATTGTGATAGAGAGGGCTTACACCCAAAGAAAGATTACACCTGATGTTACTATAAGTAGAAACTCCGCTAATATCGGTTAAAACCAACATATTAATTCGAGTTAGTGCAATGTCGTAAAGAATCATCTCCGCATTTGGAGAAGTTTTAATTAATGTTATTTAACCCCGAACTAGTTGGTTTGACTAAAAACTAGTGGTATGGCCGGTCCAAGTAGTTGAACTGAGTATGTCACTGACTCGATATGATCCGACCAATTTTTAGGTTAAATCGGTGGGTAGAACCATCTGGACTCGACTAATGTTGCATTTATTAATTTCCTACTATAAAACAGCGTCTTTATGTAAAAACAAAATTAAAAATGTATTTTGGATGTCGTTAAAGTATTTAAGATACGGTAAGATTTTTTATAATTTTCTCAAGTGTGAAACCAATACTTGTCATAAATTTTTTGATATTTTTTAACTGTCACTGGGTCGAGCAGTTTAATTAATGACCCACTAGTCTGATCGTTCGCACATGACTCAATGTCTGGTAAGGATGGTGAGTTCTACCCTGTGTGAGGATCCTGCAAGGATGGCCCCACGGGCAGTGAATTTTTCCCTATAGAGATGTAAACGAGAGGAGAAAATCTCACTGCAGTCGATTTGAAGATGGGGGTTGGGATCATGCTGTCCCTTTGAGTACATCACATAAATACCCATACTATAAATATAGATGTATATTATATTATAAGTACTAGTAATTGATTTGTTAGTCTATATATAATATGTGTTTTTAATTAAAAATATTAATAAAATTTTAAAATGTGTTAACTTTTATATTTTAATATTAAAATAAAATAGAAAAGAAAGACTAACTTTATATTTTTCATATTAGTTTATTAAATTATGATTCTTTTAGTCTTACTTTATACTTTTTTTTCATTTTATTATATTTTAATTTAAATTTTTAACCATTGTTTGGGATCCTGCGGAGACTATGGGGATCTGTGGGATGGGGACAAGACCGGGGGGCAATCCCACCCTTGGCTGAGGGTGGATAGTTGCACACCCTAATTTTTTTTTTTGTTACACTTACTCTCTTATATAAATTTTATTTTGATCCGCATTGATTTAGAATTTTGCACCCAAACTCTTAAAATCTTGTAGTTTTTTTTACAATTAAAATTTTGTACTGGCACCTTGTTCTAGGTATTAATTTTTTCTAATGTAAACTAATAGATTTGGTCAGTGTTAGATTTTCCTAGTTGATTTTATGAATTTCGTCCAAATTTTTCTCTTAATTCTCCACTAAGTGTTAATTATATAGTATTCATAAAGAGGTGGTTTTTAGGTCAAAAATTAAAATAAAAAGGTTGCTTATAAAACAAGAGATCAATTATGTCTCTCACCGATGTACCAGTTAAATTGACTGTAAATATAATATAAAATGTTAACAATGGTTGAGATTTCATACTTATTGCTACAATGTCAACCATTGATAGCATTTTATATTAAATCAAACAATCAATTTGACAAATATATTGATGTGGGATGTCGTAGATCCTCCACCTTTGAAAGCTTATAAAGAGAGAGATTTTAATTTTGTTTTCAACCCTGACCTAGGATCCTAGGTACACCACTGATGAGAACATTGTAGGAAAACTCCATGTGTTGGGATCGAGGGTGGGAGAAGTTTAAGGGGTGAGAAGACAGAGCATGAAGTACTCATCGCTCCTGCCCCGCCTCATTTGATTTGGAAACTAGTCACGGTACTAGATAAAACTAGGAGCAAGAGAATCGACAATAACACAATTTCTAGCCATCACAAAATCACATTGCAACTTTTGTCCCTCAGTACAACTTTTTGTCCAATAAATAAATAAATACTATATTTATTTCCTACTTGATAATTCTCTCTCTCTCTCTCTCTTGGTCAAAAAAAATTTCTCTCTCTCTCTCTCACTCTATCTATCTATCTATCCATCTCCTGTCTCTCTCACCTCTCTCTCTCACTCGCTTCTACCTGCTCATCTCATGACCTAACTCTCCCATCTTCTCTCTCCATCTCTTCTCTCTCATTTTTCTTTATACTTTTTTAATTAAGTTATAGGCTTAGATGCACTTTTGACTCCTCTATTTTATTAATAGCGCAATTTAGATCCACCTCTTTTTTTTTGCGCAATTTTAGTCCCTTTATTTTCCAAATATTGACCAAATTGGAGTTTTCAACTCCCAGATGTTAATGTGCCAACATTTTAATTGACATGACACTTGACTAAGTCTACTTGAAATGCCACCTCATTTATTTTATTAAATATTTAATTTTAATTAATTAAATTATTTTTATATTTTCAAAATATAAAATTTACTTAGTTATTTAAAATAATTATTTAAAAATACTTTCATTATAACAATATTTTATTTATTTTAAAATATAAAATATTAAAATAATTTATTTATTGTAAATAATTTCTATTTTTCAATATGCAAAAATAATTTAATTATTTAAAATAAATATTTAATAGAATAAAGTAAATGTTTTTTAAAAAATAAATAAGGTGACATGTCAAATATTACGCCAATTAAAATATTGACACATCAACATCTAAGAGTTGAAAACTCCAATTTGGTCAACGTTGCAGAAATTTAAAAAATAGAGAGATCAAAATTGTGCAAAAAAATAGGGGGTCAAAATTGCGCATTTAGTAAAATAAGGGAACCAATATTGCGCAAAAAAAAATGTGGGAATCAAAATTGTGCACTTAATAAAATAGGGGAACTAAAAGTGCATTTAAGCCTATATTATAATATATGTTATATAAAATAAGTATATATATGATAAAAATAAGTTTTGTACATTTTACATTGTCCAATATTGTACATTTGTACTGTTAGTTCATACTACCTATCTGTAAAACAAATACACCTGTGCCTTGCCCAATTATTATTATTTTTGGTAAATAATCATTCCGGATATTTTTTTGACCAAATCATTCCGAATGTTATAACATTGTTTTTGGTCAAGTTTTTCCAGTGATTATTAATTTTAAACTTTAAATTTAATAAATGTTTTTTTACCAAAATATTTAATTGATGTTAAAAATATAAATAAATGGAGGGGTGCAGAACAGGTGCAGAGTTGCGTGCGAAGTCACTGTGAACACGTGGGAATTGGGAAAGGTGCGCGGGAGAGTTGCGTGGTTCAGCGGGAACGTTACTGTGGCAAGCGTCCGCGCCTCGCATTTTTGCGTATATTTTCGAATAATCTTGCCTAAGAAGTAACGTACAATAGGCCTAAAGAAGTAACATAGTAATACAATAGGAATAGGAATAGGAATAGGAATTCTGAGTCATTCTCCCACGGATGGATGCTGATGCATGCACCTTGTAATATTTGGTGGCAATTGCTCTACAGATAACTTTTACTTGAAAATGGTTAATAAATTATATTTTAATTATGTTTTTTTTATAGAAACTAATAATAATAATAATATATTTCTGCATAACCTGTTGATTCTAATTTAGGTACTTTGGAATAAAACAACCTCATATTCATTATACCTCTAAGGCGACGAAGTATCTTCGTGTGGGTGAAGAACTATACTACCTCTAGTCCACTTTATAACATACGAACGAAATGAAATAGGGTGTTCGAACAAGGTTATGCGAATATGTTCGCGTAACCCCATTCGAACAGGTGAAATTAAGCACAAGAGGGTGCGAAGTCAATATTTAACTCACGCGAACGATGTCGTTCGAACTCATTCAAGCGCGTGTTCGAACACGTGAAATTTCTTGAAAAAAGACGCGTTTTGCATTTGGTCTTTTGGTCATTTCACACCCTTATGGGGTGTGTTTTGAGTAGGAGGGAGAGTGGGAAAAGCAAAACCCAAATGATATATCAGTACGTGTATAGTTAGCAAGGTACATCAGTGCTCCAATTGCACTGAGATATGGTACTTCAGGACCAAGTGGTTCTTCACCCTCTTCTCGAGATCTAAAGAAATCTTTCTCCATATCTAGTGATCTAACAACCATTGGAGAAGACAACGGATGAGATCTGTTCATGTAGAAACGTTTTAATAATTTTGCTATATAAGCCTATTGACGCACAAAAGTTCAATTATTCAAATGCTCAATTTGTAATCCTAGACAAAACTTTGTCTTTCCCAAATCATTCATCTCAAATTCTTTCTTTAAGGGATCTATATATTTTGAAAGCTCTTCAGGAGTTCCAATAATAATTATGTCATCAACATAGACAACAATTATAGCAATTTCTTTTCGAGATCTTTTTACCAAAATACATGGACAAATAGGGTCATTTGAATATCCCTCCTTTAGCAAATATTCATTGAGGTGATTATACCACATGCGCCCAGATTGTTTTAGCCCGTAGAGAGACTTATTCAATTTGATGGAGTAGTTCTCTCGAGATCCAGGGCTATGTACCTCAGGCAAGTTAAATCCTTCAGAGAGCTTCATGTAAATGTCACTATCAAGTGAGCCATATAAATAGGTTGTGACAACATTCATCATGTGCAAATTAAGCCTTTTATGTGCTACAAGGGTAATTAAGTACCGAAAAGTACTTGCATCCACTGCAGATGAATATGTTTCATCAAAATCAATTCTAGGTCTTTGCGAAAACCCTTGAGCAACATCTCGAGCTTTATATCTTGCAATTTCATCATTCTCATTTTGTTTTCGTACAAAAACTCATTTGTATCTAACTGGTTTCACAAGAAAGGCTAGCAAGGGCTCGATATTCTGCTTCGGAGCTTGAACAGGAACTAATTGTTCATCCAAACAATGGATTGTTTCTTGGGTTTCCAAGAGATTAAGGAGGAGCCTAGGAAGACACACCAGAAACAGCGCAGCAAGTGATAACACAACTGCCCAATATGAATCTGCAAAACCAGACAAAGTGAGAGAAGATGATGATGATGATGATGATGATGATGATGATGATGATGATGATGAGAAAATATGCCCTGTGCATGTGATGATTTTAAGTAACGATGTATAACAGTAGCTGCCTGATGATGAACATCACTAGGAGCTGATATGAATTGGCTTAGCTGTTGTACGGAGAAGGCAATGTCCGGTCTTGTAGTAGTAAGGTAGAGAAGTATGCCTATGAGCCTTCAGAATGCATAGATGTCAACTAGTAAGGGTGATTGTGTATCATGGATCTTTAAACCACCGTCATAAGGAGTAGAAGATGGTTTTGCAGCAAGGGTACCCGTGTCTTCAAGGAGTTCAAGGGTGTAATTGTGTTGGTTTATCAAGAGACCTTGATGAGATCGAGCTATTTCAAGACCCAAAAATAGCGTAGAGAACCTAAGTCCTTGATCTTGAAGGTATTATTGAGGAAGCTTTCGATAGAAGCAATCTCAGAAGGATCATTTCTAGATAGGACTAAATCATCTACATATACCAGAAAAGTTGTGAAGTGTGAAGGTGTATTCTTGACAAAGAGGGAATCATCAGCATCACTAAGGCGATATCCCAAAGAAATAAGAGTAGAAGACATCTTAGAGTATCATTGACGACTAGCTTATTTGAGGCCATAAAGAGACATATGGAGGCGGCAAAAAAGTTGTTGATCAAGAGATGTAACAGTGAAGTTAACACCTAGAGGTAAGGACATGTCAACCTCTTCATTAAGGTCTTCATGTAAAAAGGCATTGTTGACGCAAGTTGTTCAAGACCCCCTGATTGGTTGCTAAAGAAGGTAATGTACGAACAACTTTGCTATGGCGAAAATGTATCAAAGTAGTCAACTCATTCTAATTGAATGTAGCCTAGTCAATAATGCTCAATTATTCCATATGCATGGTATTTGATGCAGTATGCCCACATACATCCAATAGGATGTTTACCTGTCGGGAGTTCAACAATGGACCAAGTGTTATTAAGAGTAAGGGCATAAAGTCCAGATTTCATAGCTTTATTCCAATCTTCAGATTTGCACACATGTTTAAATGGTGCTAGGCAGGTGTACAATTTTCATAAGATAAAGAAGATCAGATGGGGTAAAGATGAGTACTAGAAAGTGATTGTTCTGATGAGGAGGAGAGAAGACTCCAATGATAATCTTGGAGATAACTTGGTGCTCTTTTGATTTTGTTTGATACATTGACACGTGTGGGATTTGGGTTAATGGCAGATTCAGAAGGAGTGGGTGTAAAGGCAGTGTATGAGCATGGGTGGGAGTTGTCAAAGGAAACTTGAGGGAAGGGGTCAATGTGTTTTTGTATGGGAGCAAAGGCAAAGATGGATTCATAGAAGACCACTTTCTAGAAGTAAAAAAAAGGAATGTGTGGATAGGTCATAAAGGAGGTAGCCTTGGTGTCATTTCTAGACCCAATGAAAATTGCTTTTCTAGCATTCGGCATGAACTTTTGTTCTGTGTAACTGTATTGTGGAAGCAAAGGCAAAGAAACTAAAGGTGTTAAGATATATGAAGGAGGGTGGGTCGTTTTTGAAATATAATATGCTTGAAAGGAGAGTGCCCTGGCTACATTGAGGATATGTTGATGTTTCCTCTCAACAATGTCATTTTGTTGGGGAGATTCAACACATGATCTTTGGTGAATGATTCCTTTGAAGAGAAATAAATTATTCATCAAGAACTCGTTGCCATTATAACTTCTCAAGGTATTAACTTTTAATTTTGGTTGAAAATTGAGTTTCAATGTATGCAACAAAATGTAAGGTGAGTTCTAGTCTCAACTTTGGTTTTCATAAGAATTAGCCAAGTAAAACGAGTAAAATCATCTACTAGAGTTAGAAAATATTTATGTCCATCTATATATGGAGTTCCATACGGCCTTAAAAAATCAACATGTAGTTCAACCATGTGAGAAGTATGTCCATCTATTCGGGAAAGGGAGTTTTCTTTATTTGGCAAAATGACAAGGCTCACAAACATGAGAATTATTTTGGTATGGTATACAAGGAAATTGAGTTGAAATGAACCTATGAATTACATCAGATATGTGTCCTAACCTATCATACCAAAGCTAACATTAGGTAACAAATCAGTAGGTAAGGGTGGAGAGGTGTTACAGACAAAACCAGGAGAACAATGCTAGAATTCAAGAGAAATGATCTTCACTTCTTCTCAGCTATACCAATCACCATGAGGTTTGAACTCTGCAAAATAAAACAAATGTCATTATGAAAGAAAAAATCAAATGGAGGACAAAGTTGAGGAAGTGAGATTAAGTTGATGTTAAAAGTAGGTATGTAAAAGACATTTTCTAGGACAAGGCCATTTGGCAAGTGCATGGTGCCAAATATGTTGACAATAGTCGTTTGGCCATTTGGTAGAGAAATGGTGATAGGTGGAGTAAGGCTACATGTGGTATGGTTTGTGGCTCCCGAGTCCATGATCCAAAGGAGTTATGACTTACCACATGTAGGGGTGGTTGAGGTATTGAAGGTGGCGTGGATTGGCCGAGAGGAGTTTATGAGGAGAGTGGTGGTAGGGGGTTGTAGAAGACTGGAACAACTTCAAAATTTATTGAACATGGCCTTGCAACTCAGTTAGCGAGGTGGCCATGGATGAATTTTGAGCAGGAGGTGTCACTGTGGAATCAAAGGTAGTTTCCTTATAAGTAGTTGTGTTGTTTATGGAACAGTCCTGTTGAGATATGCCATGGTTTTTGTACCCTGGAGGATACCCATGCTCAACATAGCATGTATCAATAGTGTGGCTATAACACCCACAATGTGTGCAGTAACGATTTGAACCTTGGTTGCGCTCTGTAGTGTTACGATTTCTGTGATTATTGGTATTGTTAAAACCAGTTCCATTGGTAGGTTTGGGAGTAGAATTAGTTTGTAAAGCCATTTCCATGGAAGAAGATTCCGGTGTTGAGTCAATAGGTGAAAGAGCAAGGTGTGTGCGTTATTGTTTCATGATGAGGGAAAAGGCTTTGTGAATTGAAGGTAGGGTATCCATCATCATAATTTGGGATTTAGCATAAGAATATTGTTCATTTAAGCCTTTGAGAAATTTCAGTACATAATCTTGCTCACAATAAGATTTAACAATAGATAAAGCAGAGCAAGCGCAAGAAATATCACAAGAATAGTCACGAATAAGGCAAAAGATTTCAATTTCATCCCAAAGTGTTTTCAAAGCAGTATAATAAGAAGAAATGTCCAGAGTACCTTGTTGAACCTTCGATAATTCATCTTGTAAGTCACAAAATTTGAAGATATCGCTTTGAGAAAAGTTGGATTGGAGATCTCGCCAAACTGCAAAAGCTTGATCGTACCATATGATGCTCTTGGCGATGTCTGGAGAAACTGATTTCTGAAGCCATGAAAGCACCACCGAATTGCATCGAATCCACGAATTGTGACGCACATTAGTGGCGGAAGGTTGCACTAGGGTTCCATCGACAAATCTCAATTTGTTCTTCGAAAGCAAAGCTAATTTCATAGATCAAATCTAGGAGTGATAATTGGTTTGATTAAGAGAGGGAGAAACCAGAATTAGGGCGAGATTCTCATTTGCATGCAAATAGTAGGGATTTGCTGGCATTGTGGCGAAATCCAGGTGTGTCGAAGCCACCATTTAAGCGGAGGAAGCAAGAACAACAAGAAACTTAGGGAAAACAAGAAATTGGTGAATCAATCTTCTGATACCATGTTGATATTGAAAAACTGATGCGAAACATAAAGGAAAACAGAGAGAGTTGAAGAAATTCATTCTTATTTCTTATTTCTTGGAAAAGATAAAACTTTGTAGAGGGAAAGCTAAAAAGGAGAAAACTACATATATCCAACAACTAAACTAACAAAACAAGTCTAACCGGTAACTACACTAACTGAACTAAACAGAAAATAAGTTACATTGGATTAATTAATTCCTCCATAGTAATTATCAAGCCTCTACAGTAGTGTTTTGTGAAGCTGCCAGCAGGTAAAATAAGTATCACAACTATACGATTTTGGTTTTCTCAAGTTTCAATTGCGCCGTAGTGTTCAAATTTGTTTTCTTACCATTTACACTGAGCTCTCAAAATAGTATTTTATCTTCGTCTAACAATACACTAGCACACTAGTTGATTGGCTTCAAGGGAATGTCGTTTACTTTTCTTATTAGGCAATGAGAGATTGATCGCTAAAATCAAATCAGATATTTTGCTGAGTAAAGATATGAGCAATGTAAGAGGATAATAACACAAGACCCATTGTAGTACTTTTACTTGCCGAGCGCTCTAACACAACGTGTAGAACACATTGACGATGCTCCAATGAGACACATTTTCAATAATAGTCAATACTAGTCTTGTATTATCACCATAGTCTGCAGGACAAATACATGTACAATTTCAATTAATCTCTCTTAACAAGTTATAGAAGAAATATATATATTGATATCTTAAAAGTAAAGTATTGAAAATAAACGACCAAAATGTTTGAGCGGGAATTTCAACTGCAACTGTTTCTTATGCTGTATGCCCGTTGTATTTGTACCAATCCCAGGCAAGTGCAATGCATATGTAAATCTACATCAACATGTTGCATAACAACAAGAACTCTGCTCGGAAGTTTCCCCTTTGGAAAGAAGATAATCCAAAAATGGATATTCTGATGGATTCGGCAGTACGGGGCATTTGATGATACAACAAACAATATCAACCGTCTCACCAATGATCTCTTCTACCATCAATGTTTTAATCAGCTATTCAGTAGCATATGAAAATAATAAATAATCTCCATTAGTTATCAAATGCATACATCTAGAAGATTTAAACCTGTATGTATGTTGGCCTGATGTCATACCTTCCGTGGCAGTTGGCACTAGAAACTATACATGTCTTTGGGGATTATGTTTCCTGTTATACATTGAAATAAAAAGTAAATATAGTAAGTAATTCATTTACCTTACAGCTAGATCTACTATTTACAATGCCTCTAAGAAGTGCTCATATTTAAGTGGTATAATTACACTTACAATCAATAGGATGTTTGTCAATTTGGCGAGATGTATAATGGGCAGATAGTAAAAGTAGTGAAAGGAATGCACTAGCCACAAAAATTGCATCAAACCAACGGTGATAAAAGTCAAATTGGATATCGCCACCCAAAACCTCTGTTATAATTATCCTGCCAATAGATTCAGATCACATCATCAAGCCAAATGCTGATCATCCTGGAAGGTCAATGAAATTATGACTATGCTTAACCATGCCAAATCTGAATTGATAAGACAAGTGCCACAAACTACCAGACCCATACTTTGGTCTGTTACTAATTTGATTTGAATTCTAAACACGAAAAGTAGTAGTCAGCTGATTTTAGAGATGTAAATAGGATTGAAGGTTCACTAAAACGATATTGGTGCTGTTCATTCTTTTGTTTTTATCTTCAATAACTTTTGCATTTATATTTTTAACTTTTCTCTCATCGAACACTTTGATCTTATTCCACAAAAAAATAAATTAAGACTTAAGTGCAGTTCCTTAGGTTACTGTTTGTACTGTTTTCCACTCATAAGTTAGATAACATGTGTACTGTTTAAAAAATAAATCACCTGTCATGTAAATAGAAAACAGTACCTAAGTTTTCTCCTAAAAATAATCTTGAATTGTAAACGACTAAACACTTTGGTGTACATTCCTTGCCCTAGAATTAATATATTGTCTCCAGCCATAGATAAAAATTAAGAGCACCTAAATTCTGTAATTCTGATTAAGCAAAAATTGCTGAGCATGCTTCTACCAGGATAATCAATTAAAACATTACTAATGCACATGTTACTACTTAGGCTATGTTTGTGACACAGTTGCACACATTCCAAAGCCAGTAAACTAGAAAGGAACAAACAGTTGCTGTTGGAGTGAATGTCAGTTTCAGTGCTTGGAAACGGTAAATCAAACAAATGTATACCTGTATTCAGTTGCTAAGCTTTTCCTGATTAAAAGAATAGAAGATAGAAAATACATTCCCATTATCTCTGACAAAAACAGAACAACATTGCTGGATGATCCACTTCCAACCCTTGAAACAGCAAAAAAGAACTGCACACCACCCCAAAAAATTGAAGTTATGCTTCACAATAAGTCAAGAAGACAAACTGTATCTCTTACAAGCCTTGTTATTTTGCTACTTGAGAGTTTTCTTTTGTTTTGTTGGAAAGTGGTTGTTGGATGGTCATTATTTCAGTGGTGATGAGGATGGTATCTCATAACAGAGGTTCTGCGAGGTGGACATTTTGACAATATACTATATTGATGGGTGATGACAGTTGCTTACTTTTGATAGGTCATATCTCTGCTGGAGATTGCTGACACACATGTTTTCTTTATTTTTCTATTATGTTTAGTTATCTTTTAAATTATTTAAAAAACAATTGTAAAAGACACACATGTTTTCTTTATTTTTCTCTTGGTAGGTTGTCTTGTGCCAGAAGAGGGAGATTTTCCATTTATTCGTGCTAGGAAGGTATGCTGTTTATTCTCCTATATCATATTTGATTATTTTTTAGATCATCCCAGATTGTACGCAAATTCAGCCTTACAATTTCCATATGTTTCAGTGGTGCAAAACCACATTGCTACTGCATATATAGTTAGCTTCATTCTAATGAAGCTTCTACGTATTTCCTATATGGCTCAATTGGACGGTCTACTCCATAAAAGAGGAATTGATTGCAACAGATTGTAATACTCTTCAAGAGGCTTCTTAACACAGTATAACAAACTAATAAAACTATCTAAGCAACATCAAATGGAAAAATATTAGCAACTAAAAGCCGCAGGATTACCTTCATTAAATTTGTTAAGAATCCACGCACTGATATCACAACCAACATTCCGATGAATAGCAAGGAAATATACTGTACAAAAAATGAAGAAAAAAATCCAATATCAAATCATGGAAATACCATACAAATATAAGCACGAGTCAGTCAACAACAAAGGGATCAGAGAATTCAAAAAAGATAATATCCAAAAATTCTGCAGTGTTCTTCATACTCGTTATTACAAATAGCAAAATATAAGCAAACAGCGAACTTTAATGGAATAAGGTTTCTACTTAATCATCTAATAATATGCCACTGTAGATCTCAATACAATAACTCTGATTAGTAAGGAGAATCAGCCGAAAGTGGACAGAGAAAGATATCGACCTGAAAAGCTGCAATAAACAAGTACAGAGCAAAAGCATACAATTGAACTTTATACCAAGAAAGAAATTTAATGAACAACTTTTCATAGACAGAAGAAATAGTGAATGGAGTGCAGTAACTTAATTGTAATTAAGCTCTGTATAGTTTTTATCCTAATGAACTGTAGGACAAATGCAGTACAACTAGAACAAGCCCAGCTCAATAACGTCAGTATCTACCTATTAAGTATACAAAATAAGAAAATGCCTAATTTAATCTTTAAATAAGAATGCATTAGGTTTTGGAGTCACACTGAGAATAAAGCCACGATTTATTGTAGAAAAAGAATGGCAAGCAACTGGGTCCAACCTGTGATAATAAGGCTGCATTTATTCCAATATCAAAGAACTGTAGGGATATGCTTATTATCCTTGTCACAGGATCCACTCCACCAGCCTATCATAAGAAATACATTATACCGTCAAAAAAAAAACACATTATCACCAAAGAAGTACACTGACTGACAGTATAAGAGTCAGTCCAAAAGCTGGAAAGAAGTATTTTGAAGAATACTAATTATAGAAGATATGATCTTTTACCTGTTTGAAAACAACACTTTGCAACGACTGCAAAAATCAGTAAATCAGTTAGCCATATCAACTATAATGAATTCGAAAAATAATAAAAAAAATCCCACTAGAGAAATACTTCATCAAAATACCACTACTGCTATTATCACCGGGCAGATTTCACCAATAGAAAACAACACATGTTCCGTCAGCCTCAATTGAACTTTCCAACACAAGCATAATTTAAAATGACATCGTCAATGCAAGCTATAATTGCATGGCATTCCATGATAAGATGCAAACAAATTTCTGGGTATAGTTTCCTTGTAATCTATTAATTACACCGAGAGAAATTATCTAGAAATAGCATTATCCTGTATAGGCTGATCCTCCAAGAAATATAAATGCCAATTTCCTAAAAGGCCAACAGTGACAATAAAATAACTTCTGCACTTCAGTTAAAAATTATACCATTCCTCTGTGACTAATTCACCAAACTCCTTCAGTTCAGATGTTAAATACAGAATGCAGTGCATAGATCCATAATTACAGAGATATCATGTCAGATGCAAAGCTCTAACAAAAACATCTTTATCTAAGTGATTTGAAAGTTATCTGATGCAACACAGCACACGGCATAACAATCAAACATTCACATGTTTAAAGGTCACATCATAAAGTGTTGCCATTGATTTTTTATGAAAAAAGCAGAGTCATCCCTGAAGTTTGGCCTTCTTTTATAATTGATGCACAAAATTTGTTCTATAAGTTGTAGCTCCCCTGAAATTACCAAATGTGAAACTGTAAAATAGGGTGTTAGATTTGACGAAGAAACCGAAAAACCTTATAGAGTAGCAAGAATGAAATGGGCCCAAACTTCAGGATGTAATCTGTATTTTTCTGATTTTTGTAATGGAGCTGTACTAAGCTGCTACTTTATGTTGTTCATGTTTTCCCACACATGAAGATTTTGGTAATTTTATTAACCCACATTTCTTAGGGTTTACATATCTTAGAATTTGGGTTCGGTCTAACTCAACCCCACAAAACCGACTTGTAAGATGCTCTTTTATTATATACTCTTTTGAGACCTTATCATTAGTCAACGTGGGACTTAGATTTCTCCCAATACACCTCCTCACGCCCAACACTATTGTGCTTGGTGTGTGGTAATAATGGTGGATGGCCCGAAGGATCTAGGATAGACTTTAATACCATCTTAGAATTTGGGTTGGGCCCAACTCAACACCACAAAACCGGCTTGTAAGGTGAGGGATGCCCTTTCATGATATACTCTTTTGAGACCTTACCACTAGTCAATGTGGAACTTGGGTTTCTCCCAATAACATAGAATCCTAATATAATTACCAATTTATTCCAAATCTTGAGGAATGAATTGGGAACATATTGCTATCAAACAAGTGAATGGTTAGTTTTAGCAGCATCATTCATTAAAATATTTCAGATTGACAATAAATTGCATCTGAATCTATATCTTAAGAAAGCTTCAACCCACCATTAAAAACATTAGTCTTTTAAAAAAATAAAAACTAACTCTAGCCTGTAAAATATCAATTTATGTTGTCCACCATCTCAATACCTTTATCATTTTATACACACAATAGACGGAACAAGCATAACCTAGTAGATTCTGCATATGTCCTCTCCATGTTCGAGAATATGCAGCAGCTTCCTGCAAAGTGAGAACCATTTTCCTAATAAGCGGACTTAGGTAGAAAATATAAGAAATTGCAAGAAAGTTCATTTACATCATTTTTTTATAGAATATAGAAGATGGAGGCAGTCTTTCTTACAAAAAAAAACTAGTCACATAATTTTATCAATGATTATAATATGCATTCTTCAAAATGCAGTCATACTGCTGTCCAGTTTTTTTAAAGGTCAATGCCGCAGTTTTTGGTATTGATAATTATTGTTTGGGAGCAGTTGTTTTTATCCTCATGGTTTCATTCCACCAGCTGACAAACCCATGCAGGACCTCATTGAAAAAGCCATGCACAGTTACAATGGGGCATCAATTTAACATTCGAGACAAATACTCTCTACATTGAAGTAGAATCAGATAGTTTGCACTGTATTAAGGGTTCTAGTGTTTTTGACCCGTGTGTCGAGGCTCAAGATTAAGAATAGATATATGCAATATATAAATTTTTTGTAGTAAATGATCATCAAAGAACTTAAAAAACCTTTACCACCTAAATCAAAAGAATTCATTTTGTGAACCAAAAAAGAATTTCACCTAATACAATAACTTAGATATTTCCATCCTCACACCAAACTATTGCTTTATTAGTATTGATATTGTTGAGGAACACTGTCCATGTGAACAACTTAACCTTCTTGCAAGGGTTTGTCGATCAACGAGAAACATTTCTATAATGAAAGAGTGGATTTAGGGGAAACTGCACTCACCTCTCACAGGAGTCATTTATTTAGGGTTTAAACTGTAATCAAAGCACAGTCCAACACTACATTAGCACTGAAATTTAATTTAACAAAAATCAGGCTTATGATGTGAGGATTGACTACTAAGGAGTAAAAGTCAAGAAATTAAATATGTCTACATACACCAATCTAAAAAAGTGGGTCAGGGGGATCTAACATATCAGATAAAGTAACCTTTGCTTGACGAAGCTCATAGATCTCCAAGAACAATTGCTTTGAAAGCTCTTCTAAAGCCAGCACCTCTGCTTCCATGCCTTTGATGTCTTCACATTTAACAGAAGAGAAGTTTAAAATTTACAATGGATAACTTAATAACATAATTAAAGAAAAATAAGATTATACAATAAAATGTGCCATTCTTAAGGAAACCACTTCATGATAAGTATTCCAATAAAAAAAGTCACTTAAACCCCAATATGATCAAATTTTGCTTCAAAATTCCAATCATATTTAAACATGATAATATATTTTTGCATGAGTTAAGATGGGAAGGCCCCACTTTGTTTTGATAATAAGAAAAAACTCATAAATTGAGCAACTGAATTCAATCTGTCTGAAGATCCAATAAAGAAAAACGGAAAACTTGTACTATGAAGCTCCCGCCATAGTGGGGGTTCAGAGGGGTCGGACCCATTCGTGGGTCTATTGTACACAACCTTAAGTTGCATTTACTAAAGATTGATTCCACGACTCAAACTTGTGACCTCCTAGGCACCAGGGTTGTTAAACAGTGGGTATAGCGCATCACTTTTTAGGTTTTGAGGATTCTGTTAGTAAAACTGCATCACTATTCGAGTTCCGCTATAAGGTAGGTAGCGACCGCCATACCATTCTCTGTCGTATCAGACATAGTAGAAATAGCGGACAAACTGGAATCTTTAGGGTTTTTCTTTTAAGAAAAACAGAAGAGTCAGCATGTGCACTGCACTGCACATGACTCTTTTAGAATACTATAAAAGGAGAAGCACACTGCAACGCACTCCATTGAGTCCACTGTTTTTTAGAATACTAAAAGTGAAGAAGCACGCCCCCCTTTATAGTTTCCAGTAATCAATTGAGCTTTTGAGTATTTTGTTTTGAACATTTCAGTATTCAGTCTTTTGAGTTATGTCATTTTAGTATTTTTTTCCATTTCAGTATTTTGTTGTGAACAACTGAGCTTTTGAGTTAATATTATGTCACTTTTTTATACAACTTATTTTTATTTTATGCAGCTTATATATTTTTGTACACAGCATATTTTTTATGTATAATTGATTTATTTCAACTGTTGCGCGACTTCCACTATTGTCCCGCAATACTATCCCCTATTTAACATAGTGGATTTTCGGTGTTTCACTATTTTCTGCAATCTGCAATTGACGACACTGCTAGTCATACGACAGCAACAGGTGGGCCAAGACTCCCCCATTTTTCAAGGGCAACCTTGCTTTAAAGCTCCCGCCAAGGCGGGGTCTAGAGAAGGGTCAATTCCCACAAAGAAATCCTTGAAAACTAACCAAGGACCATTGAGAAGCTACAAAAACTTTTTCCCAAATAAGTTGTTATGGTTGGTAAGAGATTATCCTTGAAAACTCGAGCATTCGTTTCCAACCAAATACATAAAATCACTGCATTAATGTGCGACCACTATATAATTAAAAACAATATATATATATATATATATATATATATATATATATATATATATATATATATATATATATATATATAGTGTGTGTGTGTGTGTGTGTGTGTGCTTTTTTCCGGTCTCCATATATTCGGTAAACAGCTTTTGCTTGCTTTACTGATCAACTTCTACACTATGTTCATCATAACAAAGATCTCAAGAGAAGAAGCTTCAAATGGCCTTTTCAAGAATAAAAGAAAACTGACCTTGCTCCTTTTGGTCCTCATGCACAGATCGAACAACCGTGCCAACTATACGTCTAATAAAAGATCTAGCAGTTGACTTCTGCAACAAACAGTTTCAGATGAGAAAAAACATGTACGCAAAGGAAATGACAAATAAAAGCCTTTGAAGAAAATCAAATGCAACTTACTTTAGAAAATGCATTTTTAACAGCATAAATCAAACAAATTTTACAAAACCAAGGCATAAATCAATAGAAATCAGCACTGGATAATTAATATTTTAAAATATGAAACCAAAGGAAATATCAATATATTCATTATGCAAAATAAATAAATAAATAAATAAATAACTTTTATTTCGGTGCAAATTCAATAACCCCTCTTTACAAATTGACTTGTACAAGGAACTTTTTAAAGATTTTGGCCAGAATAAGGGGGCTAAGTTTATGGCAGCCTTGTACATGCAATGTGAAAATGTCAATATTTTAAGGGTGCCACTTTACCATTAAATTAGTCACAGGATAGAACTGTGTGCATGGTTCTACTTAAAGTTGCTCAGATGGAATTGGTATACACAGATATGTTGGAAATCTTTGTGCCATTTTTAAGCCACTTTGGCTCACCTTCTCTCTTTATTTTTCCCTCTAGGATTTAATAATATCTCCCCCACACACAGTTTCTCTCTTTTGTTTCTGCTAACATATTCTTTCATCAAAATATTATAGATGCAGCATAAAGGAAAACGTTAAAAAAACCATCCACCAAAAACACATGGAGAGGCAAAAGATAAAATGGTAACCTCAGATCCTTGCTTGTGCTCCATCTCCATTTGACCAAGAATAATTTTCTTTTTCTTTGATATGCCAGTCTCAATTGACTGCATTAGTTGTCTTTCCAAGCCTTTAATCTCTGTTTCCTCAATCTCTCTAACCAATTAAAAGAAACCCAAGAGAATATAGTGATTAGTAAGAAACTAAGAAACTATGACATTATGCTTTCATGTATATGAAATCCCAGGCTAACTTTCTTTCTCTTATATGACTTCTATAGTGTTTCCTTTGATCAATTTATATTTTTAAATTGAAAAAATTCAACTACTAAAAGAAAAGAAGGCAAAGAATCCTCTGAAACAGAGAAGAATAAAAGAATGATAAAAACACATCAGCAGAAAAGATTTCCAAATCAAAGCTTAACATTTCCTCATACTAAAAAAAATACCTAGACTCATAGTCCACAAGGAAATTTGTGGTGGAAGTGGCCCCACAATATAACCTTTATGTGTGTTGTGTTTGTGTGTGAGAGAGAGAGAGAGAGAGTCTAAGCAATTACCTGATGAAAAGTGATAAATAACTGTATGGCAAATTTACAGCACCAAAACCAGATAAAACAGCCATGAGAGTAACACCAATCACACCAATTCTACTCACCAGTTGAGGCATAGTGAAGAAACCTAACAAGTTGCAAGTATAAAAGAAGAAATCAACACAAGGATTGATTTGCCAAGAAAAGCTGTATGTGAAAAGCGACATTCTTTAACTGTGGCTTTAGTACTAATACCCACTTTGAATTAAAATTTAACTTGTGAGAACTTACCAACTGAAATAAGCATTTAACTTCTAACCTACAAGTGCTTATAGAGAAGTTAGATAAAGAATTTCAGAAAATAATGAAGTCCAGGAGCTGTTTTCAACTCACATATGAAGTAATTATTCAGAAGATACATAGTCATTACAAAATCATTTCAATTTTTATTTGCATCTTTCCTCTAAGTTCTAATAAAAAAGTTTGTCCAAAGTGGCTCTCTAAGTGACAAATCTATTTAAAAACAATTAATCACTATCTTCTTCTGAACTTCTCCAACACAAGCAACAAAATTCAGTAACAAAGCTATGAAAGTATTAAAAAAAAACACAAATGAAACATTCAATACGCAAGGAAGAGAGAAATTAAGCAGTAGTAGAAAGAGGTATTACCTTTATCAGGTGATGGCATGGGAAAGTGAATTCCCATTCGCCAAAATGCATAAAGAAAAGCGAACAAAAACAAAACAGCTCCAAGTGCAGCTCTTTCAGTTCTGATACCACTATTTTTAAGCATAAGATAACAATGATAATACGGCAGAAGAAAAACCAGTAATAGAATCAAACAAAACAAGTCGATCTTCCAGTTCACCACTCTAGCCCTAAACAAACAAATAAAATTAAACTAGTATTATCAATCAAATCAAATCAAATTAATTACAATTAGATGCAAAATTGAAATTGAAATGGAAATGTTAGGTTAACTGACTCTTTGGATAGAATGGGAATGATTTCGAAGATGACAAGTTGAAGAAGATTGCAAGAGAAAGCGAAAACGACGCTGAAGATGATCTGAACGAGAACGCGTTTTTCTTCGTATTCTTTGTAGAGACGACGGTTGAGAAACCATAGACCCGCCCAACCAAGTGAAGATAAACATCCTAACACCACCGTTCCTTCGAAGATTCCCCTTCCCCAACCCATTTAGCTCTCTCGATTTGATTTTCTACTTGTTACAAACTTTGATTCCAATCAAACATTTCTTCGTTGAATTGAATCATCCAAGTTAGTTAGTAACTGAATTGCATTGGCGCTGGATCTTGGCTTTTTTGGGAGAACAAGACAACACAATGCTTGCTGAGCAACTCGCCAACTGATTTCGATTAATCAACTACTTTACTCTTTACCATGAAGAATTCAGTTAATTACTTCGTTTTTCTGAGCCACGATTTTAAACAAGTGTTTCAATTAAGAAGCAAAAAATATACAGGTGTGGGTTTAATTGGTGTTCGCATATGCTATATGCTATCAAATTTAGGCAAAATTACACCAGAGAACTTTTAAATTATTTATTTGTAATAAATTGGTCTTTTAAGTTTTTTGGTAACAAATATACTCTTTTAGTGATTACTCTAGCTTATGTATTTTGATGTAATGTTACTTTATATATTATGATTACTCTAGCTTTTGTACTATTTTGATGCAACCAAACATATTTTCGTGTATTTTGATGTAATCAACAATATGATATTTTACTAAAACAATCAACGGTGTCAATGTTAGGTAACTTAAAGAGTTTATTTGTTACATAAAAAAACTTAAAGGGTCAATTTGTTACAAATAAATAACTTAAAGATCTTCTAGTGTAATTTTGCCTAAAATTTATTACACCATCAACAAATAAAAGTACTCCCCTTGTCTTTATTATAAGAAAAAATTTGGTACATTTTCTGGGTTGCTTTTAGAGTGAGAGAGCAAATGAAATCTCTCAAATCATAAGATATTGTGTAAAATGCTATGAATGTTTAAGATTGAATCAACCAATATTAAATCTCTACCATTGATGAATTTTTATACTATATGCTATGATTATGTTTACTAGTTCACTAGTGAGGGATTTGATTTACTCCTCGTCCTAGAAGCATCCCATTTTTTTGGTCTTAATTATAAGAAAAATTGCATTTTTCAAAGCACATTAATTGCTAAAATTTCTTTTATATCCCTATTTAATGTGATATATAAGTTTGCTAGAAAGTCACATAGAGCGTATAAAAATTTAATATTAAGGATATATTTGGTATAAGATTTAAATTGCATCACATTTAATAACATCTTTAGTCTTTGTGATTTTTGTAAAATCTTCTTATAATAGGAATGAGAGGGAGTATATAGTATGAGCGACTTTTAAGATAGTTGAAAGAAAATCAAACTATTTTTATGACATATCCTTCGTAATTGGGTGACGTCATAAAATATAAAAAATTCAATAAAAGTTACAAAATCTTTTAAGGCTCGTAGTACGGTCATGCAAAAAGCCAAAACCTACTTCTAACTGGATGGAAGGCCCCAGTATTTCCCCGTCCCCAGACACTCTGTGACGCCTAGAGTACCTGTAATATAGTCTTTCATATATTGACATGTGTTCCTGCTGGAAAAATATTTTGACTTTTGCATATTAATAGCCTGGTCTGATGCTTTCTCATACGTGTTTAAAACTTCCTTCAATTTTCTACTTTCAACTTCTAATGCTTGCAACAAAAAAAAACAATCGTCAGCAAAAAGGTGTGTGAGGGGAGGCCCCCCCTGACACACTTTGATCCCATGTTGGTCTCCACTTACTTCAACTCTCTTTAGAAATGTTGTTAAACCCTTTGCACATATGATAAAAAAGATAAGGAGACAATAGGTCCCTTCTCTCAACCCTCTCTTAGGTGTGATATGATATGTTCTCTCACCATTGATTAAAATTGAGTAGTATACCGCATTGAGACACATGGACATCCAACACACCCACTTATTGAAACCCATTTTGCTCATCATCCCCTTCAAGTAACCACAGTTCACCCTATCATATGTCTTACTAATGTCTATTAGCACTACTCCACCAACCTTACCCATTCATCTTACATTTCATATGATGAAGAGTTTCTTTAGCAAAAAGGACATTATCAAGAACGGATCCATTTTCAACAAAAGTCGATTGTTCAATAGAGATACACTTAGCTAACAATGGTTTCATTCTATTCACATATACTTTGGAAATTATTTTATAGATCACATTACATAATGAAATGGGTGTCAAATCTTTCCTACATGTGGGATTATTAACCTTTGGAATCAAAATTATAGTCTCATCATTTAAATGCGTACGAAACCCAGTATTAAACAACTCAACTCCACAAAGGTACCAAAAACGTTTTAAAAAAGCTGGGTTTACCCATCCGGCCCAGGTGCTTTGTTTGAGTGCATCTGAAACAAAGCTTGCTTGAACTCAGTGATCTCCAAAGGTTGTGTAAGCATATCATTATCATCTTGTGACAAGCAAGGTTGTACATAACGCAAAACAACCTCATAATCATAACCTTGGCTCTGACTAAAAAGATTGGTAAAGTATATCATAGCCTCTAGCCCAACTATCCCCCACAATTCCATTCAAATCAGGTTCATCTAGCCATACATTCTCAAACCGAAATTGTCTTCTCATAGGCCTTCTATTGTTCTCATGAAGTCTATGCCAAATTGGTGAATGGTCAGACTTATCCAATATACCATTTGAAAATCTATGCATTGGAAATACATCTAACCAGCTTCTAGTAGCTAAAGCACGATCCAACTGTTCCTCCTTTGTAACACCCCCTTATATTAAATACTAGTTCAATTAATTCAAATCAGAGTTTTTCGAAAACTTTTCCACGCACCTCAAAGAGGGTGGTACATTCAATAAAACATCGTCACGACGTAAAAATATATCAAACACATCAAGTGCATAACATCCACATCATAATCAAGTGGGTTAAGGCCCATCCAAACATGTTTAGTGTTTACAGTAATCCAGAAATAGTTTGTAACGCAGTGGAAATAAAATGGAGTTCAACACATCCAAGACATAATCCAAAACAAATGAAATACATAGCATAATATAGAAATGAAGAATACTAGAGCCCCATCCCGGTGTTACTATCGAGTGACTCAATAATCCCAAGAAGGCGTGGTACCTTCACTCAGAATCACCGCATGTCGCCACGAGCGAGCAACATAAAATGCCGTGGTGAGTCTCTTTACATGAATAATAATAAGTAAGATAAGCCTTATATTAAGAAAGCATCTAGCATCATCCAATCACGGACCTCAAGGCATATACGATCGAATACAATATCAAGAAGTAACAATAGAGGATTAAATAGGCATTAACAAGCATTCAATGAGAGTATGAATTATATGCATGTGTGCAATATGCATGTGGATCCATAACCACCATAATAACCCGGTCGCAACCACCTTGTTTGGCGAAGCCACCCACCATGTTTTTAGCGAAGCCATACCACCTTGTTTTTATGCATATGAGGTATGTGACGCCATGACAAATGCATCACAACACAATAAAATATATCGCATCAATTATTACCCACCTTGTTTATTAACCACCTTGTTTATTAACCACCTTGTTTCGCCTAAGCCCACATCATTTAAACCACCGTGTTGGCAAGCCCACATCATTTGTTAACCACCATTTTATCATGTTCTCACCATCACACCCCATCTATTAAATTAAATCCCACCCAAGACCATAACACCTCATAAGGACTTTTTCCACACTTAAGGACCATTTAGACCCACCATACATTAATTTTAGCACCTAAAGATTATTTTGACGCATTATGAATTAATTTGGTACCTAGGGACTTACGTTGACATACTCGGCTTAATTGGATACTAAGGGACTATTTTATCACTCCAAGGATTAATTTAATTCTTAGGGACTATTTTGTCGCACCAAGGATTAAATTAATTCTTAGGGACTAAACATGTCACCTAGATCCCAATCAAGCACCCAAGCGCCAAGGGCGACCACTTTGGCGCTCTATCTTTGCGCAACACACTCACACACCGCACATTACGCACTCACAGCGCCAAGTTTCTAGGAAAGCGGCGCCTTGCACACCCTTCCCCGCCTGTCACCTCACCAGCGCCAAATTCCTAAGGAATTGGCGCCCGCACATGCATCATGCCACAAACTTGAACACAGAGCGCGATTCCTAGTGAATTGGCGCCCCGCACTGAACACAACCCAGCGCCAAGTTTCACGGCATTTGGCGCCACCTCGCATGAATATCTCGCCACCAACCAACGGCACTTCTGGCGCCATTTTGCCTAGCAAATGGCGCCCGCACAAGCACAAACCACCACCTGTCAATTTCAATTTCTAGCGCCATTTGCCTAGGCATTTGGGCGCCCCATCAAACACCCTCACCCAAAACACTTCAACCCAATTTTCTCTCCAACAATTTATTTATCACTTTAATAAACACCCTTTTTAAACACTAATTCAACATCATTAGTTCATCATACCCACATACTCATGTTCATGGGGTCATCTCCTCAAAACACATAACATGTATAATTTCACACTTCACATTTCCACATTAACAACAACATGGTATTATCACAACAAGCATTTCATATATCAACCAACATATCATCACATCAAGTTCACACAACAATTCATTCCTAGAGCTATTCTACCTATAAAACATATCCTACAAATTATCATAAATGCAATAGAGTCCCCTAACCTTTCTCAAGCTTGGAACTTCAATCCTACACCAAGAACCACAAGAATGGAGTATTTTTCCAACCTCCCTAGTCTCTTGAGAAAACAACACGTGGCCCTCCTACTCCTTGGTTAAAAGCGCAACAAGCAACAACAATGGAGGAATAAGACACTAGAACTTAAGGAAATGGAACAAGGAGAAGAAATAGGAATGAATAGGGCTAAGAGCTTCACTTACCAACACAAAACTTGAGAAAAGTTCCTTCCTTTCCTCAACCTCAATTTGAACGTGGGTTTCCTCCCTTTGGGTATCCATGGAAAAATTCAAAATACAAGGAATGAGCTCATGAAACCTAGGGAAATGGAACATGGAAGAGAAATGGAGAAGATTGAGACCAAGAATGCACTTACCCACCAAGAATCCAAAGAAAAGCTTCCACCTTTCTCCTCCCTCTCCTTCGCCGTGGCTGTCTTCTCCTCCTCTCTACTTTCCTTCGTTGCTTTCTCTCTTTCAAATGAGGGTTTGGTTACTTTAGTTTAGGACCCCTACCCTTTATGACTACTATTGGGCCTAAATAATGGCCCTTGGGCCTTATTCTCCACTCCCATTATTAATTCATCCCACCTCCTGTAAATAAAATAAATCCAACTTAGTAACTTATTTAAAATGAATTAGACCCCTTTTAGGTAAAATAAACTCAACTTAATTAATTAATTTAATTAAGTGTTGCAAGCCTTAAATAACTTAATTAATTAAATAATTAAATTATTTTGGGCGTTACAACTCTCCCCCACTTAAAGAATTTCGCCCTCGAAATTACCTGAATCGAACAACTCTGGATAAGCCTCCTTCATCTTGCTTTCCAACTCCCAAGTTATGGTTTCTCCCACTGCTCCTAACCACACTACCTTCACCAAATTGATTTCTTTGCCTCTCAAGACCTTCACCTCACGGTCCTCAATCCTAACTAAGCATAGTCTCCACCGTAAGGTTCTCCCTCACCTCTATATCATCCATCTGCACTACATGAGACGGGTCTGGCACATACTTCCGCAACTGAGACACATGGAATACATCATGCAGATTAGCAAGATTAGGTGGCAAGGCCACTCGATAAGCAACTTTCCCAACTCTCTCTGAAATCGATATGGTCCAATAAAACGCGCGGAGTTAACTTCTTAGACTTCAACGCACGACCCACACCTTTGTTGTCGGAGTAACTCTTAGAAATACATGATCACCCTTTGAAATTCTAGATCCTTCCTTCTCTTATCATGGTAACTCTTACGCTACACTCTCTGTGAAGCCTTCATCTTCTCTCTAATCAACTTCACTTTCTCGTGGTCTCACGCGCACAACTTCGAGGACCTAGCACTACACTTTCTCCAGTTTCATGCCAACACAATGGAGTCCTACACCTCCTCCCGTACAATGCCTCAAAAGGCGCCATACCGATACTCGAATGAAAACTATTATTGTAAGTGAATTCAATCAGTGGCAAATGTGAATCCCATGAACCTCCCTGCTCAAGAACGCATGCTCTTAACAAATCCTCAAGTGATTGAATTGTCCTCTCTCATCGCCCATATGTCCGGGATGATATCTTTGAACTCAATCTCAATTTGGAACCCAAAGCCTCTTGCAAACTCCTCCAAAACTCGGAAGTGAACCTAGGATCCCTATCAGACACAATACTCAGAGGCACACCATGCAGCTTTACAATCGTCTTGACATAGATATCCGCTAACCTCGGAACTGGATAAGTAATATTAATCGGTAGAAAGTGTGCAGATTTAGTCAATCTATCAACAACCACTCATATGGTATCAAACCCCTCATTGTAGTCGGTGAAACAGTCCACAAAATCCATGGAGATACTATCCCACTTCCATTCAGGAACATCCAATGGTTGCATCAACCCCGCTGGCTTTTGATGTTCTACCTTAGATTTCTGACATGTCAAGCAAGCATACACAAACTGAGCCACCTCACGCTTCATACTGTGCCACCAAAACAACTTTTCTTCAAATCTTGATACATTTTCGTAGCTCCCGGGTGAATACTCAACTTACTACGATGACCCTCTTCTAAAATTGCCTTCTTAATCTCATCATCACTAGGAACACAAATCCTCCCACGGTACCTTAGCACATCTTGAGCATCTACCACATAATCTTCACTCGGGAGTGGTCAATCCCAATCGCGATCTCAACTAGCTTAATGTCCTCTTTTGAGCTTCTCGAATAACATTCAAAAAGTCATTGTGAATCTTCAACACACCCAATCTCACACTCTTAGGTGTCACCTCGCAGACTAGACTCAAATCTCGAAACTGTTCAATTAGTTCAAGCTCCTTCACCATCATTGCGGATACATGTAAGGACTTTCTACTCAAAGCATCACTACCACATTAGCTTTCCCGGATGATAGTTCAAGCTAAAGTCATAGTCTTTCAAACAATTCCAACCATCTCCTTTGTCTCATATTTAATTCTTTTCGGTCAAACAGTGCATCGCAATCCTTTATGATCACCGAATACCTCAAACTTAGAACCATACAAATAATGTCTCCAAATCTTCAAGGCAAAAACAATTGCATGAAGCTCCAAATCATGGGTGGGGTAATTCTTTTCATGAGTTCTCAATCTGTCTTGAGGCATACGCCACAACCTTACCATTTTGCATCAAAACACCTCCTAGCCCCATTTTAGGCGCGATCGCAATATACAACAAAAGGCTCTCCAGATTTGGGTAATGTCAAAACAGGTGATGTTGTCAACCTTCTTTTCAATTCTTGGAAACTTTCTTCACATTTGGAATCCCACACAAAAGCCTTCCCTTTACAAGTTAATTGAGTTAGCGGAAGTGCCAACTTTGAAAACCCCTCAATAAACCTTCTATAATATCCCGCCAATCCAAGGAAACTTCTAATCTCCGTAACTGACTTAGGAGCCTCCCACTGCATCACCGCATCAACTTTGGATGGATCTACCGCAATCCCATCACCAGAAATAATATGACCTAACCAAAAGTCACACTTTGATAGTTTAGCATACAACTTTTTCTCTTTCAACACTTCTAGTACTAACTTCGGATGCTCTCGCATGATCCTCTTGGACTTGGAGTACACCAAAATATCATCTATGAAAACCACCACAAATCGATCCAAGTAGTCATGGAAAATACGGTTCATGTACTCCATAAATACCCCCAGTGCGTTAGTGACACCAAAGCGGCATTACTGAGAATACTCATAATGTCCATATCTAAATCCCGAATCTTTGTCTTCGAATATCCTCATCTTTCACTTTAATCTGATGATAGCCCGATCTCAAATCAATTTTGCTAAACACCTTAGCACCAACTAGCTGATCCATCAAATCGTCAATTCTCGGAAGTGGATACTTGTTCTTGATTGTTACTTTGTTCAGCTGTCTATAATCAATGCAAAGCCGCATACTTCCATCTTTCTTCTTCACCAACAGTACTGGCGCTCCCCAAGGTGACACACTAGGTCTTATGAACTTCTTCTCAAGTAAGTCCTCCAACTGACTCTTCAACTCAGATAATTCGGATGCGGACATCCTATATGGAGCCATGGACACGGGTCTAGTGCCAGGCACAAGATCAATACCAAACTCTACTTCTCTTTCAGGCGGCACATCTGGAATTTCGTCGGGAAACACTTCAGGAAATTCACGAACTATTGGCAACTCTTCAATCTTAGCTTGGCTCTCCACAGACAATGATGCCATCAATGAAAACAGCTTAGCTTCCTCCTTCAAAACTCTATGCAATTGACCAGAATGTAACAATGCAGATTCTTCCTCCTTAGAAGAAGGAAAGCTCACGGATCTACTAGCACAATTGATATGTACTTGGTTATCAACTAACCAGTCCATACCAAGAATGATGTCCAACCCTCCTAAAGGCAAGCAAATAAGATCAACAAGAAACTCTCTGCCAAAGACTGACAGAGGACATCTAGCACACATTAGGGATGTAGTTACTGAACCTTTGGCTGGGGTATCAATAACCATGTCCCTTCTCATTGTAGACAAAACAAGACCAGCTTTTTCAAAGACACAAGGCAAAGAATGAAAGAATGTGTAGCACAAAGATTCTACTATAGCAATCAAAGGAGTACCATTAATAAAACAAGTACCTCTAATCTCGTTGTCTCCTCCGATCCCGCCAAAGCAAACACCTTACCCTTAGCTTTCTCTCTTAGGCTTAGGACATTTAGTGCTAACATGTCCCACTTCACTACAGTTGAAACAAACCACTTCCTTCTTCTCACAGTGAGTAGACTTGTGGCCCTCGACCACACTTGTAGCATCGAACCTCCGTACACTCACCGCTCCTATGGCGTGTTTCTTGCAAGCAAAGCACACAATACCCATGACTTCACCTCCCCACTAGAACCTTTGCCTCCACTCGCCTTCCATTTCCCTTTGCCCCCACTCACATCATATGGTTTTCCCCGGAATTGAGCATTCTTTTTCTCTCTTACCATCTTGTAAGCAGAAGCACTGTCCTCTTCATAAATTCTACACTTGTCCACTAGCTTGGCAAAGTCTCGAATCTCCCGGTATCCAATGGCTTTCTTAATCTCCGTCGTGAGACCATTCTCAAACTTCACACACTTGGAAAATTTCAATCGACTTGGTTGTCATAGTAAGGGCAAAACTTGACCAACTCTTCAAACTTTTTTTGTCGCATATTCACCACTGGACTTGTTTCCTGCTTTGAGCCCAAAAACTCTACCTCCTTTTAGCACGCACGTCCTCCGGATAATACTTCCTTGTGAACTCCTCTTTGAATACCTCCCAAGTAATTTCCTCATCCGCGACTTCAAGTCTCTGTTTCTTTCTCATCCACCAATCATCCGCTTCCTCTTTTCGGCATGTGAGTCCCAAACTTCACCTTTTGTCTTTGGGGTGCACGCCATCACTGCGGAAGATTCGCTCAATTTCCTTCACCAGTCGGTGCTCCATCCGGATCATATCTACCTTTGAAGGTAGGTGGGTTCTCACGTTGAAAAGTAGCCAACTTGCGATCCTCAAAGATCTTCTCTACCACCCTCCGCTCCCCATGCTTTGTGCTATGGCTTGCAGAAGCCTCGCCTAGAGCAAAGATCAATCCTTCGGGCCATTCTCAACCTAACAACTGCAAAGATTAACATTCGTTAAGGAACAATTAACACTACCTAGTTGTCATAGATACTATGACAGACACACTTGGCCGGACAGACCGAACTGCTTTGATACCACTAAATGTAACACCCCCTTATATTAAATACTAGTTCAATTAATTCAAATCAGAGTTTTTCGAAAACTTTTCCACGCACCTCAAAGAGGGTGGTACATTCAATAAAACATCGTCACGACGTAAAAATATATCAAACACATCAAGTGCATAACATCCACATCATAATCAAGTGGGTTAAGGCCCATCCAAACCTGTTTAGTGTTTCTGATAATCCGAGAAATAGTTTGTAACGCAGTGGAAATAAAATGGAGTTCAACACATCCAAGACATAATCCGAAAACAGTGAAATACATAGCATAATATAGAAATGAAGAATACTAGAGCCCCATCCCCGGTGTTACTATCAGAGCTGACTCAATAATCCCAAGAAGGCAGGGTACCTTCACTCAGAATCACCTGCATGTCGCCACGAGAGCAGGCAACATAAAATGCCAGGGTGAGTCTCTTTACATGAATAATAATAAGTAAGATAAGCCTTATATTAAGAAAGCATCTAGCATCATCCAATCACAGACCTCAAGGCATATACCAGTCGAATACAATATCAAGAAGTAACAATAGAGGATTAAATAGGCATTAACAAGCATTCAATGAGAGTATGAATTATATGCATGTGTGCAATATGCATGTGGATCCATAACCACCATAATAACCCCGTCGGGCAACCACCTTGTTTGGCCGAAGCCACCCACCATGTTTTTAGCCGAAGCCATACCACCTTGTTTTTATGCATATGAGGTATGTGACGCCATGACAAATGCATCACAACACAATAAAATATATCGCATCAATTATTACCCACCTTGTTTATTAACCACCTTGTTTATTACCCACCTTGTTTGGCCTAAGCCCACATCATTTAAACCACCGTGTTGGCCGAAGCCCACATCATTTGTTAACCACCATTTTATCATGTTCTCACCATCACACCCCATCTATTAAATTAAATCCCACCCAAGACCATAACACCTCATAAGGACCTTTTCCACACTTAAGGACCATTTAGACCCACCATACATTAATTTTAGCACCTAAAGATTATTTTGACGCATTATGAATTAATTTGGTACCTAGGGACTTACGTTGACATACTCGGCTTAATTGGATACTAAGGGACTATTTTATCACTCCAAGGATTAATTTAATTCTTAGAGACTATTTTGTCGCATCAAGGATTAAATTAATTCTTAGGGACTAAACATGTCACCTAGATCCCAATCAAGCACCAGCGCGCCAAGCGGACCACTTTGGCGCCTATCTTTGCGCAACACACTCACACACATCGCACATTACGCACTCACAGCGCCAAGTTTCTAGGAAATCGCGCCCACTACACCTTTCCCGCCTGTCACCTCACCAGCGCCAAATTCCTAAGGAATTGGCGCCCGCACATGCATCATGCCACAGACTTGAACACAGCGCGCGATTCCTAGTGAATTGGCGCCCCCGCACTGAACACAACCCAGCGCCAAGTTTCTCGGCATTTGGCGCCACCACCGCATTGAATATCCCCGCCACCAACCAACAAGGCACCCTGGCGCCATTTTGCCTAGCAAATGGCGCCCGCACAAGCACAAACCACCGGTCCATTCAGCATTCTAGCGCCATTTGCCTAGGCATTTGGCGCCCCATCAAACACCCTCACCCAAAACACTTCAACCCAATTTTCTCTCCAACAATTTATTTATCACTTTAATAAACACCCTTTTTAAACACTAATTCAACATCATTAGTTCATCATACCCACATACTCATGTTCATGGGCCATCTCCTCAAAAACACATAACATGTATAATTTCACACTTCACATTTCCACATTAACAACAACATGGTATTATCACAACAAGCATTTCATATATCAACCAACATATCATCACATCAAGTTCACACAACAATTCATTCCTAGAGCTATTCTACCTATAAAACATATCCTACAAATTATCATAAATGCAATAGAGAGTCCCCTAACCTTTCTCAAGCTTGGAACTTCAATCCTACACCAAGAACCACAAGAATGGAGTATTTTTCCAACCTCCCTAGCTGCTTTGAAAACAACACGTGGCCCTCCTACTCCTTGGTTAAAAACGCAACAAGCAACAACAATGGAGGAATAAGACACTAGAACTTAAGGAAATGGAACAAGGAGAAGAAATAGGAATGAATAGGGCTAAGAGCTTCACTTACCAACACAAAACTTGAGAAAAGTTCCTTCCTTTCCTCAACCTCAAGCTGAACGTGGGTTTCCTCCCTTTGGGTATCCATGGAAAAATTCAAAATACAAGGAATGAGCTCATGAAACCTAGGGAAATGGAACATGGAAGAGAAATGGAGAAGATTGAGACCAAGAATGCACTTACCCACCAAGAATCCAAAGAAAAGCTTCCACCTTTCTCCTCCCTCTCCTTCGCCGTGGCTGTCTTCTCCTCCTCTCTACTTTCCTTCGTTGCTTTCTCTCTTTCAAATGAGGGTTTGGTTACTTTAGTTTAGGACCCCTACCCTTTATGACTACTATTGGGCCTAAATAATGGCCCTTGGGCCTTATTCTCCACTCCCATTATTAATTCATCCCACCTCCTGTAAATAAAATAAATCCAACTTAGTAACTTATTTAAAATGAATTAGACCCCTTTTAGGTAAAATAAACTCAACTTAATTAATTAATTTAATTAAGTGTTGCAAGCCTTAAATAACTTAATTAATTAAATAATTAAAGTATTTTGGGCGTTACATCCTTACTATCCACTATTCCCAAACTCTTTGTCATGCAATTGACTTTCTTGCATCGCTTCTTGAAAACCACGAATAAGCCAATGTACATGACATTTTGCATCAGGCAAGTTTGAGTTCTTTCTTAGAAACACTTTTGTTCCTCCAATAAATTGGTATCATGAGCTGATTTCTGACAGTTGAGAGAAGACTGTTGGGAGATGGAAAATCGTGAATATACTACTTGTCAATTTACTTTTGCGTAAACACTCATTTTAGTTCCTAAATTTGTGAGACGTTGTCACTATAGTTCTTGAATATATCAGAATTGCAAACACGTCCCAAATATCTCTTTAGTAATGACAATATGTCATTTTGGTACTCAAATGTGTTTTTATTGATCAATTTAGTCCTTGTTTGTAATTTCGATAAACTCAAAGACTATAACGACAACGTCTAACACATTCAATGATCAAAATGACTGTTTACCCAAATTTACTCTTAGAAAGGATAATTGTGAAAAATGGTTTCCAATTGTAGAAGTTTTGCTTAGCTCTCAAGGTGCTTAGCCACAAGATGAAAAAGACGAAGAAATTGCCAAATGAGGAGGCTTTAACCTTTGTTAAAGTCAAATAAATGAGAAGGAACAAGTGAACAACCATCATGCTCATCCATCAATTTTCGGATGCTAGGGAGATTTTGGTGAAATCAATTAAAAGAATTTGCCGAGGGAAGAAGAAAATGTGAAGTGATGTGGCAATCCAAAGAGTTTCTGGTTTTTCCCACTTAAGCGCGTGCCACGTGTCACTCTGGCATTGGACAGGATTTGAACTTCCGGTAAATCAGTTGTTGCTCTGTTCTTGGCGCGCTTGACTCGGTTTGATTCGATATATAGTTTTAAGTTCTCATTTCGCTGGGAATCAATCTGTAATCCATAATTGGGTGTGTGTGAGTGATATACACGGGAAATTAGGGTTCAGGGAAGTGAGGGGGTTGAATCAAATTGGGTGTTTCAATGTCTTGTACAATTGAATCTTGGATCATTAATGCAATCTGAATTAAGCTGTTGCTTAATTCCCCAGAGGTAGATATCAATCTGATATCGAACTGGGTGAACAATTCTTGCGTGTGTTTTGATTAATTGTCTTGATTTACGTTTATCCCCAAATTCATCGCATTAGGGTTCTTAATTGGGAATTCTGTAATTGAACGATTGAGTACCAAATTGAGTTCATAGATTGACTAATTAGGTAATTGCGATCGTGTCTGAACTGAGTGTTGTAAGAAATTCACGAATCTTGGGTCTCAATTCTCAACAATTGGTATCGTAGCAACGTTGAGGAATTGTCCATGGAAATGACGAAGTATAACATTGAGAAGTTCGATGGCAAGAATGACTTTGGTCCGTGGAAGATGAAGATGCGTGCAATGCTAGTGCAACAAGGTTTGGAGGAGGCTCGGAAGGGAGGATAAAGCGCGCGTAAACGTTGGATCGTGAAAGAAAAGAAGGAGATGATGAACAAGGCCTATAGTGCTATTATCCTTTGCTTAGGAGACAAGGTTCTTAGAGAGATATCTAAGGAAAAATCCATTTGCAGACTATTTGGCTAAAACTTGAAAGTCTTTACATGACCAAGTCTTTGGCAAATAGACTCTACCAAGCAAAGGCTTTACACTTTCAAGATGCAATCTGGTACATCTATTGTAGATCACATTGATGAGTTCAACAAGTTGATCTTGGATCTTGAGAATATTGATGTAAAGATTGATGATGAAGACCGGGCCTTATTGCTCATAAGATCTCCGAATAGCACGTATGATATACTTGCGACACACTCATCTATGGGAGGAATCAATCACTCTTGAAGAGGTTCAAGCTGCCTCATGTCAAAAGAACTGCCCAAGAAGAAGGACAACAAGGAGAATGATCAAAGTGAAAGTCTTATGGTTAGAGGAAGACTGATAAAAGAGAAGGAAAAGGTAAAAATAGGTCTAGATCCAAATCTAAACCTAAACACAATAGATGCTACATTTGTAATAAGAAAGGACATTACAAGAACAAATGTCCAGAGAAGAAGAATGCCAAGAATCAAAAGAATGATGATGAAGGAAGTGCATCCTTTGCCTCGATGGCTATGAAAAGTTGTGAAGTTCTTATTCTTTCTTGAGAAAATGAACTCGATTACAAGTAATCCGAGTGCAATGATATCCGGGCAATAGATTCGACATACTCTTATCACATGTATGGATATGAGGATGTGAGGTGCTTGTTCTTTGCGCAGGTATGATGGTAGTGAATCAAATGCAACCATCGAGGCTAAATGCATTGATGATTGGGCAATGGATTCGCATGCTCATATCACATGTGCCACGAGAAGGAATGGTTCATAGACTACAAGCCTTACAATGCAGGACATGTTCTCATGGGAAATCACATAGGTTGCAAGGCACGAGGAATAGGCCTTTGTGAGACTCAGTTGATAGATGGCACGATAAAGCTTCTTACAAATGTGAGACATGTTTCGACCTAAGAAGACCACTTATATCATTGGGAATGCTTGAAGATGCAGTTATAGTTTCAAAGGTGAACATGGAATACTCAAGGTCATGAAAGGATCTAGAGTTGTAATGAAAGGTGAAAGGAAAGGTAACAAGCTCTACATACTCCAAGGCAATACTATCACAGGAGAGGTTAATGTTGCAGACTCTCAATCAGTTAGCAAAACACTCATATGGCACCAAAGGCTCGGGCATATGAGTGAGAAGGGCCTGAAGGAGATGGAGAAGCAAGGATTACTAGGTGGTGATAAGGTAGAGCAACTTGAATTTTGTGAACACTGTGTAATGGGGAAGCAGACAAGAGTGAAGTTCTCCACAGGAATACACAAGACAAAAGACAAGCTTGGCTACATTCACTCAGACCTTTGGGGACTGCTCAGACACCAACTCATGGTGGAAAAAGGTATGTCTTAACTCTTACCGATGACTACCGGTAGGAAAGTCTGGATTTACTTGTTGAAAACAAAAGATGAGGCATTCAACTCATTTGTTGAATGGAAAAGAAAGTAGAAAATCAAGCGGTATGAAGGTTAAAGCTCTTAGAATCGATAATGGACTTGAATTTCTGCATGATGAGTTTAATAGATTTTGTAAGGATAATGGAATCTATAGAAACATGATGTATTAGGGAACTCCACAACAGAATGGACTTGCAGAAAGGTTAAATAGAACTTTGCTAGAGAAGGTTAGATGTATGTTGACTTGTGCAAAATTACCTAAAAGTTTCTGGGGTGAGGCAATTCACACTGCATGCTACCTAGTAAATAGAAGTCCATCTACTGCATTGAGCTTTAAGACTCCACAGGAAATATGGGTGGAGAAACACCAAAGTTAGATCACTTGAGAGTGTTTGGTTGTCCGCATCTTGTCATCATATCGAGAGAAGGAAAACTTGAGCCAAGGTCAAAGAAAGGAATTTTTGTTGGCTACCCTGATGGAGTGAAGGGTTATAGAGTGTGGCTACCAGAAGAAAGGAAGTGTATCATTAGTAGGGATGTAGTATTCCATGAATCAAAATTGAGCAACAATAAGAGTGTGAGTGAGACACTAGAAAAGCCAGATCAGAATAGTGAGTTCCAAATTGAGGTGGAGTTACCTAATAAGAGTAAAACCAATGGTGTTGTTGAAAATCAAAGCGAAAATCAAGACACAACCTCTCAAGCTAGTTCTCGACTGAAGTTGATATTGATGAACCACCTAATGACTATGTGTTGGTAAGAGATAGAGTAAGGAGACAAATCAAGCCACCAAATAGACTTGGTTATGACTCAAGAGATTGCTTATGCTCTAAACACGCTGAAGAGTTTATTAATGAGGATCCATCAAGCTATCAAGAAGCTATGGCAAGTAAAAACAAGCAACTTGATGGTTAATTGCCATGGAAGAAGAAATGTCTTCAACGCAGAGAAAAATGAAACATGGAAATTAATCAAGAAACCTCTTTGGTGTGAAGCTTGTAGGATGCAAATGGATATACAAGCTTAAGGAAGGCATAACAGATAATGATCCACCTAGATTCAAAGCAAGGTTAGTAGCAAAGGGGTATACTCAAAGGGAAGGAATTGATTACTCAGAAATTTTTCTCACCGTGGTCAAGCATACTTCAATAAGGGTCATTACGTCTCTAGTTGTGCGTTATAAAATGCAATTAGAGCAAATGGATGTAAAAACAAACATTTTTACATGGTATACTTGAGGAGAAAATCTACATGACACAACCAAAGGGCTTTGAAGTAAAAGGAAGGAAGAAGCGGTATGTCTACGCAAAAATCACTCTATGGATCAAGCAATCACCAGCAAAGTGGTATAAGAGGTTTGATGCATACATGATAGACATAAAGTTCAAAAGGTGCAGTCATGATAGTTGTGTTTACTTCAAACAACTAAATGACAATGATTATATCTACTTATTGCTATATGTAGATGACATGCTCATTGCTTGCAAGCATAGCAATGAAATTGACAGACTAAAACAATTGCTCCACAAAGAGTTTGAAATGAAGGATCTTGGCAAGGCAAGCAAGATACTAGGGATGGAAATCATCGAAATGAAGCAACATCGAGTTTATGCATTTCTCGGAGAAGTTATGCACAAAAGGTAGTGAGTAGGTTTAACATGACGGTGGAAAACCAACTAAGGTACCTCTAGCGACTCATTTCAAAGCTGTCAAGAGAAGATAGTCACATCACGAGATGCGTAAAAGGAACAAATGGAGGGAATACCATATGCAAGTCTTTGTGGGAAGCCTCATGTATGCTATGGTGTGTACTAGGCCGATCTAGCCTATGCACTAAGTCCGTAAGTAGGTATCTAGCGAGAACCGGGGACAATGAACATTGGTGGTTGTCAAATATATTCTAAGGTACCTAAATGGATCCGCAAATGTTGGTCCGGTCTACAATGAAGGAAGCCAAAACTCGGGTGGAGTTGAGGGTATGTGGATTCAGATTTTGCGGGGATCGTGACAAGAGAAGGTCACTTACAGGTTATGTGTTCACCTTGTTTGGTAATACAATAAGTTGGAAGGCTTCACTTCAAACATGTGGTTGCTCTATCCACAACCAGAAAGTGAATATATAGGGTTCTTGAGGTCATTAAGGAAGCTCTTTTGGCTCGAGGATTGATAAATGAACTTGGAGTCAAGCGGGAAAGTGTAAATGTCTTTTGTGACAATCAAAGTGCAATACATTTGTGTAAGAATAGTGCCTATCATGAAAGAACAAAACATATAGACACTCTCGGCTTCATTGGATCAAGGACATCATTGGTCAAGGTTCGGTGAGAATTCGGAAGGTACATACAAATTTCGAGAATCCAGCAGATTTCATAACCAAGGTTGTTCCCTTAAGCAAGTTCAAGCTTTGCTTGAATTTGCTAAGCATTGGTTAGCTGATTGGTAATGTTTGAATTAAGCTTCAGGTATTAATTCTGGTTGCATTGTAAGAATGATTGCCAAGGTGGAGATTGAAGTGATGTGGCAATCCAAAGAGTTTCTGGTTTTTCCCACTTAAGCGTGTGCCACGTGTCACTCTGGCATTGGACAGGATTTGAACTTCCGGTAAATCAGTTGTTGCTCTGTTCTTGGCGCGCTTGACTCGGTTTGATTCGATATATAGTTTTAAGTTCTCATTTCGCTGGGAATCAATCTGTAATCCATAATTGGGTGTGTGTGAGTGATATACACGGGAAATTAGGGTTCAGGGAAGTGAGGGGGTTGAATCAAATTGGGTGTTTCAATGTCTTGTACAATTGAATCTTGGATCATTAATGCAATCTGAATTAAGCTGTTGCTTAATTCCCCAGAGGTAGATATCAATCTGATATCGAACTGGGTGAACAATTCTTGCGTGTGTTTTGATTAATTGTCTTGATTTACGTTTATCCCCAAATTCATCGCATTAGGGTTCTTAATTGGGAATTCTGTAATTGAACGATTGAGTACCAAATTGAGTTCATAGATTGACTAATTAGGTAATTGCGATCGTGTCTGAACTGAGTGTTGTAAGAAATTCACGAATCTTGGGTCTCAATTCTCAACAAAATGTTTCAATAACTAAGGGGTAATTTTCACGACAATGATATGGAGAAAAAATAGATGTTAGTGAAGCAAAGAAGATTCTCCATTCTTTGACTCCTAAGTGATTACATGGTTTGTCATTGAAGAACCAAAAGATACTAGAATTAGAAGGTTCTCTATAAGCTCATGAAGAATGAATATAGAAGACAAAAGAATCATTAAATCAAGTTCCCAAGAACAAAGTTTCATTGCGTTCTAAGGTTTTGCCACTCAACGAGCTCTAAGCATTTGCCATAAAAAAGCAAACCTCAATTACATGCATTAAATATTCAAGAACAGAACCAGTAACTTTATTCAACATATATTAATTCAGAACGAAATATTTATGTTTGATCATATTATTAGATACAAAACCAATAATATCCAAGGGTTCTACAAATACTCACCCACTAGCTAGCTAGCAAAGTGAGTAGATGTTGGTCTTGCTTATAACAAACAGCTATGTTACATAAAGTTGCACACAGCTCAACTTGAATGAAAGAAAACACAACAACATATCCAATACTAGGTTTGGTCCTTTCATAACATAGCATTGAAAATCTTGAAACACTGCTCTTACTTATCTGCAAAAACACAATTACAGAACTCAGCTTATATTATAGAATGATAGAAGCTAAAACTTCATCAAACTTAAGATCTCACCATGTGGAGACTGAGAGCTCAGAGCGGAGAAGTCAGAAGACGACATAGGAATGGAAATGGAGAGTTGAGTTGTGGAGAATGCTGTTTGGTTGGATCTCTCATCTTCAATACCAGACCATGATTCTCTACTTTTAGGCCATTCATTGAAAAAGGGTCGAAGAGGTTGGCCCTCTTCCTTCACAGCTTCTCCTAATGGATATTCACTTGATAAAAATGAATGTTGAGGATACTCACTTTGTGACATGGAGTTATTACTTGACTTTGATGCAGAAAGAGAGGAAACTCTTGTTGACATTAAAGGCCATGTGGTTTCTAGCTGTGATTCCATTTGAAGACCTTTGTTGCTTCCTCCTGATGCTTCAGAGAAGAAGCTGTGTTCTCCACTCTCAGATTTTAGTCCTTGAAGATACCTGTTTTGTTCTTGTAAAGTTATTCGCAGCTCAATGGACGAGGAAAAACGATATTGGCGGGTCATATAAAGTATAAATAAAGGGATTTGGATCATGCGTGATCGTGCACTCTTCAGATTTGGACTGTCAAATCTTGATCGGACGATCTATATTTTTAACTTTAAAAGACAGATATAAAACACGCTTAAAATCTAGACCGTCCGACTAAGATTAGACGACCAAGATTCTCAGAATGCATGGCTGCCCAAGATGGCGACTGCACAGGATCCGAAACCATAAAGAAAAAAACTAAATCAATTCCAAGCTTTTTCTTTTTTCCCACAGACCCATCAGCATAACATTGACAATTTGATATTTAATTGATGTCATATAAATATTAAGACTAATAGAACTATTTTTTCTAATAAATGCAACTTATAATTTCAAAAAACATGATATGATGTATTGAAAACAACAAATTTTTCAGCTAAATTTGATAGTACATGAAGAGAAAGTGCCAGACACACCATTTTGTTGATAAGCACTACAGGAAATGCATCTTGTCTGCCATTAAAAGATATTGAATCAGTGTACCTACCTTTCTTATTATCCCCATGTGACTGATGAGATGGGATGGGACAGACTAGCAACAGGACCACATAGTAGCATGCTAAAATGTTTCTCAATGTTCATCACAAAAAAGCATTTCAGGATACACTTAACATTTTAGGAATACATGAATGATACTAAAAGTAGTGGTGGTTTGGAGACAACATTGATTCATAAAAGCTCTGCTAATTCAACCACCTATCCAACATGTCAGAGCATCTCCCAACACTAATAATAAAGAAAGTAAAAACAGCAACCAACCACACAAACAAAATAACAGCTCAGGATTTAGCGAAACAGATACAAATTCCTTTAAACAAACAAACAAAATCAGAAGCTGAAACAAAGTAGCTAACAGCAGTAGTTGAACATGCCAAGAAATATGATCATATTAATGATATATAGAAAGGACTTCTATACCTGTATTCTTTACTTGGAATTCCATAGGGAATGGTATCTAGATGATAATCGGTACGGGCGGTTGCTGAACCAGAACCTTGGAGACTTCCAAAGGGATTTGCACCAAGGTTCTGGAAGTTTCCAGCTCGGCTGCTGCTGCCACTAGTGACAGTCAGTGATGTCACAGCGGATGATGACTGTGCATTAGTTTGTGATTCCACAGGCTTTCTTGAACGGTTGCGGCCACGGTGCATGTGGCGCTCACAGTATTTGGAGTCAGGGTATGCTTCCTTAGAGCACCTCCATTTTTTTCCATCCGTCCTCCTACATCGTCCTGGCTCCGGGTCCACCTTCTTCCCATAGAAGGAACAATAACTCACTATAAATTTACATGTAAAGTTAGTTATGCATAGCTACTTTATCACCAACATTCTAGACATAACCTAGACCATAACCAATATCAGACATATTCATTTTGCAGCAGTTGAAAAAAATCCCTAACTCAATATGCAATACTACCTTTGGTCCTTAGGACCAATACATTAGTTATTCAATTAACCTAAAAACTGTATTTTTCTCTTATAAATAGGACGAGAGTAGTATTATACTAGCAAGATTTAGTTATAACTATAAGTATGGAAAGCAAAGCAATCAGCAATTATAAATCCATGCCTCTCACTAATTTCAACCAGAAAGGGGGAAAAAATCTGTATGAAAGCTGTGAAATATAATGGCAAATGTATGACTAAGATAGCAACAGGAGAAGATCCAGGATTTGAATCCCGGAAAACTAACATTTTTCCTCTTCTAACTAATTAACCACTAACATTAGCCTATAAAAAAAACCCTAAGATTGCATTTTTCATTGAATAGGAAGTAAAATGTAGTAAAAAAATTATTATTTTGCCTACCTTCTTAGGTAACATAACCCATCAAAAAAACTTCATAGGGCTATATTAGACCATTTGATGTTTTAGGAACAAAGGACTATATTATATCCAATTATCCAAATGCACTCATTAGGGTTAAAAGAAAAAAACATTGCTGTTACTTACTTGCACATAAATAGCATTTTAATTTAGATTACAGACATTCATTCATCAAATTAAAGGAATATCAATTAAAAGAGAAAACATTTAAGTAGGAAAAAAAATAAAAATCCTCTTTTTATTTTTTAGAATAATAAATAGGGAAAAATTACCAAAACGATATGGAAATAAATAGAAAGAGAGAAAGAAAGAAGGAAGAAAGAAAAGTTTGATGGATTTGAGAACTACTTACAAGTAGGATGATGAAAAAAGGTATGAGAAACAGAATCGAAGCTTTTCTGAATAGGAAGTACAAGATCAGGAGGAACAGGAATACCAGCAAGCATGTACTTAAAGATCAAAGCTTGATGTTCAAGTTCCTGCCACTGAGAGACAGTGAAAGGTGACCTACTATAACTACTACTACTACTCATCATCATCCCTCCTCCTCCTCCGTTACTGCCACCACTGCTATTCATGTTTGTTTTTTGTAACAGTTACTGTGAATGAATAAAGTAGTAGTAGTAATAGCAGTGAACAAGAGTGTTTAGTTTCAGTTCAGAGTGTCGAAATCAAACATAGTCAGACAGAAGCAGTAGTAGAACATGAGACCATACTCAGATCGAGCTTTGTCGGAAACATTTGGGTTTTTTGCTCCGTTTGTTTTTCTGGGTGGGCGCGCGTGTGTGTGGATTGTGTCTTGAGATGCCGTTGCTTCAAGTAAACTAGCATTCAACACATCATTAATTATTTACCTCTTCTATTTTATTTATTTATTTTTTGAGTATTTTTAATATCTTCAGACATGCATTTTTTTTTGGTATTGGACATGCGTTTTTTTTAGGTAAAACTGTAAAGTGGAGACTCTACCTAATTGACTTTGGATTCACTCTCTTATCATTTATTTATAATTTTCTAAATAATAAGAGAGAGGTAAAGTCTAGAGAAAATGGAGAGAAATGTTGAAAGAGTGGAACTGTAGAAAGAGACGATCCAAGTCCATAGGGATAATATATTTAGTGACAAATCCAGATTTTTTTTGTTTGTGGGGGCAAAAAAAATTGTCCATAGAGAGAAGAAAATACAACAGTTGAACCTCATATATGACACTCACACACGTTAATTTAAGAGAGAAGAAAAATCATAGAGGGAAGAGGGCGAAAGATAGAAAGAAGGAGAGGAGGATAGGAAGTAAAAACGTGATGAACAACTGAAGAATTGGGGATTGGAAGCTTAAAATCACGGGTTAACGAGAAGGATGACGTCTCACCATCATCAACATTAATATTCTCCTTCACCTTTATCTTCTATTGAATTTAGAAAAAGGGATGAGATTGTAGGGTTTGAAGAAGAGGGGTTTTGATTTGGAAAAAAGGATGGCATTGTAGGGTTTGAAGAAGAGAAGGGAAGAAGGAGAAGAAGAGAAGGGAAGGAGGAGGAGGAGAAGAATAAGAAGGATGAATAGGGGGAGGAGGAGGAGGAGGAGACACATGTGTCAGCATTTGAAACCCATGTGACAGACACATTGGCTTTTTTTTAACGTCAGTCTAACAAAAGGGCTAATATCAAAACACTATATTTTGCAAGGACTTTTTACTAATTTTTTTTCCAGGGACTTAAACCAAAACATACTATATTGGTAGGGCCTAAAACATATTTAAGCCAAATTAGAAGAATAAAGAGAGAAATTATGTTGTGCCAAAAAATTGGAGAAATTATGTAGAAATTTATTCTCTCTTTTATCTCTTATAACTTTTTACATGTATTTTTTATAGAAACTGTTTCAGGAGAAATATCTATTTTTTATGGGGGAAAACAATTATATTAAGCATATATTGGCTAAAAATATTATGTTTAGTGGGGTCAAATGCCCCCAATGACTATAACTTGTATCTGTCCCTGAATATAGTAATTTAAGATGGAGAAAGAAATATGAGAGGAAGCAAAATGAGAGAGAAAGAGTTGGGGGATCCAATGTTAGAGGATTCATTCCCTTTTGTATAAGCAAAAATATTTACTTAATCATGTTAGTATTACGCACTCTCCCCTTCCTTATTACTTGTAGTTTTTGTAAAAAAAAAAAAAATTGCTTCTATTTACTTGGTATTTTCATAGTTCGATGCAACATTTATTAATATTTTGTCAATAACAGTAATGCTACCAACACTCTATCACTCTCTTCTCAATACTCTTTTTATGATTGATTGAAATTCATGTGGGCCCTACTAATTTAGTGAAACTTATTTCCAAAGTGGTGGGACCTATATGTATTTCATTCAATCATAGAGAGAGTTCCTAGTCCCCTTGCCTTTTGGCTTATTGACAAAAAAAAAAGAGTGTTCCTCGCATTTTTTCAAATTTTTTCAATCTTTCTCACACAATTTTATCACTCTCTCCTCCCCTTTCTTCCTCTAACTCTATCTCATTTTTCTATTTCCCACAATATATCTACTTTAATTTCATCTACACGTCTTCTTCATTTTTAATATTCCATTTTTCTCTACCAATAAGTTTTATTTAGTCTCTACGGAAAATATTACAATTTGGAAAATTTGAAACTTTAATACAATTTTATTTTCAAATTTCTACGGAAAATATTTCATTATGTTCGCAGAGTAATGTTCAAAATAACTCAATCACAGTTTGCAACTTTTTTGTTTATCTACTCTAAATTTGTATTGATTTTTAGGGGGTAATGTTCAGACTAATTAAGTTATATCTAAACATATTAATAAAAATAACACGACAACACTTGTGCGTATGCACGAATATACTGCTAGTTTCTCATTTCAAGCTTGTCTTATTGTTTCCTTGAATCTACAACTCTTGCAATAAGTAATAACAAATTTCTTTTTTTTTCTTTCTAAAAGATAAACGTTTTTAAAGAAACATATGGTCAAAGGAACTAAGGGAGTGCATACTCATATTTTATCATTTTACTATTGAATAATTCTATAAAATAATATTATGACGTAATAAATAGGCCCACCCAACGTACTTGTGGGCCTTAAGAAAAAATAGAGGGCTATTGCTTTTCCCACACCCCCTCCTACTCTTTCACACCCCTTAACAAATTTTATTCCAAAAATAACCTCGAGTAAAACGTTGAGTTCACGTGTTTAAAGACTGTTCGAACAACCTTGTTCGAACAGGTTCGAATGACCTCGTTCGAACAGGTGAAATTACGCACAGAGGGTGTGAAGTCAATATTTAACACACTCGAACGATGTCGTTCGAACGAGTTCGAATAGGGTCATGCGAACACGTTCGAATGACCTCGTTCGAACAGGTGAAAAACACTCAAAGAGAGTGTGAAGTCAAGATTTAACACACACGAACGATGTCATTCGAATCTGTTCGAAAGCCCGTGTTCGAACAGGTGAAATTTCGTGAAAAAAAAGAGGTTTTGGCTGGCCTTTTAGTCTTTTCACACCCTTGTGGGGTGTGTTTAGAGTAGGAGGGGGTGTGGGAAAAGCAATAGCCAAATAGAGATGTTTTGTTTCCTCCTAGATGCTACAAAAAATTTGGAGTTTTGGTGGCTCAAAAAGTCTTCAAAAATTGAAAACTTTTTAGGGTAAGTTTGGGTGGGAGATTTTGGAGGAAATGGCATAAAAGAGCTTATTTTTCATTTCAAAATTAAGGAATCTATAAAATATTTTTAACTGTGAATGAAGTCTGATTGAAATGTTCACTTATCATATTATTCTTTCAACTTTTTTAAATTTCAAATTTATATTAAAATATAGACTTGGTCCTTCAAAACTATCCCCTCCTAAACTCTCAACAATCTCCCTCCCAAATAGGCATTTAAAGACTTCAAGTTAGGGTTTTATTAACTTCCTCCTCCAGAAGTCAAAGTATGTTTAAATATGTATATAAAATTTATTTATGGTATCACCACATAGTTATTATACTACCAACATGGTGTAGTGCAAATTGTGCAAGTAGTAGACACTTAGACTTTTTAACTATTTGGCTAATGGTTTGATCGATAGTCGATGTGTACGAAAAATATTTGGGAGAATAGATTGATCCCTTAAGTAGATCTGTGTATTTCAATAGATTAGTCTATACTGATTACACGCAAGAAATGACTTGATTTAAAAAAACATAATTTGTTAATTACTATACTCATCAACTTTAAAATATTATATTGGTAAAAAACTTTAAAATATTATAAACATCTAAAGGACTTAAATCTTTTTCACCCACACATATTAGTGTTGATCGGGAAACTTTTAGGATATTAATTAAAAACAAAAGTAAATATATTTAATTAAAATATTTGTTATATTATAAAAATGTAGAAAAAAAAACATTTAATATTTACATATTAAAACATTTAAAGAATTTTTTGTCAAACAAAACTATAAAAGACCTTAACTTTTTTGAAGGGCTTCAACCAATTTAAAACATTTAATCCATATCCTTATAATACTAATTAAACGGTTAAAGAGTTTTTCAGTGTTTGTTGCATTGACAATTTAAACGGTATGAGAACATTGGGTACCAGATTTGAGTCTAGTCTCTATTTTAAACAAAAATGGGTCAATAGAAGTTGGTGTATATAGTCCAAAATTTAAACTAAATACACTAGCTTTCGTTGGCTTAGTTTTGCTTATAATAGAGACTAAAGTACTAGTTTTTTCCCGAAAGGGATGCCATCAGGGGCAGATCTTCCCTAGGACCTGGGAGGACCGCAACCCGACCTAAAAAAATCCGTAAAATATCCTTATTTTTAAGGCTTAAATACTTGTTACCCCCCTGTAAATATAGTCAATATCCAAATACCCCCCTATTTTAAAAACACCCTGCAAAATATAAAATTATCCAATTACCCCCCTCTTTTCAGGGGGATAAATGAATAATTTTATATTTTGCAGGGGGTAACTGAATAATGTTGTATTTTGCAAGGTGTTTTTTAAACTTTTTATTTTTACAGAGGGGTAAATAAATAATGACTAAATTTGCAGGGGGTAACAAATATTTAAGCCGATTTTTAAATATCAACTACTAAATATATAACTATATTGTGCGCAACAATTAACAAAATGAAGGTATGGTGCAGTGGTTGTAAGGAATTATTGTCATCTTAATATTGTATGCGGCTTGGCGGTAACTCCCGCCAATGCTCGCAAGGTTTTTTTTTTTGTTTTCTTCTTTTTTTTTTTGCCTTTTTCCCTTTTTTTTTTTTTCCTGTTTTTGTCACTTTTTTCCCCTTTTTTATCTCTTATATTTTAATGTTTAGTCTTTTTTTCTTTGATATATTTTTGTGTAAATCAATGTATCCTCCAGGTGATTGTGGAGACTAATGTATTTGACGTATCAGAGATCCATTTAAGGGGTTGAACTCTGTCAACAAATGTTTTTTCATACGTATCAGTCAGTGATTGAACCCATGACCAAATGGTTAATGGGCCCTCTTTTTATATTTAAAGGAGTACATTGCAGTCCCAAAAAATTTAAGATATTTTAATATGTGATGTTTATTCTTCAATAATCAATTGGATGAAGTTTATTAAATTGGCGCTGCTCCCGCCAATGCCGTTTTTTTTTGTTTTGTCTTTTTCTCTCTTTTTTTTCTTCAGTTTTTTGTCCTTTTTTATTGTATGGGGCTTGGCGCTAGCTCCCGCCAACGCTAGCTTTTTTTTTTTTTCTTTTCTTTTTTTTTTGTTTTGTCTTTTCTTCTTTTCTTTTTTTTTTTATTCCCACCATTTACTAATATACCCTCATTTATATCCCACTCTTTACCAATATACCTCCGCTCTATATTTTTGGATCGACATACCCCCACTCTCTATTTTGTACCCCACCATTTACCAATATACCATTCATTTTGTACCTCACTATTTGCCAATATACCCCCACTCTATATTTTTGGACCGACATACCCCTGACAATTATTTTTGTCCAACACTTTTTTTTATTATCAAAATGTACCTCTCATTTTGTACCCCACTGTTTACCAATATACCCCTACTCTATATTTTTGAACCGACATTGTTGTCTCATCCCACCAAGGGCTATTGTTGCCTCTTCATCTTATTTTTTTTTGTTTTATTTTTTTTTTCTCTTATTTTTTTCCATTCTTTTTGTTTCTTTTTGGTTTTTCTTCTTGATTTTTTCTTCTCTTATATTTTAAGGAGTGATTTTCTTGTCTCTAAAATTTTGAGATGCTTAAATATGTAAATTTTGTTTTTCAATAATCGATTCGGTAAAAAAATTCATTTCATGAAAAACTACGTGAAAGTCGGATCCTAAAAAGTGTGGTTTGGTGTACTTGATCGTGAATTTTTTTATTTTTGTAACAAAATGTCTAAAGTGAAATGTTAAGTAGTATGTTTTGAGTTACTTCTGGGATTGAAAAAAATTAACTCTTCAAATACCAGAAGTTTGGTAAAATAATAATAAGTTTGTGAAAAATTAAAATACGTAAAGTGGAATGCTAGCGGTGTATTTTTGGGGTACTTTAGGACCCTAAAAATTGTAGATGTTCAAATACACGAAGTGTGTTCCTCAATAACCATTTCTTTTTGATTTTATAATCTTCTTATTTAATTTATAGTTTCAATTTAATTTTATCTACGGGAACTTCAACCACATTTACAATAGATCATCAATCGTACTCTTTCAACTTTCTTTATGTGCTTCTATTTTATTAATAATTTCCATCAAATCCATCACGATACCACGTGTTTCACTTTCTATTTTATTGTCTTCTTTATTTTGGTCATTTTGCACCAACGGGTATTAAATCTTTTCTTTAATTGGTTTTTATATTTTTATCTTTCTTTAATATTCGAAAGTACATGCGGTGTTCTTTGCATTGACTTCGTTGGAATTTCAGCTACATTTACAATAGAACCTTCATCATCTTCTTTCAATGAAACCTTCACTACATTTACAATAAAACCTCCATATTCTTTTTCAACTTTTTATAACTGCTCCTATTTTATCATGGGTTTTCCTTCAACCATGCATGATACCCGAGTGCTTCACTTTTTCATTGTATTGTCCTTTTTTTTTCTATAAACAATTTCATTGAAAGTAACACAAGGGGTGCCCATCCCTTACAATGAGAGAAAAAAATATACGGAGGATGTTCAATTTGTCTCTCTTATTATGGGTTCATTTTTTGTATTTGTATTTAATGAATGTTGATAATTATTAAAGTTCTTTAGACTTTTTCTTCTTATTTTATCTACGAAGGATGTTCAATTTAAATGTCTTTATTAAAGTTCATTTTAAATTTATAATTTTTTTTATTTAATTAATATTTATAATTTAAATTTTTATTCACAAGAATTAGATTTTATTTTTTTTATTATCAAAATGTACCTCTCATTTTGTACCCCACTGTTTACCAATATACCCCTACTCTATATTTTTGAACCGACATTGTTGTCTCATCCCACCAAGGGCTATTGTTGCCTCTTCATCTTATTTTTTTTTGTTTTATTTTTTTTTTCTCTTATTTTTTTCCATTCTTTTTGTTTCTTTTTGGTTTTTCTTCAGTTTTTTCCTTCTCTTATATTTTAAGGAGTGATTTACTGTCTCTAAAATTTTGAGATGCTTAAATATGTAAATTTTGTTTTTCAATAATCGATTCGGTAAAAAAAATTCATTTCATGAAAAACTACGTAAAGTCGGATCCTAAAAAGTGTGGTTTGGTGTACTTGATCGTGAATTTTTTTTTTTTATTTTTGTAACAAAATGTCTAAAGTGAAATGTTAAGTAGTATGTTTTGAGTTACTTCTGGGATTGAAAAAAATTAACTCTTCAAATACCAGAAGTTTGGTAAAATAATAATAAGTTTGTGAAAAATTAAAATACGTAAAGTGGAATGCTAGCAGTGTATTTTGGGGTACTTTAGGACCCTAAAAAATTGTAGATGTTCAAATACACGAAGTGTGTTCCTCAATAACCATTTCTTTTTGATTTTATAATCTTCTTATTTAATTTATAGTTTCAATTTAATTTTATCTACGGGAACTTCAACCACATTTACAATAGATCATCAATCGTACTCTTTCAACTTTCTTTATGTGCTTCTATTTTATTAATAATTTCCATCAAATCCATCACGATACCACGTGTTTCACTTTCTATTTTATTGTCTTCTTTATTTTGGTCATTTTGCACCAACGGGTATTAAATCTTTTCTTTAATTGGTTTTTATGTTTTTATCTTTCTTTAATATTCGAGTACATGCAGTGTTGCTGCATTGACTCCCCGTTGGAATTTCAGCTACATTTACAATAGAACCTTCATCATCTTCTTTCAATGAAACCTTCAGTCACATTTACAATAAAACCTCCATATTCTTTTTCAACTTTTTATAACTGCTCCTATTTTATCATGGGTTTTCCTTCAACCATGCATGATACCCGAGTGCTTCACTTTTTCATTGTATTGTCCTTTTTTTTTCTATAAACAATTTCATTGAAAGTAACACAAGGGGTGCCCATCCCTTACAATGAGAGAAAAAAAATATACGGAGGATGTTCAATTTGTCTCTCTTATTATGGGTTCATTTTTTGTATTTGTATTTAATGAATGTTGATAATTATTAAAGTTCTTTAGACTTTTTCTTCTTATTTTATCTACGAAGGATGTTCAATTTAAATGTCTTTATTAAAGTTCATTTTAAATTTATAATTTTTTTTATTTAATTAATATTTATAATTTAAATTTTTATTCACAAGAATTAGATTTTATATTTTGCAAAGTAACTTCATTTGCCTAATGGAATAAGCTACTTATTAGATTTTATATCACGATTGACAAGTTCAATGTTAACCAAGATACAAAATTTTCTTTCAAAAATGCGATGCGAGTCTTTCGAAAAAAATTAATTACTCGATTATACGATGAAATTTAGCCAACACCGACATATCATACGGAGGATGTTCAATGAAAACTATTTTATTCTTATATTTAAATAATATATTATTGTTGTTCCCACAACAAAGATGGTGACATTATCTTCTTTGCATACTACTGTTACAAAATTTAATATTTTAATAAACAATGAGATCCATTTAACGACATTTGAACAATTTCGTTTTACGCCCACTTCAATCCAACATTTTTTTACCAATTAGGACCATCGATGTCTATAGGGAGTTTCACATACGCATAATTAACTTAATTTTCACCAAAGCCTATAAATATAAGTAACCCCCATTTGTTACACATGGTAATATTATTTATATATTGACCGGCCCGCAGGACGGGTATTGAACTAGTTGTTAGAAAGCGTGTCCAAGTCTTGCTAGAGTCCTTTTGTTAACTTTTGTCTTCTTATTTTTATTTATTTTATTATTGCCAATAAAAAGTATATCATGGGATTTGGACGCCCATGACCATGGCAATACAAAACTACAATAACTACCACTAAACCAAAAATCGCTATTGCTATTCAATGTATAAATTTAAAATATATATAATACATTAGCAAAGTATGTTGTTCTAATATTTATTTTACTCAATGTATAGGTAATATATAATATATATATATATATACATATATATATATATATATATATATATATATATATATATATATATATATATATATATCTGGACATGTATGGTATTTTTTTTATATTTTTGGAATATAAATTTTATTCATATTTTTAATATTATCATGCCTATTATATTAAAATTAAAAATTATGAATATATGGTTGATAATTTTGAAAAAAATCTTCAGCATATTAAAATTAGAATCAAACAAATTTAAAAATATTTTTTTATAAACAATTTCAATTTATATTTATCTTTTTAGTGTTTTTGTGTTGTTGATGCGTTCTTTAGTTTCCATGTCTCTTTAAGTGACGACTCACCCGGATATTTTAGTCAAGGTCCACCACTAGATGCCATTCTTCAAATCAAATTAACAAAAATGATAATATCTATATCTATATCTATATCTATATCTATATCTATATACAATACAATTGGAAATAATCACATTGATTATTTTGCCACATGGCACACTATGATCATTTTGACAATAAATATTATCCCATGTCACCTATATTATTTATATATTAGTTATTTGACAATAAAACGGTTAGATATAGTGTAACGTTAGAATAGGATTGATGAGAAATAAATAATAATAATAATAATAATAACTGTTATTTTATATTGTAACTCTTTACAAGACAATGGATATAAATATCTCAAAGAGAAATGCTAGCAACACTCTCTTTTGCACACTCTCTCCAACACTCATTCTATGATTGACTAAAATTCATATGTGTCCCACACGTTGAAAAAGTGGCTCATTAATTTAGTGGGACCACATAAGTTTTAACCAATTATGGAGTGTGTTGAAGAGAGTGTTGCTAGCATTTCTCATATCTCAAATTGGGTGATAGGTTGAGTCACTGTAACATCCCTAATTTCGTTAACTTCGAATTAAGAAATTATCGAATGTTTTATTATTCAAGTAAATAATAAGATACATTTTGGATATGAGTGTGTCTCGAAATTAAGGAGTATCGTTAAATCATAGGATTAAATAGCTTTATTGATTAAATGGTGTTAATTGGATGTAAGAGTTTTGGGGTAAAAATAGGATTAGTGAGATTTGTGAGCCAATGGCATTTAGGTCTTTCCTCCAATTAACCCTTGACCCACCAATTAATTTTGGGTCAAAGAAAAGGAATAAGAGAAAGGAAGTAAATAAAAGTCAAAGAAACAAAGAAAGAGAAAGTGAGAACAAAGAAAAAAAAATAGAAACAGAGAGAGAAGTGAGAACCGAGAGAGAAGAGAAAGAAGAAAACGAAGGGAGAAGAGAAAGAAGGGAGAAGATCTCTCTCAATTCTTCACTTGGTAAGGGGCTTTTGGTACCGTTCTCTTCCATTTTTCCTCCTCTTTCTAATGGTGTAAAATTTATCACCTAATTTCTACTCGTTTTCGTTTTACCATTGTTGAAGCTTGAAGCTCAAATGGAGAAGATGAAGCTTTGAACCTAAGGGAAGCAAGATTAAGGCTTTGGAAGGCTTGGGTTGCGGATTGGGACTGATTTTGAGGAGTTGCAGTTGATGGGTTTCGATTGGAAGGCGGGTGGAGCTAAATTTGTGTTGAGTTCGCGTTTTGGAACGATTGGATATCAAGAATTTTCGGTATTTCGTGATTTTCATCACGATGGGTGAGTTTTACTCACGTTTAGGGTTTTTGATTAATTTCTTGTGTGATTGGTTTGAAGAGTTTTCAAAATTTCGCGTTTCGTAAATTTTTGAGTCGAATACGATTTTTTCGAAAATTTTGTGTTTTGAGAATTATAACGAAACAACTATTCTAATTGATTGGATGTTGGAATGTTTGGGTCTGAATATGTGGATATATCATCTTTTTGTGATTGAAATTGGATTGGGGAACGATTGGATTCAAACGGAAAGCGAAACGGGGCAAAAACGAGCAAAATTGGGATTCTGCACAGTCAGCACGGGTCGTGCAACTTCTTGCACGGGTCGTGCTAGCTTCAGGTCACCTATTACCAAAAATTCGTTTCTGCGCTCCGTTCGACTTCAAACTTCTTCCAATCCTTTTCCTAACCAATTATAATTATATAAGGATGATGTTGTTATGATTTGGATGTGGTTGTAATTTGTTTGGTTTGATTTGGTTGAATTTACAAATCTCTTGAAAAGCCGTAAATTTTGTATATGTGCGGGAATTAATGATTTTCGAACAAATTGATGTCTGGACTAGTTAAACAGGTAAATGTATTATTTTGGGATGTCCATATTTCAGAGGAAGCTCTGCCGAATTTTGGTTAAAACTTTTGATACATATCCAAAGTGGTTTTGAATTAAGCGGTTAATGTTATGAATATTTCGAAAAACCGTAAAACCTAGAGTACGTGTGGGAACCAAATGTTTTATAACTTAAATGTTGATTGGATTGATTTCATGAATTCATTGATATTATAACCTATCATAGAATGAGTTATGGTTGTATATATGGAAAGTGAATTGAACAAAATGTTCCATTTCTTAATTTATAAATTGACTCGGGATGATTATGTTCATCTAAACCGGTCCACGTTTACGATATATAAGAAATATCGAATTGAGGTGACGACCTCCATGCGTTTAGTACACTAGAGAGGGAAGTCATGCGCCTGGTCCTAGGCCCCATGTTAAAATTATAGCTATCCGCCTTTAAGAGTTGTACACTTATTGGCTATGTTGGGGTTCACCCATGCTTCCTTATGTGTTGTTGGTGATGTACTAGAATTGATAAAACTTTTAAATGTGTATATTGTGATTTTGTCACTCGAGCTTCTTTAGGTTGTAGGTGACAAGTCACAAGTAATTGATTATATATTGTAATTCTTTTTGAATTACTAATTATGGTTTTATAAATGGACCGAGTGATAGGTAATGGGTCACAGTAAGACTCACTGAGACAAGTTGTCTCACCCTACAAATGTTGTTGTTTTTCAGAGAAACAGGGAAAGAAGATCCTTTATGGCACGGGTGGATGGCGTGCTCGAGAAGGATATTGAAGACGTAGTTCTTCTATTATTAGTTATGATTTTTCCCTTGTATCTTTGTATTCGATTTATAACTTGAACTTGTATTTGAGTTATGTAATCGTTTCCGCTGTTGTCTTGTTTTGGGATATTGAACTTCTGACTATATTATGTTACGACTCTTTGATTTGGATTCGAGAGTTTTTGGTCAAATCAATATCTGAGACATGAATTTTTATACTCTGATGTATGCAATTAGGTACACTTTAGTATTTCTACTAGATAGAAATATGAGGGTGTTACAGTCACTCTCAGCGCCATCATTTCATCTTGCCTAAACATCATTTTTTTCATTACAAAAACTTGCACTTCTTGGAAGCTTCTTCTTCACCATTTTCGAATTTCATGTTGAAGGAGTAGAATAGGTTTGCATGTGAACTTTGGTGTCTTTGGGTTGAGTCACCTAGGAGCTACATTGTTGACTTACAAGTTGATTAGAAAGTTTTGAAGCTTGAGATCGAGTGTTGATGATTTTGGGTCGAGTTTGGTAGCTTAGGTAAGAAAGGGGTGTTGCTGAAATTGATTTTCATCTTGATTATCATAGTATTGAAGATTATGAAGAAATTGATGAAAATGACGAAATTGGATACTTTTATTGCTATTAGATGATGATTTGACATATTGTCATTTAGGTTTTTTTTTTTTAATATTGTCATTTAGGTTTTCCATCATATGTATTAATGTGGAAATTTTTTGACACCCATGTATCTTAAATCAACCTATCAAATGAAATTGAATTAACCTATTATTAATCCAATATATAACACTGATGATTTCGATGTGTTCAGAATTTTATGTGCAATAATCAAAACCATTTGTAAAATACCAAAGATGCAAAAATTGGCCGAAATGATTTTAACATATGTAACTGAAGGTGTGGAATATATTTCGGTGTACGTGTACCTCCAGTATGATGATATTGCGAAAAAATTGAGTACATTTACCAAAAAATGCGATATTGCACTATGAGGATTTCACCAACAAAACAAAAAATAATACACATGATTTATATTCTCCCTAAATGATATTTGATATATAAATTCTTAGATTAAAAATTAAGCATTATCACATTTATATATAAATGTCATAATGTTTAATTTGATTATTCAAATGAAATGAAATACTCACATATATATAAGCGTATGGTTTCTACAAAAATTGATTATTCATGTGATAATAGAATTGAAAAATTATCTAAAGCGATGAAATGAAATAAACGTATGATTTTTACATATGATTTTTTACTAATTGATTATTTAATATTTCTTGGTCTTGATAGCATATATAAACATATGATTTCTACAAAAATTGATTATTCATGAATTTATATTTATTGCATCAAAGAGCGTTTTGAACTTTTAAATATTTTTAATGTATCAATTTTAATGTATAATCATATTGTAACTATAAATTTTAATGTATCAATTGTAACATATAAATATTTTTAATGTTTCAAATTTAATGTATAAGCATATTGTAACTATAGTCATGTTTTTAATGTATCTTATTATAATGTATAATTATATTATGGCCTGATTAACTAAGAAAGGCGATTAAACTAAGAAGTATCGTTACAAAATTTAATGTATCAATTGTAACATATATAAATGTATCAATTTAGACTGAATATATTAAATATTACAAATTTTGTGATTTATGATAGGTTTAAAAATAAGTTACAAATTTGTGACTTATGATAGGTTTACAAATATTCTAACAATTTGTTTGGTGAATTTTCATGATAACATCTTAGTATACATTAAGACCACTATAAAATATGATTTACATCTACTGCATTGTTAGAATGGACATGAACCATTCTATGTCCGACGTTTGAATATATTAAATATATATTTGACTTACATTTTATTATAGATATTTTAATTAAGAATTAACGAAGTGATTTATTACTCGTAGGGAGAATTGAATAGGTAATAAATCAAGTCACACCAGTTGAGTTAGAATGGATGGATCTTTGATTATGTTCGGAAGTTACACGTAGAGAGAAAGCAATTTATAATTGCTAGAGGAAATAATTTAAATACATAGGACAAAATTTTTCAAGTTGGGGTGAGTGGAAATTAGTACTCGAATAGGTAATAAATAAGTCACGGTATTTTAGTATTTATACCACTCAGGGTATTTTAGTATTTATACCACTCACGTTAAATGAGCTTGGGTGAAATAAAGTAAGAAAAGAATTGAAAGTAGGAGAGAGAAGGGCACGGTTTAAAAGGATAAAGAAAGGAAAGAAATAAAGAAAGGAAAGAAATAAAGGAAGGAAAGAATGAAGAAAGAAAATCAGAGGAGAGAAACAAAAGAAAAAAAAACGGAGGCAGAAGAGAGAGAGAACACAAGGTAAGGGGGCTTTATAGCTCGTTTTCTTCCATTTTTGTCCTCTATCTATTGATACCACTTTCACACCTAATTTCTACTCGTTTTCAATTCGCCATTAATGGGTTTTGAAGCTCAAATGGAGAAAAAGGAGATTTTAAGTAAAATTGAAGCTTGGTATTGATGATTGGAAGCTCAACAAGCGGCGGTTCGGTTTAGAAAGCGGGTTGGGCGAGAAGTGAAGTTTGGAATCGGGAGCTTGGAGCGTCTCGGTGGTTCGTGATTTTCATCACGAGGAGGTGAGTTTTACTCGCTTAGGGAATTTAAATATCGTTTTTGAACTATGTTTGAATGATTTTCAAATTTCGGAGTTTCGAAATTTTAGAGTCAAAAGCGCTATTTTAGAAAATGCAGCGTGTTTGAAAATTCAAAGCGAAACCATAATGCTTTGATTTTTGAATTGTTATTGTTTGCTGGATGTGTTTTAAAGTTGTTTGGTTGATTTAATTGAATTTACAAATCTTTTTGGGAAAGCAGTAAATTTTGTATATATGTGAAATTAACGATTTTGGAACAAAATTGATATGCAGACGAGTAAATATACTATTTCGGGATGTCCAGTATTACGAGAGGAAACTCTGTAGAATTTTAGTTGGAAATTTTGATACAAATCAAAGTGGTTTTGAAATAACGAATAATATTATATTTATTTGAAAAAAAGTAATTAGTATACGTGTGAGGACATGTTTTGGAAAGTGAATTGAACAAAATGTTCCATTTCTTAATTTATAATTGGCTCGGGATGATTATGTTCATCTAAAGCGGCCCACGTTTCACGATATATAAGAAATATCGAATTGAGGTGGCGACCTCCATGCGTTAGTACACTAGGAGAGGAAGTCATGCGCCACGGTCTGAGCCCCCATGTTAAAATTAAAGCTATCCGCCTTTAAGAGTTGTACACTTATTGGCTATGTTGGGGTTCACCCATGCTTCCTTGTGTTGTTGGTGATGTACTAGAATTGATAAAACTTTTAAATGTGTATATTGTGATTTCGTCACTCGAGCTTCTTTAGGTTGTTGGTGACAAGTCACAAGTAATTGATTATATATTGTAATTCTTTTTGAATTACTAATTATAGTTTTATAAATGGGTAGAGTGATAGGTGAGGGTCACGGTAAGACTCAATTTGAGACAAGTTGTCTCACCCCTACAAATGTTGTTGTTTTTCAAAGTACTTGGGAAGAAGATCATTTATGACACAGTGGATGGAGTGCTCGAGAAGGAAATGGAAGGCGTAGTTCTTCTATTATTAGTTATGTTTTTCCTGTTATCTTTGTATTCGATTTATATAACTTGAATTTATTCTAAGTTATGTATCGTTTCATTATTCTTGTAAAGATTGTAAATCTAGCGAGGAATTGTATCTACGATGTATGCTAAATAGAGTACAGTTTAGTATTTCTACTAGATAGAAATATGAGGGTGTTACATTTTGGTATCGGAAGCGATTCGACCTAGTCGGACGTAGTGGCCGTTTGGTCGAGAGGTTAGATAAGTCGGCTAGGGACTTAGACAATTAAATGTCGAGAACCTTTGGTATATTATGTGAAGTATTGAGTCGAGGATCCACTCAATGTTTCATGTGATTCTTGAGAATTATAACGATTAGTTGCCTCGGCCGAAAATGTCCAAACCCTACACCATAGGAATTCGGCCTTCTCGGTTTATCGAGCACGTAGCGGAGCGAAGGGCTACAGATGGTGTTCTAGAGCAAGCAATGGCGGCGGGTTGGTTCGAGAATCTGCGGGCAGCTGTTTAGTTCTTGGAATTGGAAGCGTTGTTGTGTTGCGGCTTAAGTCGTGGTGGGTTGTTCGAGAAGAGCTACAATTAAGCAAAGCCTTTGGCGATAATAAAGCGATGTCGTAAGATCTGTTAAGATTAGTGAAACGAAATCGACCATTGATTAGTCGGTCTATCGATTCACAGAAATACGGTTTTACGATAACCTTACCTTATGGTTAGAGTAAACCCGGCTTATATCGCGATTAGAGACATTCTTTTGGATAGCTTTGCAAGTATTGATCGGAGTTCTTTTTCCTTAAAGCCACATTGCTAAATGCTATGAAGATGAGATATTAAGGTTGTAGTGCAATCTCGGTATTGGCTCTGAGAACCAAATGCTAGCGAATTAGTCTAATTACGATTTGAGCCGAGTCCCAATTAAGATAAGATCGGTAGGTGACTTTGATGGTGACATGTCTTTGGGTTTCAAATGATTCCCGTTATGACAATATTTCGGAAGAGTGATTATTGGATTGAAAGACACGCACCTAAAGCTGGATTCTATTGTTAAACCCTCGGATGAGGAACATCTTTTAATCTATTCACGAAAACTTCGTTTCCAACCTAGTTATGGAATGGGCGTAGTGTCGATAATTTGGATGGCACTCATGGACCGTTAATTGATTTTAAGAAATAGCTACTGCGATAAGGAAAATGAGATGTCACATGTGAGGAAAATATATTCAAGGTGATTGGTAGATAGTATGAAGCGAAGCCGATCTCGATCTGTGAGAAATTTTACGTCGATCTCAACTTATTTTATTCATAACTTTTAATCGGAACTCCGATTTTTATGTTCGGGATGCGTTGGAAAGCTAACGAAAATGTCTACACATCCAGTAGGATTTGAACTAATTGTTCAATGGTATTCTGAAATGTACTCAGCCTTACCTAAGTTGTTAAATCTTAAGCGGTTGTAGAACATAAACCCATTAAAGGCTTGGGAAGTGGAAAGAGAACTTCCGATCGTTAAGATGAGATTCTAAAACCTTTGTTTTAGGATGATACTCATTATAGTTTTCCAATTGACCTATTCCCGGAAAAGGTTGTTAGTAACTTTAGCTTTTCAGCGATCGGTAGAGTTTCCAAAAGCGAGCGATTATGAGGTATGCCACCGGTATATCCAAGGGTGGAATTTTCAATCTCTTAAAGTGATGTTGTTCTATAGTAAGGCGGAATCAAGTGGCGTGAGACACCTTACTTATTGTTAAGCAAGACATGTTCCATACCAAATGGATACGTTAAAGAGGTTATGGTTATGTTTGAGCGGTTGTGGAATTTGGAGAATTATGGGACCAAAGGAATGACTAAAGTGGTGAGAATTGTTCTCGGAATCAGCGTTGGAAGCATTATCTTGTGCCGTTTGATTAGTGGAAGAATCCTTCTATTTTGACTATTTCTTTGATGATTATAATAACTAGTTTGACTCAGTGATGAATCCAAACATAAGCGTTTAGCTTAGAGTAGTCCTGAGGCGGTGTGATCGAATGAAGTTCAAAATCTTCTAGTAAGTCCTACTTAGCTAGGAAAGCGGTTATGCTTCAAGCAAGGAATCTATGTTGTTAGATTCTCGTAGGCTTGAGTAATTGAGTTTTAGACTCCATTCAAGAGAATGGTTGGCTTTAGAAAAGTCGTTTGACATGATCCATATCTTAGCTAATGATCATAAGGACCATGATGATGAGGCTACAAGAAGTATATAATAGTTATAACAGAAGCGTATGGTGCTCCAAATTTGAAGAAAAGTCACGAGGAATATTTGTGATATATTCTATGAAGCTTTAGCTAGAGATAATGTGACTTATGGCTATGCTATTCCAAGCAGTCGATCAAGAAATGTTGTTTTGATTGGAAGGTAGCTAGTTCGGCAATCACTCGTCTATATTCAATGAAATAAAGTCAAAGGACTTGATCGTAATCCATTTGTAATGCATGAAATTTTTGGTTCACAAGTTACATTAGCAACTACGATCATTATTAGTTACTACTATTACGGATTCTTGAGTTAGTAACATTGGTATAATATTATTAATAGTCCACTAATCTAAAGAACATTTTGATATTTGGGATGGATACATCTTTGTAACACTATTGTTGATGGATTCTAAGTGAATGAATAATAGATTTAGTTCAAGTGAATGGTTGGTTCTAAAATGGTTATCGACTTATAGGTTTTGAAATACCTCCGAATTTGAATTGTGTTTCAAAGGCAGTCGCGAAGTGAAACTACGTCTTATTGGTATTTCGGGTTACTTGAAGAAACAAACACCTATGGGTAAGTGAGCAAATTCATTTCATATTCAAATGTTTCCAAGAAAATTTTACAAAACCTTTACCCATTGGTGAGTCGATTATGAACCTTTGTAGTGATAGAGTTTAACCCAAAGTGCTAATAAGGTATCTAATAAAGCAGAAAGGTAATGTTACCTAGTTTTCCCACAAGTTGGGGTGCTTAGTGTTAGTTATTGAAAAGAAAGATGGAAGCGAGGAGATCGGGTATGAATTACTTGAGATGGATAAAGTTACTAATATGAATAAGTATCCTTGCCAAGTATAGATGATTAAGCTTAATCATCTTGAGGTGCATCGGTGTTTTCAAAGATTGGTTTAAGGTCGGGTTACTTTTAATTAAATGTTAGGGCTTTAGTTACTCAGAAACGATCTTCCATACTAGATATGGACATTCTGAGTGAGTAGTGATGCCGCCGGTCTAACTAATTCTCCTACGGTATTCATGGATTGCATGGTAGGGTTTTACACCGTACTTAGACTAGTTGTTGAATTTTCATGATAACATCTTAGTATACATTAAGACCACTATAAAATATGATTTACATCTGCATTGTTAGAATGTACTCTCGGAGGAGAAAGAGATAGGCTAAACCCTAGAAGTATGAATTATGAGTGGTTGTAGTGAAATTTTGGAAACATGTGGTATTAGGTGCGGTGTGTCAATGGATTCTAGTAAGGTCGAAGTTTGTGATGATTTGGGAGTTGCCGTTATCGATCAGAAGAAAGGAGTTTATGTGAACTAATTGGTTTGTATAGTAGGTTATCGGAAGATTCTCACACGGTAGTTGTTTCACTCATCTGATTAACTTGTAAAGGTCGGCCGTTTGAATGAGATTTCGATTGTGAGGAATATTTCTAGAGTGGTAAGAGGATTGACCTGTTTCAATCCTCATTCTCTGAATCCGATCCACAGGTTTCTAAATGCACAATGGCGCCTTGGAAAGAGTTTAGGCGGTGTTTTGATCTTTGAATCAACAAGAGATAGCTTATGCATTCACGAAAAGAAGCGCATGAGAAGGATTCTCCGACTCATGATTTGAAATGGAAAACTATTGGTTACGTAGGGAGAATTGAAGGTAACTGCGAAGTCGACAAAAAGGGGTATGTTGACAAAGGAGTAGATCGCTAGAGTTAGATCGGCGATCTGTATTGTAAGAATTTCATCAGCCGTTGAGTTAGAATGGATGGATCTTTGATTAATTCGTCATTTTACCCAAACTCGAGTCATATCTTAGCACGTGAGAGAGAAGATGCTTGAGAGAAGAAAAATTCCACTTGTCAAAGTGGTTGCGATGATTTCGGCCTAGGAAGCTTTGTGGGGATTGGAGGGCGATATGCGGACTAGATATTCGTATATGTTCTCTTGAAGTATGTTTGTCAAATTTTGAGGACAAAATTTTTCAAGTTGGGGTGATTGTAACATCACTAATTTCGTTAATTTCAAATTAAGAAATTAGCGAGTGATTTATTACTCGAATAGGTAATAAATCAAGTCACGAATCGGATGTTGTTCTGAAAGCAATTTATAATTGCTAGAGGAAATAATTTAAATACATAGCGAGTGGAAATTAGTACTCTAAAGGGTATTTTAGTATTTATACCACTCACGTTAAATGAGCGCTAGAACACAAAAAGTATCCAAATACTCTCTCATTCCTCACTTGGGTGAAATAAAGTAAGAAAAGAATTGAGAAAGTAGAGAGAAGGGGGCCACGGTTTAAAAGGATAAAGAAAGGAAAGAAATAAAGAAAGGAAAGAAATAAAGGAAGGAAAGAATGAAAGAAAGAAAATCGAGAGAGAGAAACAAAGAAAAAAAGCGGGCAGAAGAGAGAAGAGAGGGAGGAAGAAGAGGAGAAAGGAAGGAGAGAAGAAATCTCTCTCAATTGGACTCGAGGTAAAGGGCTTTATAGCTCGTTTTCTTCCATTTTTGTCCTCATCTATTGATACCACTTTCACACCTAATTTCTACTCGTTTTCAATTCGCCATTAATGGGTTTTGAAGCTCAAATGGAGAAAAAGGGAGATTTAAGTAAAATTGAAGCTTGGTATTGATGATTGGAAGCTCAACAAGCGGCGTGGAGTGTTGGTTCGGTTTAGAAGCGGGTTGGGCGAGTTCGTGAAGTTTGGAATCGGGAGCTTGGAGCGTCTCGGTGGTTCGTGATTTTCATCACGAGGAGGTGAGTTTTACTCGCTTAGGAATTTAAATATCGTTTTTGAACTATGTTTGAATGATTTTCAAATTTCGGAGTTCGAGAATTTTAGAGTCAAAAGCGCTATTTTCCGAAAATGGTGGCGTGTTTGAAAATTCAAAAGCGAAACCATAATGCTTTGATTTTTGAATTGTTATTGTTTGCTGGATGTGTTTTAAAGTTGTTTGGTTGATTTAATTGAATTTACAAATCTTTTGGAAAGCAGTAAATTTTGTATATATGTGAAATTAACGATTTTGGAACAAAATTGATGTGCAGACGAGTAAATATACTATTTCGGGATGTCCAGTATTACGAGAGAAACTCTGCGAATTTTCGTTGGAAATTTTGATACAAATCAAAGTGGTTTTGAAATAACGAATAATATTATATTTATTTGAAAAAAGTAATTAGTATACGTGTGAGGACATGTTTTGGAAAGTGAATTGAACAAAATGTTCCATTTCTTAATTTATAATTGGCTCGGGATGATTATGTTCATCTAAAGCCGGCCCACGTTTCACGATATATAAGAAATATCGAATTGAGGTGGCGACCTCCATGCGTTAGTACACTAGGAGAGGAAGTCATGCGCCTGGTCCTAGGCCCCCATGTTAAAATTAAAGCTATCCGCCTTTAAGAGTTGTACACTTATTGGCTATGTTGGGGTTCACCCATGCTTCCTTGTGTTGTTGGTGATGTACTAGAATTGATAAAACTTTTAAATGTGTATATTGTGATTTCGTCACTCGAGCTTCTTTAGGTTGTTGGTGACAAATCACAAGTAATTGATTATATATTGTAATTCTTTTTGAATTACTAATTATAGTTTTATAAATGGGTAGAGTGATAGGTAAAGGGTCACGGTAAGACTCTTTGAGACAAGTTGTCTCACCCTACAAATGTTGTTGTTTTCAAAGTAACTTGAGGAAAGAAGATCATTTATGACACGAGTGGATGGAGTGCTCGAGAAGGAAATGGAAGGCGTAGTTCTTCTATTATTAGTTATGTTTTTCCTGTTATCTTTGTATTCGATTTATATAACTTGAATTTATTCTAAGTTATGTATCGTTTCGCTATTCTTGTAAAGATTGTAAATCTAGCGGGAATTGTATCTACGATGTATGCTAAATAGGTACACTTTAGTATTTCTACTAGATAGAAATATGAGGGTGTTACATTTTATATTTTCTATATTAAAATGTGAAACTTTTATTTTTAGTCTTGCGTTTATATTTATTCCCATTTTATTGTATTTCAATTCATATTTTTGTTAATTTTTAATAAGTTTATGGCATCTCCACGAGGATCGGGGATCTGTAGAGAAGTGGATGAGAGAACCCCGAGATGAGGATGGGGACAATTTGAGAGCGGTTTAGGAGGTGGGGGGTATTCCGCCTCGGCTCTTCCCCATTGTCATCAATGAATAATCAAAGAAATTAGGATTTGGTTCATGTGAATCATTTTGAAATGTCACGGTGTTTTGACCAACAAAAAAAAGAAATGTCACGGTGTAAAAAGTGATGAATTTTTATATTGAAGAATATTAATTGTACTTATTAATTAAACTATGATCAATATTGAATTATTTTATGTTTGTTTTTGTCTTTTCATGCAAACACAAACATAACAATTTAAACATTAATAGTTTTAGGAAAATCATTATTTTTTTAGTAATTACTAAGGTAACTATTAGCTTTTTTTATAAACTGAGTAGTCTCTGCGCGTAACTGCAGAGACTAATCTCTCGAGTCGGGTAGGACCACAATGGGCGGCAAAGCTCTCCCTCAAGAGATTTAACAGTGTTGTATTCCCAAGACTGGATTCGAACCCAGGATCTTGGTTAAGTTGGAAGAAACACCTACCATCTCATCCAAGTGCTCTTGGGTTATTAGATGTATTTGATAATGAAAATATAATTTATATTTATTTAAATATAATTAATTGTAGAGAATTATTAATAGGATCCCTACAATGATTGTCCAATAAGGAGACCTACGGGGGGAATTTTTTCCCGTGGGTACGAGGACGGGGGAGAAAATCCCCCCACAATCAATTTAGGGTTGGGGACAGGGACCAAATCTCTGCCCTGAATATATTACAGAAATATTCTTATTATAGAGATATATTTTAGTATAAGTAATTATTTTTTTAGTCTTTTTATATGTGTTTTTTAAACATTTGAGTAGTGTGAATTTTATACTTTTATTCTTACTTTTATAGTTTTTAAATATTAAAATATCAAAGCAAGAATTTTTATCTCTTTTGTAACAAAAAAATAATATCAAAGTGTAACTTTTATATTTTCTATATTAAAATGTGAAAGTATTCATATTTGTAGTCTTACTTTATATATATTTTTCATTCGATTTATATTTCAATTCATATTTTTGTTAATTTTTAATAATTTTATGGCATCTCCACGGGGACCGTGAGGATCTGTAGGGAAGACCTCGCCCCCCAGATGAGGATTGGGGATGGGGACATTTTGAGTGGCGGGGACAGGGAGTGAGGGAGTATTCGCGCTTAGCTCCTCCCCATCGACATCCTAAGGAATAGTCGAAGAAATCCGAGTTTGGTTCATGTGAATCATTTTAAAATACCATGATATAAAAAGTGATGAATTTTTATATTGAAGAATATTAATTGGACTTACTTAATTAATTAAACTATGCTCTATATTGAATAATTTTCTTTTTATTTTTGTCTCTTCATGCAAACTCAGAAATAACAATTTAAATATTGATAGTTTTAGGAAAATTGTTATTTTTTATTCATTACTAAGTTAACTAATAGATTTATTTGATTATGAAAATATAATTTACATTTATTTAAATATAATAATTAATTTTACAATTTGCCTAAGCTTTAAATAAAATACCCAAAAAATTGTTCTGTCATTTTATTGTTTTGTGCTTTCATTTAACGGGTTATATTGTGAAATACTCTTTTTCATTGCATCAAATTTGTTCGATTTCATTTATTTGTTTGTTATCAGTATAATGATTATTATTTTTAATTTTATTATTTTCTATTCCATAACTATTCATATTATTAAAATATCTTAATTATTTAAAAAAATTGACAATTTCGGACATCAATTTTCCGTGCATCATGCGAAGTCGGAATACTAGTTGTTTTACAAGCGGTGATAGTATTTAGTATGATAATAATGGCAACCGTTCATCTATTTTTTCCTAGATTTTGTTCATTTCCTTTAATTAAAATGTAAATTCGATCTGCTTTTTATTTTATTTCTTGTGAGTGGAGAATAGCATAAAATGAATTTAAAGATGGAAACTGGAAAGTTTAATTAAAATGAATACGAGAAAATTGTTTTTCGTGGAGTAGTATCATTTACTCCTTTTTTAAGATTTGCTGTCATTTACTCATTTTCGTTACGAGGACCATCATTACGGGCTGTCAGCCGAATTGGATTCGATTGTTTGTTCTAAATCCATTAAAATCTGAAATTCATAAAAATGGCATATGTAGCACAATTGTCAGAAGCCTAACAAGTACCTCCTTTTTTCACAAGTTTGGAGGCCGGAAAGCCGAAGCAGAGTCGAGCGTTCATTTCTTAGAAGCAATTCTAAAATCTGACGTGAGGGGTTTTCACGTGTGTTCTACGTGAGGGTCATTTTGAAATATTTTAAATTTAGGTGTGTTTGGTGAGTAGGATGAGGTTGGGAAAAAATGTACCCTACTTTTATCATGCTACCCGTAAACAGACAGCAACAACATGAGATGGGCTGCAGTAAGGCCGGGCCCAGTAGCCCAAAGCATCAAGTGACTGACAGAGATAATTCTGAATGGCTACCGTTGGAAACCATCCAGGGTTGCCGGAATGCAGGCAACATTGTATGGGCAAAACCAAAGTCATAAAGGAGTTGAAATTATCTCTCCTTTTTAAAAGAAATGGAAAACTTGATTATCTAAGTTTTGAGCAATGTTTTTAAAATAACCGACAAGATTTTTAGATCATGGTTTAATTAGTTCATTTGGTTTATCAATGGTTGAGTCGGATGAAAATGAATTGTCTACTTTTTCTAGGTGATATTAGGCGTAAAAGAGGAGAGAGAATGTATAAAAATTGGAGGGGAAATTTACTCGCTCTCAATGTAGAGAATCCATACCAAATCAGATGAGTAATAAATAAATAAAAAACAAAAAGTATTACATTTTGTCGAAAAATCAAATAAAAACATTTCGGGCAGTTCAACTAAGTTCAATTGGTTGTTCAAAACGATTGAACTGCGGTTCAACTTCGATCCAACAGATTTTGGGCGGTTAAGCGGTACGTGGTTCAATTGGGGGTTCGAACCAATATCTAGACTGGGCGATTTTCGATTCAACTGATTGAATATTCTGGTTCAGCTCGATTCTTAAAACATTGCTTTTGAGTGAATAAATGCACACATTACAAAAATAAATATATATATATATATATATATATATATATATATATATTAGGTGTTTATATTTTGAGAATTGTTAGATGGTAAGAAAAGTAAGAATAACAAAGCAATTCAGTTGGTGTGTAATGTTAGTTAGTGCCTACAATTTAGCTTTTAGTGCATTTTACATTTCTTACAAAAACTATTCTTACTAAATAACATTACTCTTATTTTTTTACACTCAAAACTTTGGTATGAGATCATCCATTTTTTTGAGAAATGGGGAGGATCTTCGACAATCATAAAGATACTTTTTACGTCTCATGATGAGTGTCACACTTCATATTCCACATATACTGTTATGAAAAAAGTGTAAATAGAAGAAAGTGAATAACATTTTTACGAAATTATCTTTAGTGATAATTAGTGCCTTCATAACTATCATGTATATACAAAGGAGTAAAGATCCTACCCTATAGCACTTGAATGAGAATGAAGGTGTCTCTTCCAGCTGAACTAAGGTCTTGGGTTCGAATCCAATATTGGACATATAGCAGTGTTAAATATCTTGGGGGAGAGTTTTATCGCTTGTTATGGTCCTACCTGACTCGAAGAATTAACTCTGTGATTCTTGTATGAGAAGATCTTTCGATTTATACAAAAAAAGAGTAAAGATCATCTCCATTACGTGTTGTCCATTACTTTTATTACTATAGTATAGAAGCTATTTGGACCTTATTTATTGTATTTATCTATAGTAATAAAAGTAATGGACAACCCAAGTAATGAAGAATATCTTTACTCTATACAAAGTACTTAATAACAACTTGAAATTGATGCGCCTATTATTAATTAAAGGGCATGATCATTAAAATGTATTTTCTTCGGACTTAATTATAAGCAAAAATAACTATTTCTACACATATTAAGGATAGTGATTTTGTGTATTTAATTTTCTTGAATTCATGGAAAAAATAAATAAATTTAATAAACTATCCCTAATTAATAGTTATATTATTCTCACAACATTAATGAGTTGATTTAAGGTAGTTGTGGAAAAATAGTATTAAATATAGGTAGATTAATTCACTTTTGCTTATATTTGAGTCCACTAAAACTAGACACTTTTTTGGTTATAAATAGAGCAACATTGTGTAGCACAAGTGGTAGATACTTGAGCTCCTACCATTTAGTCAAGAGTTCGATCTCTGGCCGTTGCATGTTGAAAAACATTTGGTGGCATAAGTCAACTCCTTAAAAGAATCTCAGTATCTCGAACGAATAGTCTCTGCAGTTGTTGAAAAACATTTGGTGGCATAAGTCAACTCCTTAAAAGAATCTCAGTATCTCGAACGAATAGTCTCTGCAGTTGCGCGTATGAGGTATATTGGTTTACCAAAAAAGAGTATTACTCAATAGGTCTCGATTTGAAATTACCAAAATGTGGTCCAAAGAAATGGAAAATGCGTGCGATTTCAGTTTTAGGAGGGAGTCTCACTTCTGCATCATTGCCTTTGTGGTATGTAGTACACTGTTTCTGTATCTGCAGGGACTACATAATTATAGAGGAATCAGAGCTGAATGAACTAGCAAACTCAGCCAGCATTTTACAACTCATGGTCAAAGAAGGTTCAATCATTCATTGGTTGGTGACTCATACTTTATTTCATTCATGGACCACATCCATAGGCCCTGTCTTGAACATATCACAACTATCTATTGGTTCTCGCTTGTCTTTGGGTTTATGTTTGGTTTCAGACTTTAATATAGTGTTTGGAACTGCGTCTAGGACATGCTTAACGCACAACAATAGTGAAGCTCTAGTTTATAGCTTCGATGGACTTGGATCCTCTGTAGTTGTTGCACGGTGCAGCAAGCTGCAGAGGATCCAAGCTCGTAATTCACCGCGGTTCCAAACAAACATTAAGTCGTGTTTGTTGCTACAATGAGAGAGATCGGTCGAATCTGTGTAAGTTAAGATTTACAATTTTTGTATTCATTTATTGAGTAGCAATGATGTTTTTAACAATAAATTACAGATCACATTAAGCAAACATCAATGATGTGTAGCCATGACTAAAATACATACTTGGTGATGAAGTTGTATGAGTGTTGTAGGTGGAATGAAATTGAGGAGTGAAAGAGGAATAATATGGGTGGGTGAGTGAAGGTTGCAGCAGATGAGGTACATTTGATGTGTGATGGTGGTAGAAAATTAATGTAGGAATGGGAGAGAAGTAGTAACTAGCCTTACGACCCGTCCGATGGACGGGTTCGGACGGGTTGGCTAACAATTTGTTAAAGAATAAGCATACAAGAAAGAAAGCGTAAAACAATGATAAATAACAAATCAAACAAAATCTAAGTATTTTTTTCTTAAACAAATCTAAGTATTAGAAAGACATCACATTTAAAGACAAAAGTCGCACATATTAGATCAGTCATAACAACAATAAATAACAAATCAAACAAAATCTAAGTATTTTTTTACTAAACAAATTCTAAGTATTAGAAAGACATCACATTTAAAAGACAAAAATCACATATTAGATCAGTCATAACACAAGCGAATTTTAAAGTTGGAGCGTAAGCAATGACGTAATCACACATATTAAATGAAGTCATAACACAATCGGTTTAAAGTTGTAAAATAAACAACAACCTATAATAACATTATCCATATTCATCAAATGTAACCATAAAAACTTAATCCATAATAGCGTCTTTAGGTTCGAGGATTAGTCTCTAGAGTTGTGCATAGAGGATCTGGGTTTATACCAAAAAAATGTACACATGAAAACTTAACTCATAATTAAAGAAAAAGAAGACAACATAATTAAAAAGTGAAACACTTACGTAGGTCTCATGCAGAGATTGATTTAAAAGTAAATATCAATTTAATTATGCTTCTAATACTTCTTGATGTGAAATTATCTAAATAAAGAAGAAAATACCAATTTGGACATGTAATTTTTTCAAGATTCTAAAGTACCCCAAAATATACTATCTAACATTTCACGTTCACAGCGTTTTTGCTACAAAATAATTTAGTCCCCATCAAGTACACTAAAACACACTATTTAGCATCAACTTTAAAATATAAAAATATGTAGATTAGTAATCGATAAAAAACCAGAAGTACTTTGTGGGCGATAACTTCCCGATGTACATTAGTCATCAATAAAGCCGATGAAAACTGCACACTAATAAGATGGTAAAAAAAAATATTAAAAGAAATAAAAAAAAACAGTGAAAAAAAAACAATTGACCAAAAAATTGGAACCCAATTACCCAAAAAATTATTCTCCCCAAATTGTATGCGGCATGACAAGCCGCATACATTATCTAGATATGGGTGAGTCAAGTTTTCATATGTCATGAGAGGAATTAAATGCAAGAATGAAAGCACCAATTCATAGGAAGTTAAAGCCCAGATTATATAGAAAATTGTAGTGAAAAAAAATATAAGAGTGACAGAGAGAAAAATGCATAGAAGGATGCTAAAAATAAAAATGCTGTCTTAATTACACTTTTAGCCCATTTATTATGATTGACTCACGATTTTAATTTCCGAATTTTTTTCCCACAATTTCAATCCCCCTAATTTTCTAATCTCTAAAAACATTGCCCCTCCCTAATTTTGTGAAACATTTTGTTGACTTGTCACTCACTAATCCTATTTAGAATGAATGACAAGTGATTTAGAGGTTACTATGTGTCATTTCAGGTTCAGAAAAATATTTTAGATAATCAATCCACTGAAGATATTACTGCGATGAGTCGCAGACTAGGTCGCTAATTAAGACGTTTCGTGGCACTGCTCAAAGTTGTGCAAGCAGACTATCAGCCACAACTCCCCAGCAATAAACAGCCCAGCCGAAACTGATACGAAAGATCACTGCACAGTGAAATTTCGTTCGAGATAATACACCTTCTATATGGTTTGAAAACCACTCAATATGGTTTGAAAATCACTCTCTATGGTTCGTAAACCACTCTTATGGAGTAGAAAAGAAAAAAATTATTTAGGGAGAAAAGAGGAGAAACTTAGAATATCGTCAAGTTTCGGTGCACCTTGGAAAGTGGGGAGAGGTCTCTATTTATAGGTTTGTTGGAGCAAGTAGCCGTTGTGACACCTTTTACCCCGAAAGCAATTATAAAAAGTGTGGCAGAGGAATTTGTTTTAAAACTAAAATTATCAATTCATTTTCTGAAATAGTTTTATGAAGTAAAAGATGTCATCAATTCCTTAACAACATTTATAATAATACCAAATACTAAGCGATAAAATATTTCTTTCAATATAATAACATTAATTAATTATACAATAAGAGTACAACCCCATCCGATGTCACATAATCTGAGCAATTAACCTTTAATTCAATAAACTAAAAATAGAGTGACATCAACGCATAGAATCAAATCTCTCCCATTGCACGATCATAGAAGGCTACTCGGACGACACATGTAACTTAATCTAAAAAAGTGGTGCGGGTGAGAAAAAGCGTCAAACCATATAAAGAACATAAGATCGAAACAAAAACAACAAAGACTATCGCATAACAAGAAACAATCAACAATATTGGTTACAACTTTCATAACACGCATGCCAAATAATCCTTAACTAATCTCCAGCTAATATTGATGTTGCGACCTCACGTATGGTCCTAAGACTACAGGCAGCAACAACAACAACAACAACAACAGGATCAAGATACCTTACCAGATATTGTCTTACAATCAACAACAACAACAATAGGACCAGGATAACTTGTCCGATTATGCCTACTGACGAACAACAACAGTAGGACCAAGATACCTTGCCCGATAATGCCCTACAGGAAACAACATCAATAGGACCGGGATACCTTGCCCGATGACGCCCTACGAATAACAACGGGAAGAAGACTACGAGGACCGGGATACTATAATTAGGTTCTCATTTCACAAATATTCACACAAAACAGTCTACCATGCCCATATTTCTGCTTCATCTTCTCTGTTTCTTCCCAAACATCCTTAACCCAAACATTTGAAATGGAATGGCGGTTGTGCCCAACTTCGATACTCAGCGAGAAATTCCTAATCGCCCTTCATTCTGAGTGGGCCATCACTTTACTAGGAAAGATGGTGTTGTGTTTAGTTGTCTAAAACATATCTTACAAATGGTGAATAGGGACATCACATTTCCTGTTGAAGGAAAAGGAAGAGAGAAAGGTTGTCTAAAGGGAGAGTGGCGTAAAGGCGTGGAGTGTTTACGTTACGCAGAAAGTACATGTGTGGAGATTACGAGGATGTCCGTTATTCGATTATCGGGATGCGAGGCGGCGGCGGCGTTCGCGCAATGATGAAAGCTAATGTTACAATGAGGCGTAGCATCTTGGAGTTATGCGTGGACACGATTCGCACTCGAAGAAATCATTTATCTTTAGGAGCAGAGACTACCCAAATAAGTGCTAGTTTTGTAGTTGTTTGTTTATGTTGCTTTTTACCGTTTTATTATCTTTCGTATTTGATGTACAATTACGCTTCTAATATAAAACTTTTAATCTAATTTAAATACCCTTTGAAATATAAATTATTAAGTACTAAATAAACATAAATATCCATACAAATAAGTCATAAATATCAATTCAACAATTTTCCAATTTATTTAAACATAGAAATATAATTAAGCACTAGTCACAACACTCCCATCATCATTGCTCCCATCATCACGGATGCATAACGTGAGAAACTCCGAATGTCGGGATCGGTGAAGTCAGAACTAGCGTCGGACACTAATCTGGTCATATTGAAACAGCTGATCAAAGTATATGAAATTCTTACTCAAACACTGTCCACACCACCAAAGCATTAAAAATAATACAGCCAACATCGGGAATGGGCGGATCAACATCGATAAATATGGTGTGGAATTTGGATTCTCTTAGCATGTCGTTCGATCACGATTCACGAATTTCGCCATTTGCATAACGAGCGTTGGTTAGTTTTATTTTTTTGTGGGAAAAAATAAAAGCGAAAATATGTTGAAAAACATAATTCCGATGTATAGTTTTTATCAAAATGAATTACATGTAATTTTAATGATTCTCACCGAGTTACTGTAATTCCATTTTGATAAAAATTGTACATCAAAATTATGTTTTTCAACATAATTCCATTTTGAACTTAACAATGCGGGACAAAAATAACATAAATTAATTTGTTTGTTTTTCAAAAAGCAGTTGGGAGTTTAAGTTTAGACACGTATTGGGGGATTTGGATCATGTGCACTTGATTCTGTCTATCTCTCTCTTCATGCACTTGGTTTAATTTTTTAAAATAAATTTAATTAAAGGCCATTATTGAAAGTTGAGGCATGACTACACCACAGTCATAACTGCACTAAATCCTAGTCCCATTTTGGGAGTTTAAAAGGCTAAGGAAAAAAATAAAGGAGGGTTTGAATTGATTTTAAGATTTTTTTTTTGTGTAAATAAGGCCGAAAGGCGAGAAAGAACTATATTCTCATATTAGAATCCAAAGGTCAAACTTTGTCCACGGTAAAAGGTTGAAAGTTAAACTCTCTTGGACTTGGAAAAACAGGTACCCTCTCTGCTAGGGTTTTGGTATGCTTATTGCTTAGTAGTGCTCTGGTCTTTGTTGAAGAATAGCTCGGCGCCCGATTTCTTCTCACGAAGATGAGCGCGCACGCCCTTCTCCCTCAGCTCCCATCAACTCCATGCTTTAGTAAACCTCATCTTGCCCTCCACTCCTCCACCTCCATCTCACGCCGTCCGCCTCCAAAACGACCCCATCCCAACCACCAGATCCCTCCTCCTCCTTGTTCTCTGATGGCGTGCTCCTCTCCCGACCTCCTCCTCCCCCAGACCCTCCGGACCAATTCGCCTTTCCATATGGCTACTAGTACCCAGATCTAACCCCTTCCATATGGCTCTGTTTATTGAGTACTCCACCGTCACCTATCTCAACAACCACCCTTGGTTATGTTGTTCTTCTCCAGTGACCTACTGCCACTCATCCCAGCTACTGGTACCCCGTTTTTTGGGGTTCTCAATCTCATTCCTTCGACTTCGGGGTCAATTGGCCTTCACATACGAGGTATCTACGGACTTCTCCGTTATACCCCATGTACCAACCGAGAGACTTGGATTTGATTTTGGGAGCCTCCACTATTGCTTCTTTGGTGGTCTTTGGTATCTTTGGTTGCGATGTCTTTGAGGTTACGCCATGATGTTCCTCAGATCTGTGTGCTGATTGGTATAGTAATGGTACCCCAGTCGTTTGGTGTCGTCTCACGGGAAGCTCGGACTTTTCGTGTTTGCCCCCGCTCCTTCTCTGTGGGTACTGCTGCTAGGTGGTGTGGCTCACAGTGCTGCTCTGTTGGAACAGAAATCGTCGGCGTGACTAGTTGGATGGTGGGCTGTCTGCACTATCAACTAGCTGTGTGGTGGATTCAATGAAAGGGCTTTGGTTCATTTAGTCTTTGCTGATGATTGGATCGTTATTCGTAGGTTTTAGTTTCCAGTTGCTGTTACAATTTCAATTATACTTTTAGTTAAGTTAGCTTAGTCTCATTTGTATCAGATGCTGCTCTTAGGCTTGCTCCTTTTAGGCTTAATTGTTATATCTAGAGCTTTAGTCATTCCTAACGCTTTTCGTCCCTCAGTGGACATGGTGATGCTTCTATGTAAGCCAATATCTTACATGTTGTGTAATGTTTCTGTGGACTTTGCTCGTGATCAAAGAAATGTTACATATTTGACAAAAAAACAAACTTCGTCCACAGATAGTAAATTGGCAATAAAGCCAATGGGAGAATTGTAAATTACAATGGAACCAATAATTGAATGGCTATTCTTCGCCAACTCATTAGCAACAGAATTGATCACTCTACCAACACAATTCCAATGTATCTCAATCTCTCCATCTTCTCCAATAGCTAAAGCTTCATGAATCAAGTGTTGCACCTGATTGTTGCCATGACTTCTACTAGAGAGAAGATCAAAAGCTTCAGTTGAATCAACCTCCATTATAATCTTCTACAGCCACCATTGCGAGCCAAGCACATTCCATGAAGAACACCAGCAATCTCAAATTCAAGGGCAAAACACCTGCAATCTCAGATTCAATGTTGAGAGAAGGCAATTATGAAATCGCCATGCGTAAAAAAAATTCTTTAGTGGTTACGCGCAATTTTTTTACTTCAAACTAATTAAACACATTTTAATAAAAACAAATCTCGTTAATTTCATTTAGTCAAATTATGTTAATTTCATTTGGTCAAATTAACACTTGGTATATTAAATTAACATGCTAAGAGAATCCAAATTCCACATATTTATCAAACGGTGAAATTAACACTTTGTATATTAAAATAACATACCAAGTGTTAATTTCATTTAATCAAATTGTATTAATTTAATTCAATTATTTCGTTCCATGTGAAAATAACATACCAAGTCTTTGATTAAACACATTTCAATAAAAGCAAGGGTTAAATATATTTTTAGTCCCTATAAATATAGAGAATTTTGTTTTTAGTGCCTATAAAAAATTGGGCACTTTTGATCCCACATTATTTTTCTTTTGCACTTTTAGTCCTTGCTGATGTGGCAAGAGTTATGTAGCAGGTATGCTATGTTGGATTCTATGTCTTATCTCTCTCGCAAACTAAAAGAAAACACACGAATTCCTACAAACAATTATCTATCCCATAGATTCATCCTCTCTTCTTTGCCTGATTGAAATGTTGGAAGCAAAAGATGAAAAGGTTTATTCTTGATCCCACTCAGCTTTCATCGCAAAAGCAAAAGATGAAAAGTTTTTTTCTTAGTTAAAATGAAGAAAAGAAGGGCTCTTAAAAATCTTAAAATTAGGTGGCTGGAATTTAATGATATAGAATCCAACATAGCATACCTGCTCATCAAAAATTGCCACTAACTCTTACCACTATCAGCACCATTAGCGAAAATTAACAGAAGCAATTAAAAGTGCAAACAGAAAATAATTAGTCCTTAATTCAATTAACATAGAAATTTCATTTGGTTTGTGTTAATTCAATTAACACGACATTGGGTATCAATGTATTCAAGAGGTGCTAGAGGCCTTTGCAAATTAAACATTGAGTAAAGTTTTTAAGAAAGAAAAAAATCAACCAATATGTGAATACCTGTAAAGCACAGAATTTGATCCAAATAAAATTTCTCTTGAACCTTTACTATTATTAGGGGAACAATTACAATACATCGAAAATTTCTATTGAGGATTCCTACAAAATGCAAAGAATCTTTACATCTCTATGAAATGAACAAACCGAAAGATGAGATAGAAGCTGTAACTTCTCACTAAATGGAGACTCCCCAAACCTTTGAGGTTTTGATTACTGTTGTCTCGTGCGGCGAACAGAAATTTCATTCACCATAGCACTCCGTTTCCAAATGCACATAACACCACCTCTGCCTCCAACCTACACCTCAACAAAAGCTCGACCACAAACAAATGGCCAAAATTATCGATGGTGTTACAGTCTTCATGTAATCTGATATACGTTGAAAAGCCTTTGCATCTCAAGCTAGGTAGATTAAAGTTCTATTAGCGAAGCAAAAGGTAAACACCAATCATTCCATCAACCCCTCTAGCAGACAAACTACTAATACAAAAAAGGTGGAAGAAATGATGGGTGTTCACCTTTGCTCATCATACAAATTTCATCACAAACTTTAGCTCTCAAAAAATTTCAACAGTTTTCATTATTTGTTGGGTTAAAATAATTGAGTTTTTGTGTACCCAATCAAGAGACTGATATCCTTCGTTTACCAAGAAAATAAAGAAAACAACACATAAAAGGCTTTAAACATTGTTTAAGTAGGGAAGGCATCAGATAATAAGCGGAGATTTTGATCTTCACAGGAATCAGTGTGTAGGATAAGAAATTTTTAACATCACTTGCCAACCCGTACACAACAATAAATACTTAAAACATAAGAAAATCATTATAAAAAAAAGTTAATAATAGTTTATTGGCATCAGATAAATAAAGTATAGGGTCAGCAATTCTTATGATCAGTATATCAATAAGCGGTTTATACAAAAAATCATCAATTGCCATTTCCATTCTCTACAAACATCAAAAAAATTACACTAAAAAGGGATTTTGTTTGGCATTTCGGTAGGTCCATTTGACACATTGCAAGTTTCAAAAGTGTGCAATGAGCTGGTAAGTCAACCATTTTGATCTCTGCATCTGTTATATCTCCATTTTCATTAAAATTACTTACATATGGAGAGGGTAAACAGATGCACAGCATCACCGAGAAACAAATCAAAAGAAAAGAAAAGAAAATTCCATAAATTCAAAATTTGCAAATCAACAAAAGCCTCAGTCAGCCAGAATTTCACATCAAGTATTCAGACGGTAATTCCAATGCATTTTTAATCATCATCGGCTTCTGATAATAAAATACACAGCAAAATAAATAAAAACAATGAATCCATAAAGAGAAATGTAATCGCACAAAACGGCTCCACAGATTATAAGTATGAAATCCATAGATTCCTATCAAAGATGCGAAACAAATGAAAATCACTATTGTTTTTGGTCTAATCATAGCATCACAGGTCAATGCTAATATAGCTACCAGGGACGTGGCATCAGACCAATTCTCAAACAAAATAAATGAAATATATAATTTATATAATTATTATAAGAAAAACCCTCAGGGACCCGTTTAAAATCACACACACAGCACCGAATAGAATAGAATGAACTCGACAAATACCAATAGATATCCTATTAGTAGGTGAGAGCATTCAAGGAATGAACTCAACCGATATCAATAGATTTCTCTATTCATAGGTGAGCGCATTCAGAGAATGAAATCATCCAATACCAATATATTTTTCTATTATATGGTAAGTGACCGCATTCTTTGAATCGGTGCTGCTGTTTAGAGTGTCATACGGCACTTCCTATCAATTTTGGGAGATTCTCCTCACAGGGCAATTTTTCGAAAGATAAAACCTAATTTACAAAACCTAACAAAAATTTGAAGAAACTATTGACTGAATTACTCCTTGTAGCATGAAATTTTCGAAAATTGAAGAACTAATGAATTTAGGAACGTCTGAAAGCAAAAGTCTAAGAAGACAAATGCAAAAATTTCTCGGTTCCAGTTTATATTGGCAACGTTCAGCACTGAGATCGCTATGGAAATAAGCGTAACAGCGACTCTAAAATGTTGCCTTTTTCATTTAAAAGCATACAACGATTGAGAAAATCAGAAAGTTAAATAAATAACTGTGCAACAATGAAAGTAAACCCTAATTCTAAGATTTGAGAATTGGTGGTATCGAGAGAGTAAAAGAGGCCTCAGATTTAAGAATTGGAGTATCAATCAGAGAAACCGATGAAGGTATCTCAGATGGTACGGACAATACATTCATACATCACCGGCCAATGGGAAATAAGAAAACTAACTACATAAACACTAAACAGAAGAGAAATGAAAACGAAGAGAGAATAATGAAACAGCTTTTGATGAGAGGAGAGAGGAGAGGAGAGCTGCGGGGCTGTGGAATAAATAGGCGAAAGTGAAATTTATATTGATTTTTGGGGTAATGTTAAATTAATTAAATTATATCTAGCGTATTAATAAAATAATACGATAAATGACATGCGTATCGCGAGATATACTCTTAGTTTCCCATTTCAAGCTTGTCTTATTGTTTCCTTGAATCTACAACTCTTGCAATAAGTAATAACAAATTTCTTTTTTTTTCTTTCTAAAAGATAAACATTTTTAAAGAAACATATGGTCAAAGGAACTAAGGGAGTGCATACTCATATTTTATCATTTTACTATTGAATAATTCTATAAAATAATATTATGACGTAATAAATAGGCCACCAGCGTCTTGTGGGCCTTAAGAAAAAAGATAGAGATGTTTTGTTTCCTCCTAGATCTTTACAAAAATTTGGAGTTTTGGTGGCTCAAAAAGTCTTTAAAAATTGAAAACTTTTTAGGGTAAGTTTGGGTGGGAGATTTTGGAGGAAATGGCATAAAAGAGCTTATTTTTCATTTCAAAATTAAGGAATCTATAAAATATTTTTAACTGTGAATGAAGTCTGATTGAAATGTTCACTTATCATATTATTCTTTCAACTTTTTTAAATCTCAAATTTATATTAAAATATAGACTTGGTCCTTCAAAACTATCCCCTCCTAAACTCTCAACAATCTCCCTCCCAAATAGGCATTTAAAGACTTCAAGTTAGGGTTTTATTAACTTCTCCTCCAGAAGTCAAAGTATGTTTAAATATGTATATAAAATTTATTTATAATATCACCACATAATTATTATACTACCAACATGGTGTAGTGCAATTGTGCTAGTAGACACTTGGACTTTTTAACTATTTAGCTAATGGTTTGATCGATAGTCGATGTGTACGAAAAAATATTTGGGGGAACAGATTGATCCCTTAAGTAGATCTGTGTACTTCAATAGATTAGTCTATATAGTTACACGAAAGAAATGACTTGATTTAAAAAAACATAATTTGTTAATTACTATACTCATCAACTTTAAAATATTATATTGGTAAAAAAAACTTTAAATATTATAAACATCTTGATCGTACCTTGACCAATGAAGTGTTGAAGTTGTTGTTGTCCTGTATTTGGGCGGTCGTTGAATGGATGAGAGGGCCAGGTCCACGGCTTCTGTTGAGCACCTCGGGTGGTACTGCGCAAAGAGACACTCAAACGATCTAGTGAGAGGTCGGCTCAGGCGAGATAGCCTGAGTAAGAGAAGCGTGCACGATGCCATATGCGAATGGCATATATATCTTGTAGAGTCGGCCGTTAGCGAAGATTTCGGCGGTCCGAGATTTGCGGTCCAAGCGGCGTGTTTGGGCGGTTTCGTTGAAGTGGTGACGACCCCACTAACATTGGCGATCAGTGTAATTCTTGATACACCCAAGAACACATCTAAAGGACTTAAATATTTTTCACCCACATATTAGTGTTGAATGTTGATCAGGAAACTTTTAGGATATTAATTAAAAACAAAAGTAAATATATTTAATTAAAATATTTGTTATATTATAAAAATGTAAAAAAAAAAACATTTAATATTTACATATTAAATCATTTAAAGAATTTTTTGTCAAACAAAACTAAAAGGCCTTAACTTTTTTGAAGGGCTTCAACCAATTTAAAACATTTAATCCATATCCTTATAATACTAATTAAGCGGTTAAAGAGTTTTCAAAGTGTTTGTTGCATTAACAATTTAAGCGGCATGAGAACATTGGGTACAGATTTGAGTCTAGTCTCTATTTTAAACAAAAATGGGTCAATAGAAGTTGGTGTATATAATCCAAAATTTAAACTAAATACACTAGCTTTTCGTTGGCTTATTTTTGCTTATAATAGAGACTAAATACTATTTTTTCCGAAAGGGATGCCATCAGAGCGGATCTTCCCTAGGACACAGGAGGACCGCAACCTAGTCTAAAAAATCCGTAAAATTAATAAAATATCCTTATTTTTAAGGCTTAAATACTTGTTTACCCTGCAAATATAGTCAATATCCAAATACCCCTTATTTTAAAAACACCTGCAAAATATAAAATAATCCAATTACCCCTCTCTTTTAGGGGGTAAATGAATAATTTTATATTTTGCGAAATAATGAATAATGTTGTATTTTGCAAGGTGTTTTTAAACTTTTTATTTTTCTGAGAGGGTAAATGAATAATGACTATATTATGCGCAACAATTAACAAAATGAAGGTATGGTGCAGTGGTTGTAAGGAATTATTGTCATTGTTAGAAACTGTATCCAAGTCATGCTAGAGTCCTTTTGTTAACTTTTGTCTTCTTATTTTTATTTATTTTATTATTGCAAATAAAAAGTATATCATGGGAATTGGACACCCATGACCATGGCAATACAAAACTACAATAACTACCACTAGACCAAGAATTGCTATTGCTATTCAATGTATAAATTTAAAATATATATAATCATTAGCAAAGTATGTTGTTCTATGTATTAATAATATTTATTTTACTCAATATATATATATATATATATATATATATATATATATATATATATATATACACACGGACATGTATGGTATTTTTTTATATTTTTGGAATATAAATTTTATGCATTTTAATATTATCATACCTATTATATTAAAATTAAAAATTATGAATATATGGTTGATAATTTTTGAAAAAATCTTGACATATTAAAATTAGAATCATACAAATTTAAAAATATATTGTTTATAAACAATTTCAATTTATATTTATCTTTTTAGTGTTTTACGTATTGTTGATGCGTTCTTTAGTTTTCATTTCTCTTTAAGTGACGACCCACCCGAATATTTTAGTCAAGGTCCACCACTTTGGATGCCATTCTTCAAATCAAATTAACAAAAATGATAATATCTAGATCTATATCTATATCTATATATAATACAATTGGAAATAATCACATTGCTTATTTAGCCACATGGCACATTATGATCATTTTGACAATAAATATTATCCCATGTCACCTATATTATTTATATATTAGTTATTTGACAATAAAGCGGTTAGATATAGTGTAACGTTAGAATAGGATTGATGAGAAATAAATAATAATAAAAGCTGTTATTTTATATTGTAACTCTTTACAAGACAATGGATATAAATATCTCAAGTTGGGTGATAGGTTGAGTCACTCTCAACGCCATCATTTCATCTTCCTAAACATCATTTTTTCATCACAAAAACACGCACTTCTTGGTAGCCACTACAATAAAATCATTGATTTGCCACGGACATTTCCGTGGCAAATGTATAAATTTCCGTGGCAAAACAACATTTGCCACGGACAAAAATAATTGGCAAAAGCGCAAATCGCAAATCGTTTGCCACGGAATTTCCGTGGCAAATGTTTCCGTCATAAATCCGTGGCAAATTTTAAATCGCAAATCCGTGGCAAATTTCATCGCAAGAAGTCAGTGGCAAATCCGTCGCAAATTTTAAAAAAATTAAAAAAATAAATGGAGCGATGAGTTTCCTACTACTCCAACTTGCAAAAACTCATTCATCACGGTTTTAATTCTTGATCGGTTTAAAATTGAAACTTTTATCTCTTCATCCCCAATATACAAAGCTTTGTTATCCTTCTTCACTCATTCAATTAGTCAAATACTTAAAATACCCCATAAGACTATTCTATTTGTCAACTTCATCAGGAGACAAGCAAGAAACTTCGTGTGAACTACTTTATCAATAACTTAAAAATATAGTTTCAACTCATTGAAAATTAATCAACTCAAAAGATAAGGTCTACACGATAGAGGTATAGAATATATACACTAATCAGAAAGTTGTTTATAGCACTTGCAAGTTAAAGGTGCCACCACAAATTAAAATTATACAATTCTACATACACTAGCCAGACATTCATCAATCTATTAACAAAGGTATATCATATTTCAACCCAATTCTCTAACTTCCAGAAAAAATGCACTTCAAAACACTCCAAAGAATTACTCCATCACATTGAAGTATTCTTGTGGCGCGGAATAGCATCCTTTCAAACCTAAGAACCTTGGATTTACAAATTATCCCACTAATAAATCTTAAACCAGACGTATTTGGTTGTTGAGGCCTCATTTCCTGTAAAATAAACAATTTGGTACAGTTACAGTACACCTAGTAGATAAAACCTATCAAGGATTATAAAAGATGTTTCAAGGAACCTGTTCAAGCAAAGATGCTCTCTCAACATAATCATCATTTGAGTATACATTCTCTTGTAGTTCTCTCTAAATGCAAAAGCAAGCCACGACCATGATTTGAAATAAGAAAACCACATGCACGAAATTTAATCACCACATTATACCACAAGTATAAGGCGAGAAAGTATAGAGGAAGCATTTTATTCATTAGCGAGCGGATTTGCATTCATGAGTCAAGAAAAGTACCATTTTGGTATGTGGCCTAATATAAAAAGAATACAAAGGAAATCAATAACTAATGCAAAAATCTCATCCGAAAAACCATTCATTGTTGTTAAGCGAACTTAAATCGAGAATAACACTAATGTAACCAAAATTACGAGAGCAGATAGACACCTTGATTACTTCAAAATTAACTTGAGAATATGCTCACAACAAAATAACCAAGAAAAAGAAATACATACGTAATACAATCTTGAATTCAGCGATTCATTATATGGCTATAGGAGTTTGTCGCTATTAGAGTTCATTTCAATCAGCTCGTGTTCATGCTCGACCAAGTTGTATCTAGTATAAGAGAAACCCGACAAAACAAAAGTGTCGATTCAAGAGTGAAAATCCTCGGTGAATGGAAAAGCTGGCGAGTAATGACCAACAACTTAAGTTCTGACATCACATCATTTTTGGAGGCGGAATGACATATAACAGCGCAAGCAACCGTTAGACAACAATCATACATGATGGGAGAAAATAAAAATAGAGAAAGACCTCTAAATCTTCCAAATCAATGTCTGTTGCAATCTGATGCGAGAAGGCGACATTAGACCGGCTTTGTTGATTTGATCCTTGAAGAATCGTAGCTTTCTTGACATTTCCGCACATCGCTTTACCGCCAAAAAAGAAATGCTGACTAAGATCGGGAATAAGAAATAAAAAGAAATAAAACATTGCCACAATCATGACTTACGAGGACGGATAATAATCGTATATCGGACTAAATATAGATTATAGACTAAGAGAGCAACATACTCAAACAACATAAATTCGGAAAAAATGCACCCTAAGAGAAAAGAAAACTCCTTCCCGAGTTGAACCTACTGCGCTTTGAATTCAAATTTTGTGGATTAGGGTAACTACAATCTAATCCCCATGAAGCAACTTACTTACGTTTCTTTATGCAAGCAAAGCAAGTTGAAAATGTTATCATACAAGAAGATGGCATCATAAGCTCTGTGTGACATCCGGGGCTGAGGAGAGGCGGGAGTGATCGCCGGTGCCCAAAAAAGGTGGCATGGCAAAGAGCGGCTCCTGGCAGCTTCAAAGCGAAGGGGCGCGTGAATGAACCGAATACGCACCGGAATGAGAGGGATCTTGAGGTTGTGCAGGTATTGGACTGTACAGTTGAAGGAAGGCTTAAAAGAATTGATTTGAACTACCTATACCAACAAGATGCATCTTCTTTTGGGAGCCCATCCCATAAGAACTCCATAGTTAAGCGTGCTTGGCTTGGAGTAGTAGTGGGATGGGTGACCTCTCAGGAGATTTTTTCGAAAGCATGCAAGTGAGGACAAAGCATCTTTGAAAAAGACTCGTGTTGGTTCGTAGGGGCGATCAGCGATTCAAGAAGCGATGCAGGATGTTATTAATGGTATCGAGCGTGCGGACTCTCCCGATGCGGTGTGGTTGAAAGGCGAACCAAGCGGAAGGTTAGTGGGCATGTGACATCCGGGCCGAGGAGGCGGGAGTGATCGCCGGTGCCCAAAAAGGTGGCATGGAAAAGAGCGGCTCTGGCGGCTTCAAAGCGAAGGGGCGCGTGAATGAACCGAATACGCATGCCCGGAATGAGAGGATCTTGAGGTTGTGCGGTATGGGGTATCTGATTGAAGGAAGTCTTAAAAGAATTGATTTGAACTACCTATACCAACAAGATGCATCTTCTTTTCGGGAGCCCATCCCATAAGAACTCCATAGTTAAGCGTGCTTGGCTTGGAGTAGTAGTGGGATGGGTGACCTTCTAGGAAGTTTTCAGGAAAGCATGCAAGTGAGGACAAAGCATGCTGAAAAAGACTCGTGTTGGTTCGTGGGGGCAGTCAACAGTTCAAGAAGCAGTCTGGGATGTTACACTCTGGCCATAGGAAGAAGTCTCAAATCCCAAATGTAGACTAGGTGCCTATAAACTTTTCAACCATTAACCACACAAAACTTTGCAAATCTGTAATCCCCAAAGCTGAAACATAAATCAATATCAAGATCACATGCGCATGGTATAGTTGATTTCAATTCAATGTAAAAACTATTTCCCTAATGAATGGTATTTGCTAAAAAAGACCCAACAAAATTATGGCACTAAATACTGATAAACCAAAGACTTAAAGAGAATCTGAACAAAACATATTGGACTGCAGAACCAAATAACTAAATAGTTTGGCATAGGTGCCTAATAAAAAACGAAGATGTAGTCTAAGAGCAAAGATATGTAAGTTACCTAGTATGTAGGTTAAAAAACTATAAACGTATTCTCTCACTCAAACTGTAGCCACAAATAACCCAACTTTATCTAGAGCATAGTTTGCCCAATTGTTGTAATAACAATACACATAATTGAAGAGGATAAAAATTCCAAAGCTACACACAGTAGCACACTTACCTCCCTACTTATCTGCCTCTGTTTACTTATATCTTCAGGGCGTTGGGATTGAGTAAGATTTCCATGAAGCTCAGCAGCCTTCATTCCAGCTAATCCAAAGATAATCATCAACCTATGTGCAGCTTGCTTCGTTCCACTGCATACGGAAAATAATTAAGCAGTTAGAGGTAGCACTACTAGAAAAAAGGCTTTTTATATCGGTTAAAAAAGACTTTTCATATCGGTTCCGTAACCGATATAGATAAACAAAACTGGTATTGTATATGTATCAAGGATGACACCGTTGCTTAGCATAATTTTAGTTGCCTACTTGTATATTCTATGCTATCCGTTGGGTCATTGATCTTTGAATCAATGATCTTTGATTTTAGTACAAAGCACATAGTTTAGCAAGTAGCATAGCACATAGTTCAGCAATGATGGCTCTTCCACTGCCTGGACCACACACCTTTTTTAATTCCATCCTCATGTATTGATACTCTAATAGCTAATTATATGAGTTGAGTTTTCTTAACCAATCTTAGTATTTTAATTGTAGGTTATAGATATTCATGTAATATATGAAATACTTACAGGCATATGAATATGCAGTTGCGAAAATAACATACCGAAAGAAGATCAACACCAGCAGGTTCGAGCGTAGGGAACTCTCCCTCTAGGTTCTACAAAATCCAATAGTTACGATACAAGGATTATTAGCTTACCCAAAATTTCAAACAAAAAATTTATACTCGTCTATCACTTTTGTCCTTATGCAAGAAATTTTAAAGACAAAATTGATACATGAAAATAAACTTTAATGCATATTTAATAGGTTTTAAAGATTCAAGAACTAATACAGGAGGAAAGATATACTTTAAGGAGTAAACTGAAACAAGAAAAAAACCACATAAACTCAAATACCTTGGGCTTCATTGAAGGGTCGAGCACTTCCACAAAGTTGCATATTTTAGACGATCCGGTGCCATGTTTCTTCTGTTGGGGTACCAAGCAAGCTTTGCATATAAAATGTTCAATTGATAAATTAAGTTTGTATCATACGCAGCGAGAAATCATACAATTGTTGCAATTTTTTTGTAAAAATTACCTAAACATCTCGAGCCAATATAGTGGCTTGATGTTCACCATTGAAAAGAGGCTTGAGTTTAACCATCTCGGCAAACATACAACCCACGGACCAAATATCAAGCTGCGGTTGAGTAGTTGGTGGAGCCTAACAAAAGTTCGGTATTTGTATAACAAGGTCTACTACCCAACCGAAAATAGTAAATAAATAAAAGTCGATAAACAACACAATCTAAAGAAAATTTATTGAAAGAAAGTTGCATACATTGCGAGTATGATGAAAGAGGAGATTCGAATGTTCTAGATGCAAAGAAAGCCACTTAGCTTCACTTCATGGCCATTGGGAGTGTGCGAGAGTCGAATGTTGTGAGGTCTCAAGTCTCTATGAACAACTTTCGAGTGAATGACGATATTCAACTCCGAAATAATTTGATGCAAATAGTTACGCAATAGGTTAGAGTGAAGTGGCAAAGTTATTTGGTATAATGAAATGGCAAAGTTCAAGCAACTCCTTAAAATTAAGGTTTAATAAACCCAATTATCTTTGAAGTAGATGGAAACAATAGTTCCCAAAACATCACTTACTTTTTGCAGGATTACAAAGCTCACCATCAATGGATTGTAGATGAGTTTATGAAGACTCATGGTTTCATGCTCAAAAACAAGATACACGTCATTCGATTGCCCACTACTTCCAACAACACGATAATAACAATGACAAACATAATAATGAATAATTAAGTTCTATAAACATTGCACATAAGCGGGGCATCCTCTTTTAATTTCTATAGATTAAACCATCATGGAGTCATGAACATTTGTGTATCTTATATATGTGTAAAAGACAAAAATTTACATATATGAAAATACAAAAATACGGCAATCTAATTAGTTGTGTGATTTGTTAATATTTCTATATTGATGATGCAAATATGCAATGTAAATAACCAAAAGAATAAGCTTCAAGAAAACCATTCAAAATTGAGCATGAAATGGACCAAGGTCTCACAATCGCAATAATGAAGTATTCAATTCACGGACTTGAAATATACACAACAACCTCGAACTCTTTGAATAATCGGTGAGTTCAACAAATTGCTTGAAGTAATAAAATATATAACACTTAGGAATTTGAAGAGAAATTTACCCAAAATCAAGAGATCTCGTAAGTTAAGTGCTAGCAGATTCGCGTGGGTTCCCAGATTCGCTTTGGGTCGCGTGGGTTCCCAGTTCGCTCGATTCGCGTGGTTCCCAGATTCGCACGATTCCCAGATTCGAAGAAAGAAAGGAAGGAAACGGGAAAGGAAGAAGGAGAATCGAAGGTTTCTGTGGTAGAATCGTGTGGGTTTTCTGTTGTTGATGATGAAGAAGAAAGCTAAGAGGAAGAAGATGAAGAGTAAGGAAGCTATGGGTTTCTGATTCGCGAGAGAAAGGAAGCGTGCGTGGCTGAGGAGGACGAAGGAGAACAGAGGAGGAGGTCAGAGAAAGGAGAGAAAGGAGGAGGACGAAGGTGAGCGACTGAAAGCGTGCGTCGCGAGAGAAAGGAGAACGGAGGAGGAGGTCGTGGGTGGGAGAGTGAGGTATGTGTATTGTTCGTGGGTTTTAATTTGGGATTTAACATTTGCCACGGGCTTGCGACCAAATGTCCGTGGAAAATTAGCGACCGACATAATTTCCGTGGCAAATTAGCGACCATTATCATTTCCCGTGGCAAATTTGAGCGGGATTTTGAGCGCCTTCTCCAGAAATTCCTTTTCGTCGCAAATCCGTGGCAAATTTGCGACGGCCAGTCTTCCGTGGCAAAGTTTGGTGGCAATGCAAGCTTATTCTTGTAGTGAGCTTCTTCTTCACCATTTTCGAATTTCATGTTGAAGGAGTAGAATAGGTTTGCATGTGAACTTTGGGTGTTGGGTTGAGTCACCTAGGAGCTACATTGTTGACTTACAAGTTGATTAGAAAGTTTTGAAGCTTGATGAGTAATAAATAAATAAAAAACAAAAAGTATTATATTTTGTCGAAAAATCAAATAAAAACATTTCTGGCAGTTCAACCCGGTTTAATTGGTTGTTCAAAACGATTGAACTGCGGTTCATCTCGGTCCAACCCGATTTTGGACGGTTAAACCAGGTTGTGGTTCAATTGGGGGTTCGAACCAATATCTAGACTGGGCGGTTCTCGATTCAACTGATTGAATTGTCTGGTTCGGCTCGATTCTTAAAACATTGCTTTTGAGTGAATAAATGCACACATTACAAAAATAAAAAATATATATATATATATATATATATATATATATATATATATATATATATATATATATATATATATATATATATATTAGTAGGTATTTATATTTTGAGAAATGTTAGATGGTAAGAAAAAAGTAAGAAAAGTAAAAATAACAAAGCAATTCAGTTGGTGTGTAATGTTAATTAGTGCCTACAATTTAGCTTTTAGTGCATTTTACATTTCTTACAAAAACTATTCTTACTAAATAACATTACTCTTATTTTTTTTTACACTCAAAACTTTGGTAATAGATCATCCATTTTTTTGAGAAATGGGGAGGATCTTCGACAATCATAAAGATACTTTTTACGTCTCATGATGAGTGTCACACTTCGTATTCCACATATAGTGTTATGAAAAAGTGTAAATAAAAGAAAGTGAATAACAATTTTACGAAATTATCTTTACTGATAATTAGTGCCTTCATAACTATCATGTATATACAAAGGAGTAAAGATCCTACCCTATAGCACTTGAATGAGAAGCTAGGTGTCTCTTCCAGCTAAACCAAGGTTTTGGGTTCGAATCCAACATTGGACATGTAGCAGTGTTAAATATCTTGGGGGAGAGTTTCGTCGCTTGTTGTGGTCCTACCTGACTCGAGAGATTAACTCTGCAGGTGCGCGCAGAAGGTGCTCGATTTATACAAACAAAAAACAATGGTAAAGATCATCTCCATTACATGTGTTGTCCATTCCTTTCATTACTATAGTATAGAAGCTATTTGGACCTTATTTATTGTATTTATCTATAGTAATAAAAGTAATGGACAACACAAGTAATGGAGAATATCTTTACTCTATACAAAGTACTTAATAACAACTTGAAATTGATGTGCCTATTATTAATTAAAGAGCACGATCATTAAAATGTACTTTCTTCGGACTTAATTATAAGCAAAAATAACTATTTTCACACATATTAAAGATAGTGATTTTGTGTATTTAATTTTCTTGAATTCAAGGAAAAAATAAATAAATTTTCTAAACTATCCCAAATTAATAGTTATATTATTCTCACAACATTAATGAGTTGATTTAAGGGTAGTTGTGGAAAAATAGTATTAAATATAGGTAGATTAATTCACTTTTGCTTATATTTGAGTCCACCAAAACTAGACACTTTTTTGGTTATAAATAGAGCAACATCACAGAAGACATGTAGTAGATACTTGAGCTCTTACCATTTAGTCAAGAGTTCGATCTCTGGCCGTTGCATGTTGAAAAACATTTGGTGGCAAAGGTCAACTCCTTAAAAGAATCTCAGTATCTCGAACGAATAGTCTCTGCAGTTGCGCGTATGAGGTATCTTGGTTTACCAAAAAAGAGTATTACTCAATAGGTCTCGATTTGAAATTACCAAAATGTGGTCCAAAGAAATGGAAAATGCGTGCGATTTCAGTTTTAGGAGTCTCACTTCTGCATCATTAATTGCCTTTGTGGTATGTAGTACACTCTTTCTGTATCCGCAGGGACTACATAATTATAGAGGAATCAGAGCTGAATGAACTAGCAAACTGAGCCAGCATTTTACAACTCATGGTCAAGGAAGGTTCAATCATTCATTAGTTTATTTCATTCATGGACCACATCGATATGCCCTGTCTTGAACATAGCACAACTATCTATTGGTTCTCGCTTGTCTTTGGGTTTATGTTTGGTTTCAGACTTTAATATAGTGTTTGGAACTGCGTCTAGGACATGCTTAACGCCAAGCAATATGAAGCTCTAGTTTATAGCTTCGACGGACTTGGATCCTTTGTAGCCGTTGCACGGTGCAGCAAGCTGCAGAGGATCCAAACTCGTAATTCACCGCGGTTCCAAACAAACATTAAGTCGTGTTTGTTGCTACCATGAGAGAGATCGGTCGAATCTGTGTAAGTTAAGATTTACAATTTTTTGTATTCATTTATTGAGTGGCAATGATGTTTTTAACAATAAATTACAGATCACATTAAGCAAACATCAATGATGTGTAGCCATGACTAAAATACATACTTGGTGATGAAGTTGTATGAGTGTTGTAGGTGGAATGAAATTGAGGAGTGAAAGAGGAATAATATGGGTGGGTGAGTGAAGGTTGCAGCAGATGAGGTACATCTGATGTGTGATGGTGGTAGAAAATTAATGTAGGAATGGAGAGAAGTAGTAATATGGGTGAGTCAAGTTTTCATATGTCATGAGAGGAATTGAATGCAAGAATGAAAGCACCAATTCATAGGAAGTTAAAGCCTAGATTATATAGAAAATTGTAGGGGAAAAAAATATAAGAGTGACAGAGAGAAAAATGTATAGAAGGATGCTAAAAATAAAAATGCTGTCTTGATTACACTTTTAGCCCATTTATTTTGATTGACTCACGATTTTAATTTCCGAATTTTTTTCCCACAATTTCAATCCCCCAATTTTTCTAATTTCTAAAAACATTGCCCCTCCCTAATTTCAGAAACATTTTGTTGACTTGTCGCTCACTAATCCTATTTAGAATGAATGACAAGTGATTTAGAGGTTACGACGTGTCATTTCAGGTTCAGAAAAATATTTTAGATAATCAATCCACCGAAGATATTACTGCCATGAGTCGCAGACTAGGTCGTTCTCTTTAAGACGTTTCGTGACACTGCTCAAAGTTGTGCAAGCAGACTATCAACCACAACGTCCCCAGCAATAAACAGCTCAGTCGAAACTGATACGAAAGATCACTGCAAAGTGAAATTTCGTTCGAGATAATACACCTTCTATATGGTTTGAAAACCACTCAATATGGTTTGAAAATCACTCTCTATGGTTCGTAAACCACTCTTATGGAGTAGAAAAGAAAAAAATTATTTAGGGAGAAAAGAGGAGAAACATGGAATATCGTCAAGTTTCGGTGCACCTTGGAAAGTGGGGAGAGGTCTCTATTTATAGGTTTGTTGGAGCAAGTAGCCGTTGTGACACTTTTTAGCCCGAAAGCAATTATAAAAGGAGTGCGAAAAGCGAGGGAATTTGTTTTTAAAACTAAAATTATCAATTCATTTTCCTGAAATAGTTTTCGCAAGTAAAAGATGTCATCCAACTCCTTAACAACATTTATAATAATACCAAATACTAAGCGATAAAATATTTCTTTCAATATAATAACATTAATTAATTATACAATAAGAGTACAACCCCAGTCCCGATGTCACATAATCTGAGCAATTAACCTTTAATTCAATAAACTAAAAATAGAGTGACATCAACGCATATAATCAAATCTCTCCCATTGCACGATCATAGAAGGCTACTCGGACGACAGCTGTAACTTAATCTAAAAAAGTGGTGCACGGGTGAGAAAGAACGTCCAAACCATATAAAGAACATAAGATCGAAACTAAACAACAAAGACTATCGCATAACAAGGAAACAATCAACAATATTGGTTACAACTTTCATAACACGCATGCCAAATAATCCTTAACTAATCTCCAGCTAATACTGGTGTTGCGACCTCACGTATGGTCCTAAGACTACAGGCAGCAACAACAACAACAACAACAGGATCAAGATACCTTACTAGATATTGTCTTACAATCAACAACAACAACAGGACCAGGATAACTTGCCCGATTATGCCCTACGACGAACAACAACAGTAGGACCAGGATACCTTGCCCGATAATGCCCTACAGGGAACAACGTCAATAGGACCGGGATACCTTGCCCGATGACGCCCTACGAAGAACAACGAGAAGAGGACTACGAGGACCGGGATACTATAATTAGGTTCTCACATTTCACAGATATTCACACAAAACAGACTACCCTGCCCATATTTCTGTTGAATTTTCTCACTTTTTCTTGATTAATTGCAGGAGGGTGTATCAGCAACCTGAGGGAGGGGTAAGTTGTAAAGCCCTGTCTTCACAAGAGTCCAGCCCAATGATGCCACGCCTTGCTTCAAACAATTTTGTTTGACACTTCCTGCGCACCCGAACCTGTTTTGAATGGTAACACGCGGGTCGCGCACTTGACCCGAGATACTTAAACTTCACTTCTCCGTTTCACTTCGCCAGAAACGCAAGAACTCTCCCTCTCTTCTTCTTCTTGAAACCCTTCTTCTTCTCTCTACTCTCTCTCTGTCACCGGAAACCTAGGGTTTCTGTTGCTCTCACCGTCGCTGGTGATTGAAGCTGCAGAACCCCTTCGTTTCACTGTCAATGATGATTGGTGTTGATGATAAACAAAACCCCCAAAGATTTTGTTCTGAAACACAACCTGAGACCTTCATCTGATCTTCTCACTTCGCGATGTACAAGAAACCCTAGTTTGCCCAGAACTGCTTGATTCCTTCAAGCAGGCTTACGATTCACCCTTGTTATACCCCAATTTTGTCCGTCTTCTTTTTCTTGTTGTAGTCATCTTATTTAATTCGTATTTTAAGGTCACGCGATTAAGATAATTGTTAGAATGACGTCTCATTTTCTAACCTAAGCCAATTTCAATTATCCGTTCAATTAAACTCGAATACCGTTACTTAAGCTAGGCATACGTGCGAATGATCGATCTTTTCACGCATTCTTCAGTTTAATCTCGATATTTGGGCCTAATTGAACATAAGTAGACTAATCTAAGTCGCTTTTCTCCATATTGGGCTTATCATTTTGATTTGGGCCTACAAACGTGGTTCCAATTTGTTTTTTTAGTATTTATCGCTTAATGGGCTTATTTCTTCTATTTGGGCTTTATTCTAAGCGTTTTTATTTAGTTGGGCCCGATTCACTTTTGTATTTGGTCCAACTTCTCTTTATTATTTTTATTTTTTTCCATTGAATTTATTTTGAATAATATATATAGTCCAAAAATGCCAAAAAAAAATCTATTTAATTTTATTTACAATTTTGAAGTGTTCAAAATGTCCAAAAGTCCAAAAAATGCAAAAAAAATAATAATATTAGGAGTACAAAAATAGCCAAATCCGAAAATAAATATAAAAAATACAAAAAAGCGCTTTAGCCCAAGCAGGTTGGGCTTGGATCTTCGCTGCTCTCCCAAACCCTAGTCTTGGTCCCCAAGACTCAAATCCAGATCTGAAAATAAAACCAAATCAGGGCAAATCAAGAATTAATTACTAAACCTAATTTTCTAGTATAAATATGTTATCAACCCTCAGTCAAAAACAGACAACAACACTGCAAGAATCACCTAAAAATGATCGGGGTTCAAAATTAGAATTCTAATCCTTTCAAACATAGTTTCAAACTTTGCCGAGCAAAGAGGAAAATCAAACACCATAGTAGAGAATAGTCAATAGTAGTAACAATCAACAGTTGCAGTGAGACTAGCAGAGCAATATTCGGAGACATCTCAGAAGCTGGAGTATCGGGTTGGCTTTCTCTCATCTTTCCTTTTAAACCGATCTCGCTTTGTTTTTTCGCTTTTTCTTAAAATAAAATAAACCGATTTGTATAGAACTATTAACATTAATCATCAAAGGTATGTTGTGAAGAGATGTATTTAAGCCATTAATTTTATGTTAATGAGAATTAGAGTCTAAAATGCATTTTATGTCTCGTTATTAGAACAAACAGATCGTGAACCAAAAGTAGGAGTTGAAAGGTTTTGTAGGAACGGATTAAGTTTGATAAAAATTAGGAATAGATTAAGGCATAGAAAAGTCACGAAAAAATTAGAGGTCTTAAAAAAGAAGAGAATATCATCAAGAAAGCTATTTGCAATCCTAATCAACGTTAAAAAACATAGATTAGTTTAAAAAAACAAACAAAAAAATCTCACTCTCTCCGAAAATCTTGTGCGGCGGTGGGAAGGGAAGGATGAGGAGAAATTAGGTTTTATTATGAATATACATCCCTTAGGGCGCGTTTGTTTCTGGATAGAAATTACAATCCAAGGAATTGCATGCTTAGGAATCGATGACTAGAATGTGATTCCTAAGTATTTCTAAAACGTGTTTGGTTAGTTGCAAGTTCGGGAATCCAATTCTTTGGAACAATTTATAAATTTGTTTGGTTCGTACTATACATTCCCGGGAATAAACAATGTAAATATCGAAATACCCCTGATTATATATGACATGTTATTTTAGATTTCTAAATAATTAAATATGAAATAAAAATATAAACTAAAGTGATTATTTACTTATAATTTTTTTACAATAATATTTTGTAATAATGCATTTTGTAAATGATGATATATATATATATATATATATATATATATATATATATATATATATATATACATATATAACCAATAATAAAACCAATATGATTACATATATGGCTTATTTGATCCAAGATAAGAAGAACATGTTGGTTTTGGGTAATTAAAAACCCTAAACTAACACTAATCAAACCAAGGAATAACTGTCTAACAAACAAAATAACTACCACAACAATCAGTTGAAAGAAAAACAGGTGGTTAAAAAAAGTTTGTTACAAATTCCTATCCTAACAGTTTATTTAGTTAGAAGCCGTTAGCTCTACCTAACAGCCTCTAACTAACATGTCCGTTACTAATGTGCCTAGATAGTGTGTATATATAGATAGTCAAGTGTAAATACATGTACATACAATACAAAGCAATCAATAAAGTTTAGTTTACAGTTTTAACTACCTCCTATTTATTCTAACTTCTCAATACTCCCTAAACCAGAAATCTATCTTCACCCTTGTGTCTTCAAGATTGTGACTTGCAAACTAGGGTTTGTACCTTGCAATAAGAGAAGAAAGAAAGGGTTAGACTAGTTCAGTGACTGAATTAGAGGTTGAAGACAGAAATTAAGGGATAGTGAGTTTTGAAGAAGGCTTTACCTGAGAAAGGGGATCTTGAAGTGTTCTAAGGTGAGAACCTTGCAAGATCGGTGTGTGGTGTGATTTCAAGCAGAAATCACTTGTGGTGATTCAGTGAGTAATCATCAGCAGTTCATGCAGGAAGAAACGAAAGAAATTAGAGTTTGTTCAGTTAATAGAAAAGTAAATACACAAGGGTGTGGATTTATACCTTTCTTAAGTACTGAAGACTCTGATTAGTGGTCTGTACCTGCAACAATCAAAGAACCAAGTTAGAATTTTCAGAAGTTAGGGTTTTTGGAAAACTAGGGTTTCTGAGATTAGGGTTTCACAGCAAGCGTAAGAAGGTGAGATTACCTCAATCTTGCCTACTGAAGATTGCAGTAAGAATCCAGTCAAGAGTTCCAGACCAGATCAGAAAAGAAGGCTAGGGTTTGTGAACGAAGTGAGAAGACATCATCGGGAGGCTTCAGGTTGCAAGATTCAACACAAAACCAGAGGGGTTTTTGTTGAATCATCATCAACAATCATCACAAGCCAACACCGAGATCAATCCAAGCTTCAATCACTGCGTGAGAGCTCAGATTGATCTAGGGTTTCAGAGAGAGGGTAGAGAAGAAGAAGAAGAGAGAGAGGCGACGGAAAATCAAGAAGAACGAAGAGTGAAGCTTGAATTATCGGTGAAAGAGTGGAGAAAGAGGTTATATAGTTCGGGTCAGTCAGGGATTCGCGCGTCACAAAACGGGCCGGGTCTTGGGTGCGCAAGACCCACCAAACATTATTGTTTGGCAAGAGTGGTAGCTTCATTGGTGTTATACCCCAATTTTGTCCCAGTTCTTTTAATAGGTTTTAATTTGGACTTTTTCAACCATTTTATTTTGGATTTTTTCTGAAATTACATAAAATAGTAGTTTTTTGCGTATTTTCGGGTGTTAGTTTTTAGCTACTATTCGAAGGAAATTTCTCTCTCCTTGGACCACGTTTATACGATCTGAACGGTGAAAGTGAAGACATATTTCCCACGAACCCGCCGTAAAAAAATGAAGACGATCCGACGGTTAACGAATCCGGAATCGCACTTTTACGATGAGAGGTTTGAGAAAAACGGACCAAAAACTGCAGCTATTGCAAAGACAACTTCTCTCTCCTCAGACCTTGTTTCGACGATCCGAACGGTGAAAGCGTAGATATATTTCATTTAACCTTGTTAAGTACTCCGATGGCTTACTGGTACTGTTCACAAAGAGCCTTCCAACATAAATGCCATAAAAAAGGAATACATTTGATATCAACTCAGGTCCACCTTTTAGCCCAACATATGTTAAAATAAAGAAAATTTTTCAAAGACTGTAGCTCCTCTTTTTCAGGATCATATAACTTGAAAAATAGTAATATTTCATCTTTTGTCTTCTCAGAAGGTGTAATGGGACGTAAATCCCAAATAACATTGTAGTTTGTCAGCAGGACTGTGATGGGTGATGGGTGATGTTTCATGCTAACAAAAAGGTTAACGTTAAGCTTCAAGCCCAAATGGCTTCTGCGCGGTAGGACGTCTTAGAGTTTGAGAGGTGAAGATTGTTGTTTTAGTCCCACATCGCTCGCATATAAAAGGGGTTGAGAGGTGAAGATTAGGGAGGGGATCATTGGCGGGTTAAGTGATCTTTTGGGTCAAAGCGATAGCGGCCCATTTCACTAAAAGCCTGTCTTTGATCATTTGGACGTTTTGAGTCGGCTTTCCGATTCTCAAAGCGGTTCTTGCGGTCTTGGAGTCAAAATGGACCAGATAGGAGTCCGGTTTGCTTAGTCCGGTTCGGCACTCGTCGAGTCCAGGTTAGTTTTGTATTTATTTTGTTTGTTTTTATGTACATATTTATTTATCATTTATTTATAATATAATCTATTTATTTATTTGTTTATGTATATATCTATTCATATTTATTTATGTATATAGTTATTTATTATATATTTTTTTTTAGCCTAGTATTTATTAATTATCAGTTTTTGTCTTTTTTTTATGCTAAAATTAGTTTATTTCTTTAAAATCAAATAAAAGACTAAGTCGGTTGTACAACCGGGTTAGTCATCATCCTAGGACCAATGAGCTGTACAGTTCAGTAATCCTAAAAATTTATAAAAATATAAATAAATCATTTCTCCCAAAAATAAAAGACTAAGTCGGTTGTACAACCGAGTTAGTCATCATCCTAGGACCAATGAGTTGTACAGTTCAGTAATTCTAAAAACTTATAAAAATTGTAAATAAATCATTTTTCCTAAAAATAGGGGACTAAGTCGGTTGTACAACTGGGTTAGTCAGCGTTCTAGAACTAATGAGTTGTACAGTTCAGGAGTTCTAGAATACCTATTCTAAAACCAACTCACCTCACATCAAACAAACGTCTTTCAAAAGTAGGGGACTAAGTCGGTTGTACAATCGGGTTAGTCAGCGTCCTAGGAATCAGTGAGCTGTACAGTTCAAGGAATCCTAGGACCCCTACCCTAAAAAATACCAACCAACAAACATTTTTCAGGAAGAACTACGTAGTTTTGATTCCTCCATTGCATCCGGAGGTACGTAGGAGCAAGACTCAACTCTTGTCAAACACTAAAAACCAAAAACTTAAATAAGTTTTTTTTCTCTATAGATAAAGGGTAATCATTAAATAAATCTTAATTAATTAGACAATGGATGTCGTGGGGTGCTAATACCTTCCCCACACATAACGACTCCCGAACCCTAATAATGTTTTGTCCTAAAACTTAAAGGGATTTTCCGAATTTGCCCTTAAACTAAAATTTGGTGACGGCTTCCTTTCGAACTTCGAAGAATCCTTTCCCGGATTTTTCGGTCGCTACAGCTGGACTGGGTAATTTGCAACACTGGGCTTTGCAAATTACACCCTCCTCAGTGTACTGATACACCTCCTGCAAGTAAAACAAGTAAAAATTAGAAAAATTCAATATGGTATAATTCAGAGCAAAGATAACGATCCAGGGCAACTTTCTAACTCTACTCTGTGTTTTTCTTAAGTTCTTTAAACTTTCTTTAAGTTTCTTTAACCCTGCACAGTGTGAAATTGTGCAAAAAGCACGCTTTCTAACTGTGTGTGTGTTTTAAAAGTGTAAAAGCTGCAGAATGGGAAAAGAAGACAGCTATGTTCCCAAACTCAATGGGAACAACTATGATACTTGGGCTATTCAAATGAAGCCTATATTGGGATCACATGGATGCCTCTACTTGGTAAAAGAGGGTCTCACACCTCCTTAAGCTAATGCTACCCCTGCTGAAAAGAAAGAGTTCATTGAAGCAGAAATGAAGGACTTCAAGGGCCTGTCTCTCATCCACAGGGCATGTGGAGAGGAAGACTTTGAAAGGGTAAGGGACTGTGAGACTTCTAAGGCAGCATGGGATGCTCTAGAACACTACTACTGTGGAGCAGCTCCAATCAAGGAAGAGAAGCTGCAAGCTCTAAGAGCACAGTATGAAAGTCTTAAAATGAAAAAAGATGAAAAGGTAACTGATTTCTTCAACAGAGTGAAGAAGATCAAAAATGACATGGCTCTCCAAGGGGAGAAGCTTGAAAAAAATTCAGTGTGCAGAAAGATTCTCAGATCAATGCCAAAAAAGTGGTATGCGGTGACCAACACTATAGAAGAAACTACAAAAAACGTAGGCCTGAAGCTAGAGGAGCTCCAGGGAAAACTAGAGGCCAAAGAGATAAGGCTGGAAATTCTAGGGGAAGAATCAGATGATGAGGACCAAGCCATGTATGCAGCTAAAGCTAAGGGCAAGAAAGGTAAAAAGGGAGGTAGCAGTAAAAAGTCTAATAGTTGTTGCGCCCGAAAAAGTCTCCGATGAGTTTTCTTCGTTTACAACTTTTTAAAACAATGAAGTCGCCACCAATATTTTTTATAAGGAAAATATTGAAGAAAAACCTTTTTGGGAAGGCATATGGTCTTTTGGAAAACCGGAAGATTTGGGTTCGGGGGTCTGTTAGGCAGGGGGAAGGTATTAGCACCCCACATCTCCTTTCTACTGAAAGGGAACCTTTAATTAAACGTGTGGTATTAAGTGTTGATTTGAAAAATACTTGCCTCTCGATTAAATAGACTTAAGGAAAACTTTTATTTGCGGCGCTCGACGAGAGTTAGCCGCTTTGGACTTTTTGGAAGGGAAGATGTTTTTAGTTTGTTGTGCTTGACGGAGGGGATCCGCTCCTACGTATCTCCAGGTGCGATGGAGAATTCAAAGCTACGTAGTTTTGGGTTTTTATTTTTTATCTTGTTTAATTGTGAAAACTGAGCTTTCATGATGATCAATTGAGCGAAGGCTCCAAGTGACCACCATTAGCACTCCCTTGTTAATAATCATGCAAGCAAAGGCTTCGCAGGACTACTAACAAAGTTTTTTGATTTATTGAAAAAAAAAATTAGACGAATTAGGCATTCATGATGATCAATTGAGCAAATGCTCCAAGTGATCACCACTAGTTTCTCATTGTTAATAATCATGCAAGCAAAGGCTTCGCAGGACCATTAACAAAGTTTTTTTATTTAACGAAAAGTTTTTAGAAAATTTAGGCATTCGTGATGATCAACTGAGCAAAGGCTCCAAGTGATCACCGCTAGTTCTTTATTGTTAATGATTATGCAAGCAAAGGCTTCGCAAGACCATTAACAAAGTTTTTGATTTAATGAAAGTCTTTAGAAAAATTAGGCATTCATGATGATCAATTGAGCAAAGGCTCCAAGTGATCACCACTAGTTCCTCATTGTTAATGATTATGCAAGCAGAGGCTTCGCAAAACCACTAACAAGGTTTGATTTAATGAGAAATTATTTGAGTTGAAAAAGAATTAAAACGAGAAAAAGGTGAAAATTGCGAAATGGGGGTGTTATTAGTTACAGGGGGGTTGTGTAACTGAACAGGGGGTGTAAAAAGCAAGCCCAGTTCGCATATGGGAGCCCAGTATGCGAAACTGGGCTTAAGTGAGGGAGGTTGTATGCGTTAATTCACGGGGTACAAATAGTAATCTGATAAATTAAAAAAACAAATAAGTTTAGAGACCCATATAGGCCCAAAACTAGAAAAACCCTAAAAGCTCATTTCCCTTCTCTCCACCTTCCAGATGCGCCGTGAGAGAGAAAGGCTGCCGGCGGGAGTTTCGCCGGTTTCTACGGCGAGAGAGAGACTGCGCCGGTTCCGATGGAAGAAAGGAAGAAGACTGGGACACGCGAACCGTGGAGGGTGGCCCGCGACGGCTGTAGCGGCGCTGACGGAACCGTCTGGCTCACCGGAGAAGACGAGGTACACGGCGGAGCCTTCGCCGGCGACGCATGGACTTCCAGGTTCGTTTTTTCTTCTTTTTTTCGTTTGTTTTTTTGCTTTCTCTTCTCTTCTACTCCATTCCTTTGTAGGTTTCTAGTTTGTTTTTTTTTTAGGAGATTGAGGGTGAACGAGGTAGGGGTTTCGTGGTGGTGAGTTGGTTCGCAACTGGGTAGGGTGGTAGGAGGAGGGAGAGATAGAGAACGACAGTGGGAGAGGGGGACAACGGTTTTGGGTTGATTGGCGATGGGTGAGAGAGGGGGGCTGGTGGTTGGATTGATTTGCGATGGGTGAGAGAGGGAGGCTGGTGGTTTCTGGTGACTGTGGTTTAGTGATGATTGATGGTGGCTGTTGGTGGTGGTTTTGGTGGAGGTGGGATAACCGAAGGTGGTGTGGTTGAATATGGGTTTGTGAAGGTCGGGGGTGGCAGTGTCTACCTTTTTCTGGATCTGTTTTCTCTCTTTTCTGATCTGTGTTGTTTGGCTGATTAGGGTTTCACAGTGAGACCCTAATTTCTGTGCAGTCCTTGTCTTTGAAATTCGTGTCCTTTTCCTGCTGCTGTTGACTGCTTTTTATATTAAAATTCTAGGTTTAGTCATTAATGACTTTGAATGGGCTTTGACTGTTTTTTAGGTTTGGAGTGGAGGCGGACTGTGCCCAACTACTTGGAGCGGTTCTTTGGAACCTCGATTTCTTCTACGGTGCGCTACGTTGTTTATTTTTTTTATTTTTTTTATGTAATTTTCGGATTTAATTATTTTTGTACATTTTGTGTTATTATTTTTTGTATTTTTCTGACATTTGGACATTTGGACTCTCCTAAGTTGTAATAGAAATTAAATAGATTTTTTTTGACATTTTTGGATTATATATGCTCAAAATAACTTAATTGTACAAAATAAGAATAATAATAAAAAAAGGAGTCAGGCCGACTACAAAGGTGAGAACAGGCCAGACTAGAGAAACACACTAAAACGAGACCCAAATAGAAGAAATGGGCTCACTAACTAAAAACACTGAAAATTAATTCGGAACCACGTCTGTGGGCCCAAGCCAAAATGGTAAGCGGCTTAAATAAGCCCACTTAGGTTCGATTTGGCCCAAATATCGAGATTAAACTGAAGAATGCGCGAAAAGATCGAATATTCACGCGCATGCCTAGCTTAAGTAACGGTATTTTGGTTTAATTGAACGGATAATTGAAATTGGCTTAAATTAAAAAAAAAAGACACTATTCTAACTACTTGTAATCGCGTGATCTCGAAAAACAAGTTGAATAAAGCAAGTGACGAAAGGAAGACGGACAAAATTAGGGTATTACAAGAATTCTAAGAGCAAGTCAGGTAATTCTAACTCTTCTACTAAATCTAATTCATCTAAAAATAGCAATGCATCTAAGAAAAAGGATAAATCTAAGGTACAATGCTATAGGTGTGACAAGATGGGGCATTATGCCACTGAATGTCCCACCAGAAAGGGCTCTAAGCCTAAGGAGTCAGTTTCTGAAGCCAATGTGGCTAAGGAGGACGCTGACTCAGATACTGATGAATCAGATACTGTTGCGTTCAGTATGCTTTGTGATGAACCTAATGCAACTAAGCCTAAGAAGGATAGGATTAAAACTAAGAAAGGAAAGGAATATGTTGTTTTAATAGTAACAGGTAGGGATGGGAAAACTATAACTGAAATCTGGTACTTAGACTCAGCATGTTCTAATCATATGACAAGTAATAAGAAATGGCTAATTAACTTTGATCCCACAGTTAGAATTGCTATTAGGTGTGCTAATGGTAAGACTATAGTCTCTAAGGGTAGAGGGAATATAGAACTAACTAGAGTTGATGGGGAAAAGGTAATTATCTATGATGTGTTGTATGTTCCTGAGATAAGTTGCAATCTAATCAGCCTAGGACAGTTAATTGAAAAAGGGTTTTCTTGCCTAATGAAAAATGCTAAGTTGAAATTGTTTGATAAAGAGGATAAGCTAATTCTAACTACTCAACTAGCTAATAACAGAACATTTAAAACTAGTATAAGCAAGACTGAGGCACTGTGTTTAAGTGCCACTACTGACAGTGATACTAGTTTATGGCATAATAGGTTTGGACATCTTCACTATAAGGCTCTAGATAACCTAAGTACTAATGAACTAGTAAAGGGGTTACCTAAGATAGCTAACACTAAAGAAAAGTGCACTACATGCTTAATGAGTAAACAACCTAGGAAGAACTTTAAGAAGCAGATTGAACACAGATCTAAAGACTTATTGGAAGTTGTGTATTCTGATTTGTGTGGTCCTATGGATACTCCATCTATAGGGGGGAACAAGTACTTTGTAACTTTTGTGGATGAATACTCAAGGAAGATCTGGGTATATCTACTCAAGTCCAAAAGTGATACTTTCAATGTGTTTAAGAAGTTTAAGGCTATGGTTGAAACTCAAAGTGGTAAGAAACTAAAGGTATTGAGGACTGATGGTGGTGGTGAGTATACTTCAAAGGAGTTTGAAGAGTACTGCACCACCAGTGGTGTTGTTCATGAGGTAACTCCACCATATACCCACAAAGACAAATGGAGCAAGAGAAAGGAGAAACAGGACTATCCTAGAAATTGCTAGGAGTATGGTAAAAACCAAGGGACTACCCAAAAGATTATGGGCAGAAGCAGTAGTGACTGCTGTCTATATTCTAAATAGGTGTCCTACAAGAGGTTTGAAGGCTAAGGTGCCTGAAACTATGTGGAGTGGTGAAATACCATGCGTATCTCACTTGAAGGTATTTGGTCTATTGCTTCACACAGCCATATACCGAGCAAGAAGAGATCTAAACTTGAGGATAAGAGTAGACCTCTAATCCTAGTGGGATATCATCCTACTGAGGGAGTTCTGTGCTACTAGATCCTAATACTAATAAAACTGAGGTGTCTAGAGATGTGGTAGTGCTTGAAGACAAGCAGTGGGATTGGGAGAAAGCTGAACAGGTAGGTTCAGTGGACTCTACAACCATTGAGGAGGTCTTTAACACTGAACCAAATTCTGGTGACACTAATTCTGATGAAGAGGATCCTGTTCTACCTAATGATGATCCTATGTTACCTGATGTGGACCAAAATCTACATGAAGAGGTAAATGAGGAAGGTGAACAGGAACCTGAACAAGGTGTGCAGGCTCTTCCTAGGCCTCAAAGAGAGAGGAGACCATCTAGGAGGATGCTAGACTTTGAAATGAACATGGATAATTAGGTTACTGAGGATGGTGACTTGGTTCACTTTGCTATGGTGGCTGATTCTGAGCCTTTAGACTATGTGGAGGCACTAAAGTCTAAGGAATGGAAGAATGTCATGTTAGAGGAATTGTCCTCTATTAAGAAAAATGGTACTTGGACTCTAACACTTCTGCCTAAAGGAAAGAAGGCAATAAGTGTTAAATGGCTCTTTAAACTGAAGTTGGATCCTAGTGGCAAGGTTGTCAAACACAAGGCAAGGCTTGTTGCTAGAGGGTTCCAACAGAAACAGGGAATAGACTTTGAAGAAGTCTTCTCTCCTGTGGCTAGGCATGAAACTATCAGATTAGTTACTGCCTTAGCTTGCTATAAAGGTTGGGGCTTGCATCACCTAGATGTTAAGTCTGCCTTCCTAAATGGTCCTTTGGAAGAAACTGTCTACATCTCCCAACCTCCTGGTTTTGAGATAAAAGGAAAAGAAGATCACGTGTGCCTATTGCATAAGGCACTATATGGTCTAAAACAGGCTCCAAGAGCCTGGAATAAAAGGATTGATGGTTTCTTTGTGAACAAAGGGTTCACAAAATGCACCAGTGAACATGGTGTCTATATTAAAGGTACTATGGATACTAACTTAATTCTTATTTGCCTATATGTAGATGATATGCTGCTGACTGGGAGCAATGGAAGGCTAATAGGAGAATTCAAGGAAACCATGCAAGCTGAATTTGACATGACAGACCTAGGGGAACTTGCCTACTTCCTAGGACTAGAGTTCTTAAAGATACCTGAAGGTATTATACTTCATCAAAGGAAGTATGTCAAAGAAATACTAACCAAGTTTTCTATGACAGAATGCAACAAAGCCCTAAATCCAGCTGAGGGAATACTTAGTAAAAAGGAGGGTGAAAAAGGTTCTAAGGTTGACCCAACCTACTATAGACAGATTATCGGTTCTCTTAGATACTTGTGTCACTCTAGACCAGATATTCTATTTGCAACTGGAATGGTCAGCAGATTTATGACAGAACCTCTACAAATCCACCTAAATGCTGCTAAGAGAATTCTAAGGTATGTACAAGGCACAATAAACTATGGCTTGTTCTTTCCTAAAGCTAAATCCTCTATGCCTTCTACATCTACCCCTTCTTCTACTCCTACATTCTCTACTACACTAGAAGGTTACTCAGATTCGGATTGGTGTGGAGACCAATTGGACAGAAGAAGTACATCAGGGTATTTCTTCAGGTTTCTAGGTTCTCCAATCTGTTGGAGTTCTAAAAAGCAGTCAATTGTGGCCTTATCAAGTTGTGAGGCAGAATATGTTTCTTCCTGTAGTGTTGCAACACAGGCAGCATGGTTGGAATCACTTCTAAGTGAACTACAAGTGAAGCTGAAGGAGACTCCTATACTATGGATAGACAACAAGTCAACAATTTGCCTAGCAAGGAATCCTATTGCACATGGCAGAACAAAGCACATAGAAACAAGGTTCCACTACTTAAGGGAACAAGTGGCTAAAGGCAACCTAAGGGTAGAACACTGCTCTACAAAAGATCAACTAGCTGACATGTTTACAAAACCCTTGAAAGGGGAAAGTTTTACTAAGCTTAGAAGGGAAATAGGTTTAATTGCATTTACTAAGTCGGTTGTACAACCGGGTTAGTCATCATTCTAGGACCAATGAGTTGTACAGTTCAGTAATCCTAAAAATTTATAAAATTGTAAATAAATCATTTTTCCTGAAAATAGGGGACTAAGTCGGTTGTACAACCGGGTTAGTCAGCGTTCTAGAACTAATGATCTGTACAATTCAGGAGTTCTAGAATACCTATCCTAAAACCAACTCACCTCACATCAAACAAACTTCTTTCAAAAAAACCTCAAAAATACTTTCGAAAATAGGGGACTAAGTCGGTTGTACAATCGGGTTAGTTTGCGTCCTAGGAATCAGTGAGCTGTACAGTTCAAGGAATCCTAGGACCCCTACACTAAAAAACACCAACCAACAAACCTTTCTCAGGAAGAACTACGTAGCTTTGATTCCTCCATTGCATCCGGAGGTACGTAGGAGCAAGAGTCCACTCTTGTCAAGCACTAAAAACCAAAAATTTAATTAAGTCTTTTCCACTGTAAATAAAAGGGTAAATATTAATAAAGCGTAATTAATTAGACAAGGGATGTCGTGGGGTGCTAATACCTTCCCCACGCATAACGACTCCCGAACCCTAAACTTGTCTTGTCCTAAACCTAAAGGGATTTTCCGAATTTGCCCTTAAACTAAAATTTGGTGGCGGCTTCCTATGAACCTTTCGAAGAATCATTTCCCGGATTTTTCGGTCGCTACAACCTTTTGTAAGGTTGAATCTCTCTTTTCTTTACAGTTTCTTCATGTTTCACTTTGATTTGTTACTGTTTGCAGAAACCCTAACTTTTCTACAATGTGCTTGCAGGTGAAGAACAACACGATAGGAATCCTCAGTGGTCAAGAAAGGTAATCTCACACACCTTGTGCTTCTTGATTTGTCCTTTCTCTGAACTGAGTGAAAAAGCCCTAATTTTGTGTTCTTTACTTGCATGAACTGATGAGCTTCACCTTTGAAGCTCAACCCAGAATACTTTCTCACAGTCACACCTTCAAGAAGACCTTCCACAGGTAATTCCTCTTCCCTTACCTCTATTCCTTTCTCTTCTAGTTTCAGTCACAGAAACCTAATTCTAACAGTGTTTTTCTCTTGTTCTTGCGAGGTACAATCACTCTTTGATTATACAATCTGAACCCAGAAACTTACTGAAAGAAGACGAAGATCTTGGAGCTTACGTAACAGGAAGTAGTAGTGTAAAAGTAAAGTAGAATAGAATGCTTAGAGAAAATTTAAAACTGTAAAGCTATTTTTCATTGTATGATTTATGTATGTACAATATGTATTTATATTCGCTGGAAACTAGCTATTAGAAATAGTTTGTTGCTACTCAACAAACTAAGTTTGTTACAATAACAAACTAGATAGTTAGTTAGTCTTTCTAACTTCCCATATGTTTATTATGTAACTACCAACGGTGCTATTTGTAATTATAGTTGTTGGGTTTTTTTTTAATTAAGCTTAGGTTTGAATTTGATTATAAATCCAACAATTTCTGCTTCATCTTCTCTGCTTCTTCCTAAACATCCTTACCCCAACCGCTGAAATGGAATGACAGTTGTGCCCAACCCAGTACTCAAGCGAGAAATTCCTAATCACCCTTCATTACTGTGGAACTGTCACCACTAGGGAATATGGTGTTGTGTTTCGTTGTCTAAAACATATCTTTTGTAAGCTGAATAGGGACATCACATTTGCTCAACTGAAGGAAAAGGCAGAGAAGAAGGTTCGTCTAAAGGGAGAGTGGCGTAAAGACGTGGAGTGTTTACGTTACCGCAAGTACATGTGTGGAGATTACGGGGTTGTCCGTTATTCAGTTATGGGGATCCAAAGCGACGACGACGTTCACGCAATGGTGAAAGCTAAAGCTACTGATCCTGATTATTCGTAGGTTTTAGTTTCCAGTTGCTGTTACAATTTCAATTATACTTTTAGTTAAGTTAGCTTAGTCTCATTTGTATCGGATGTTGTTCTTAGGCTTGCTCCTTTTAGGCTTAATTGTTATATCTAGAGCTTTAGTCATTCTTAATGCTTTTCATCCCTCAGTGGACATGGTGATGCTTCTATGTAAGCCAATATCTTACATGTTGTGTAATGTTTCAGTGGTCTTTGCTCATGATCAATGAAATGTTACATATTTGACAAAAAAAACTTTGTCCACAAGTAGTAAATTGGCAATAAAGCCAAGGGCAAAATTGTAAATTACAATGGAACCAATAATTGAATGGCTATTCTTCGCCAACTCATCAGCAACGGAATTGATCACGCTACCAACACAATTCCAATGTAGCTCAATCTCTCCATCTTCTCTAATAGCTAAAGCTTCATGAATCAAGTGTTGCACCTGATTGTTGCCATGACTTCTACGAGAGAGAAGATCAAAAGCTTCAGTTGAATCAACCTCCACTATTAATCTTCTACAGCCAGCATTGCGAGCCAAGCACATCCCATGAAGAACACCAGCAATCTCAGATTCAAGGGCAGAACACCTGCAATCTCAGATTCAATGTTGAGAGAAGGCAAGTATGAAATCGCCATGATCGTCTCTCAGTATATAAATATTTCTTCAGTATGCATAAAAAAAAAAATTCTTTAGTGGTTACGCGCAAATTTTTTTACTTCAAACTAATTAAACACATTTTAATAAAAACAAATCTCGTTAATTTCATTTAGTCAAATTATGTTAATTTCATTTGGTCAAATTCCACATGTTAAGAGAATCCAAATTCCACACCATATTTATCAATCGGTGAAATTAACACTTTGTATATCATTTGGTCAAATTGTCTTAATTTAATTATTTTGTTCCACGTGAAAATAACATACCAAGTGCTGATTAAACACATTTTAATAAAAACAAGAGTTAAATATGTTTTTGGTCCCTATAAATATAGAGAATTTTGTTTTTAGTGCCTATAAAATTTTTTGGACACTTTTGATCCCTACATTATTTTTAGTTTGCACTTTTAGTCCTTACTGTTAGTTTTCACTAACGGTGCTGACATGACATGAGTTATGTGGCAATTTTTGATGAGCTGGCATGCTATGTTGGATGCCACCTCATTTGCTGCCTACCACATAATTACAGGCTCAAAAATAAATAAAAAACAAATCAAAAAAGTAAAATTAAAAACATAAAAATCCAGATCATATCCTCTTCTTCCTCTTCGCCGACCTTCTTCCATCTTCAATCTATCAGATCCTCTTCTTCCATCTTCAAACACAACACAATACATCGAAATACCAACACCCAAACACCCGAAATAACCGTCGACGAAACCTCTTCCACCGCAAAAACCCATCGTCCCATATCTGAAGGAGAGCAACAGTTAAAAACAGATTTTTTTTAAAGTTAAACACAAAGATGAAGAATGTTGAAATTCACTTATATGTTAAAAACTGAATATAACGATTTGAAACTCATTTCCATCTAAAAGTTGAAACTCATTTTCCATCTAAATTTAAAATCTATTTTCCTCAAAATGAATACAACAATTTAAGCATGAGTTTATGAATGATAGATTGAAGTTGGAAGAAGGCCAGCAAGAGGAAGAGGATTTAATTTGGGTATTTGTTTTTTAAATTTTTAAGAGCCCTTCTTTTCTTCACTTTTGAGGATTTAATCATTAAAACAAGAAAAAAAAACCTTTCATTTTTGCTTTTATGAAGAAAGCTGTGTGGGATCAAGAAAACACTTTCAACATTTCAAACAGATGAAGAAAAGAGGATGAATCTGTGGGATAGATAATTGTTTGAAGAAATTCGTGTGTTTTTAGATTGAGAGAGAGATAAGAGTTCAGCATTTTTTTTCTAATTTAATTGTTATCTTGCTTTATTCGTTTTACATTTTAACTTAGGTGGCAGGAATTTAATGACATGGAATCCAACATAGCATGCCAACTGATCAAAAATTGTCACATAAATCTTACCAAGTCAGCACCATTAGTGAAAACTAATGACAAGGACTAAAAGTACAAAGAGAAAATAAAGTAAAGATCATAAGTGCCCAAAAAAATTTATATACTAACAACAAAATTCATTATATTTACAAAAATATATTTAACTCTAAAAACAAATCTCAAACATAGAAATTTCATTTGGTCAAATTGTGTTATTCAAAAAGTGCTAGAGTCCTTTGAAAAAAAATCAACAAATATGTGAATACCTGTAAAGCACAGAATTTTATCCAAATAAAATTTCTCTTGAATCTTTACTATTAGGTTAACAATTACAATACATCGAAAATTTATATATTGAGGATTCCTACAAAATGCAAAGAATCTTTACATATCAATGAAATGAACAAATTGAAAGATGAGATAAAAGCTGTCACTTCTCTCTAAATGGAGACTCCCCAAACCTTTGAGGTTTTGATTACAACTGTCACGTGCGGCGAACAGAAATATTTCAGGCACCATAGCACTCCGTTTCCAAATGCACATACCACCACATCTGATTCCAACCAACACGTCAACAAAAGCTCCGCCACCACCTCAGCCTCCAACCTACACCTCAACAAGCTCGACCACAAACAAATGGCCAAAATTTGTTATTAGTGAAGCAAAAAGGTGAACACCAATCTTTCCATTAAGAAATGATGGGTGTTCACCTTTGCTCATCATAGAAATTTCATCACAAACATTAGCTCTCAAAATATCTGAGCAGTTTTCATTATTTGTTGGGTTAAAATAATAGAGTTTTTGGGTACCCAATCAAGAGACTGATATTCTTCATTTACGAAGAAAACAACACATAAAAGGCTACTTAAGTTTAAACATTGTTTAAGTAGGGAAGGCATCAGATAATAAGCGGAGATTTTGATCTTCACAGGAATCAGTGTGTAGGATAAGAAATTTTTAACATCACTTGCCAACCCGTACACAACAATTAAGTACTTAAAACATAAAAAAAAATCATTATATAAAAAAAGTTAATAATAGATAATGGCATCAGATAAATAAAGTATAGAGTCAGCAATTCTTATGATCAGTATATCAATAAGCGGTTTATACAAAAAATCATCAATTGCCATTTCCATTCTCTACAAACATCAAAAAAATTACACTAAAAAGGGATTTTGTTTTGCATTTCGGTAGGTCCATTTGACACATTGCAAGTTTCAAAAGTGTGGAATTAGCTGGTAAGTCAACCATTTTGATCTCTGCATCTGTTATATCTCCACTTTCATTAAAATTACTTACATATGGAGAGGGTAAACAGATGCACAGCATCACCGAGAAACAAATCAAAAGAAAATAAAAGAAAATTCAATAAATTCAAAGTTTGCAAATCAACAAAAGCCTCAGTCAGCCAGAATTTCACATCAAGTATTCAGACGGTAATTCCAATGCATTTTTAATCATCATCGGCTTCTGATAATAAAATACACAGCAAAATAAACAAAAACAATGAATCCATAAAGGGAATGTAATCGCACAAAACGGCTCCACAGATTATAAGTATGAAATCCATAGATTCCTATCAAAGATGCGAAACAAATGAAAATCACTATTGTTTTTGGTCTAATCATAGCATCACAGGTCAATGCTAATATAGCTACCAGGGACGTGGCATCAGACCAATTCTCAAACAAAATAAATGAAATATATAATTTATATAATTATTATAAGAAAAACCCTCAGGGACCCGTTTAAAATCACACACACAGCACCGAATAGAATAGAATGAACTCGACAAATACCAATAGATATCCTATTAGTAGGTGAGAGCATTCAAGGAATGAACTCAACCGATATCAATAGATTTCTCTATTCATAGGTGAGCGCATTCAGAGAATGAAATCATCCAATACCAATATATTTTTCTATTATATGGTAAGTGACCGCATTCTTTGAATCGGTGCTGCTGTTTAGAGTGTCATACGGCACTTCCTATCAATTTTGGGAGATTCTCCTCACAGGGCAATTTTTCGAAAGATGAAACCCTAATTTACAAAACCTAACAAAAAATTTGAAGAAACTATTGACTAAATTACTCCTTGTAGCATGAAAATTTCGAAAATTGAAGAACAAATGAATTTAGGAACGTCTGAAAGCAAAAGTCTAAGAAGACAAATGCAAAAATTTCTCGGTTCCAGTTTATATTGGCAACGTTCAGCACTGAGATCGCTATGGAAATAAGCGTAACAGCGACTCTAAAATGTTGCCTTTTTCATTTAAAAGCATACAACGATTGAGAAAATCAGAAAGTTAAATAAATAACTGTGCAACAATGAAAGTAAACCCTAATTCTAAGATTTGAGAATTGGTGGTATCGAGAGAGTAAAAGAGGCCTCAGATTTAAGAATTGGAGTATCAATCAGAGAAACCGATGAAGGTATCTCAGATGGTACGGACAATACATTCATACATCACCGGCCAATGGGAAATAAGAAAACTAACTACATAAACACTAAACAGAAGAGAAATGAAAACGAAGAGAGAATAATGAAACAGCTTTTGATGAGAGGAGAGAGGAGAGGAGAGCTGCGGGGCTGTGGAATAAATAGGCGAAAGTGAAATTTATATTGATTTTTGCAGAAATGTTGACTAATTAAATTATATCTAAGCATATTAATAAAATAATACGATAGCACTTGTGCATATGCACGGATATACTACTAGTTTCCCATTTCAAGCTTGTCTTATTGTTTCCTTGAATCTACAACTCTTGCAATAAGTAATAACAAATTTCTTTTTTTTTCTTTCTAAAAGATAAACATTTTTAAAGAAACATATGGTCAAAGGAACTAAGGGAGTGCATACTCATATTTTATCATTTTACTATTGAATAATTCTATAAAATAATATTATGACGTAATAAATAGGCCCACCCAACGTACTTGTGGGCCTTAAGAAAAGATAGAGATGTTTTGTTTCCTCCTAGATGCTACAAAAAATTTGGAGTTTTGGTGGCTCAAAAAGTCTTTAAAAATTGAAAACTTTTTAGGGTAAGTTTGGGTGGGAGATTTTGGAGGAAATGGCATAAAAGAGCTTATTTTTCATTTCAAAATTAAGGAATCTATAAAATATTTTTAACTGTGAATGAAGTCTGATTGAAATGTTCACTTATCATATTATTCTTTCAACTTTTTTAAATCTCAAATTTATATTAAAATATAGACTTGGTCCTTCAAAACTATCCCCTCCTAAACTCTCAACAATCTCCCTCCCAAATAGGCATTTAAAGACTTCAAGTTAGGGTTTTATTAACTTCTCCTCCAGAAGTCAAAGTATGTTTAAATATGTATATAAAATTTATTTATAATATCACCACATAATTATTATACTACCAACATGGTGTAGTGCAATTGTGCTAGTAGACACTTGGACTTTTTAACTATTTAGCTAATGGTTTGATCGATAGTCGATGTGTGTGCATTTAAAAAAATATTTGGGGGAACAGATTGATCCCTTAAGTAGATCTGTGTACTTCAATAGATTAGTCTATATAGTTACACGAAAGAAATGACTTGATTTAAAAAAACATAATTTGTTAATTACTATACTCATCAACTTTAAAATATTATATTGGTAAAAAAAACTTTAAAATATTATAAACATCTTGATCGTACCTTGACCAATGAAGTGTTGAAGTTGTTGTTGTCCCGCCGATCGGGCCTGGCCGTTGAATGGATGAGAGGACCGGTCCCCCGCTTCACGCTGAAAGCACCTCGGGTGGTAGACTCGCAAAGACACTCCGACGATCTAGTGAGAGGTCGCCGCCGCAGATAGCACAAGGTAAGAGAACGCACTGATGCCATGTGCGAATGGCATATATATATATCGTGAGAGTCCCGACCGTTAGCGAAGATTTCGGCCGGTCCCGAGATTTGCGGTCCAAGCAGCGTGTTTGGGCTCTGGGTTGCTGTCGTGGTGACGCCCACTTGTCGTTGGCGATCAGTGTAATTGCTGATACACCCAAGAACACATCTAAAGGACTTAAATATTTTTCACCCACATATTAGTGTTGAATGTTGATCGGGAAACTTTTAGGATATTAATTAAAAACAAAAGTAAATATATTTAATTAAAATATTTGTTATATTATAAAAATGTAAAAAAAAAAACATTTAATATTTACATATTAAATCATTTAAAGAATTTTTTGTCAAACAAAACTAAAAGGCCTTAACTTTTTTGAAGGGCTTCAACCAATTTAAAACATTTAATCCATATCCTTATAATACTAATTAAACGGTTAAAGAGTTTTTCAGTGTTTGTTGCATTAACAATTTAAACGGCATGAGAACATTGGGTACCAGATTTGAGTCTAGTCTCTATTTTAAACAAAAATGGGTCAATAGAAGTTGGTGTATATAATCCAAAATTTAAACTAAATACACTAGCTTTCGTTGGCTTATTTTTGCTTATAATAGAGACTAAAGTACTTATTTTTTCCCGAAAGGGATGCCATCAAGGGCGGATCTTCCCTAGGACCTGGGAGGACCGCAACCTAGTCTAAAAAAATCCGTAAAATTAATAAAATATCCTTATTTTTAAGGCTTAAATACTTGTTACCCCCTGCAAATATAGTCAATATCCAAATACCCCTTATTTTAAAAACACCCTGCAAAATATAAAATAATCCAATTACCCCTCTCTTTTCAGGGGGTAAATGAATAATTTTATATTTTGCAGGGGGTAACTGAATAATGTTGTATTTTACAAGGTGTTTTTTAAACTTTTTATTTTTACAGAGGGGTAAATGAATAATGACTATATTGTGCGCAACAATTAACAAAATGAAGGTATGGTGCAGTGGTTGTAAGGAATTATTGTCATTGTTAGAAACTGTATCCAAGTCATGCTAGAGTCCTTTTGTTAACTTTTGTCTTCTTATTTTTATTTATTTTATTATTGCAAATAAAAAGTATATCATGGGAATTGGACACCCATGACCATGGCAATACAAAACTACAATAACTACCACTAGACCAAGAATTGCTATTGCTATTCAATGTATAAATTTAAAATATATATAATCATTAGCAAAGTATGTTGTTCTATGTATTAATAATATTTATTTTACTCAATATATATATATATATATATATATATATATATACACACACACGGACATGTATGGTATTTTTTTTATATTTTTTGGAATATAAATTTTATGCATTTTTAATATTATCATACCTATTATATTAAAATTAAAAATTATGAATATATGGTTGATAATTTTTGAAAAAAAATCTTCAGCATATTAAAATTAGAATCATACAAATTTAAAAATATATTGTTTATAAACAATTTCAATTTATATTTATCTTTTAGTGTTTTTCGTATTGTTGATGCGTTCTTTAGTTTTCATTTCTCTTTAAGTGACGACCCACCCGAATATTTTAGTCAAGGTCCACCACTGGATGCCATTCTTCAAATCAAATTAACAAAAATGATAATATCTAGATCTATATCTATATCTATATATAATACAATTGGAAATAATCACATTGCTTATTTAGCCACATGGCACATTATGATCATTTTGACAATAAATATTATCCCATGTCACCTATATTATTTATATATTAGTTATTTGACAATAAAACGGTTAGATATAGTGTAACGTTAGAATAGGATTGATGAGAAATAAATAATAATAAAAACTGTTATTTTATATTGTAACTCTTTACAAGACAATGGATATAAATATCTCAAGTTGGGTGATAGGTTGAGTCACTCTCAACGCCATCATTTCATCTTCCCTAAACATCATTTTTTCATCACAAAACTCGCACTTCTTGGTAGCCACTACAATAAAATCACGATTTGCCACGGACATTTCCGTGGCAAATGTACAAATTTCCGTGGCAAAACAACATTTGCCACGGACAAAAATTGGTGGCAAAAACGCTCGTCGCAAATCGTTTGCCACGGAATTTCCGTGGCAAATGTTTCCGTCGCAAATCCGTGGCAAATTTTCGTCGCAAATCCGTGGCAAATTTCATCGCAAGTCCGTGGCAAATCCGTCGCAAATTTTAAAAAAAAATAAAAAATAAATGGAGCAAAGTAGTTTCTACTACTCCAACTTGCAAAGGCTCATTCATCACAGTTTTAATTATCGATCGCTTTAAAATTGAAACTTTTATCTCTTCATCCCCAATATACAAAGCTTTGTTATCCTTCTTCACTCATTCAATTAGTCAAATACTTAAAATACCCCATAAGACTATTCTATTTGTCAACTTCATCAGGAGACAAGCAAGAAACTTCGTGTGAACTACTTTATCAATAACTTAAAAATATAGTTTCAACTCATTGAAAATTAATCAACTCAAAAGATAAGGTCTACACGATAGAGGTATAGAATATATACACTAATCAGAAAGTTGTTTATACCACTTGCAAGTTAAAGGTGCCACCACAAATTAAAATTATACAATTCTACATACACTAGCCAGACATTCATCAATCTATTAACAAAGGTATATCATATTTCAACCCAATTCTCTAACTTCCAGAAAAAATGCACTTCAAAACACTCCAAAGAATTACTCCATCACATTGAAGTATTCTTGTGGCGCTGAATAGCATCCTTTCAAACCTAAGAACCTTGGATTTACAAATTATCCCACTAATAAATCTTAAACTGCACGTATTTGGTTGTCGAGGCCTCATTTCTCGTAAAATAAACAATTTGGTACAAGCATAAAGACACCTAGTAGATAAAACCTATCAAGGATTATAAAAGATGTTTCAAGGAACCTGCTCAAGCAAAGATGCTCTCTCAACATAATCATCATTTGAGTATACATTCTCTTGTAGTTCTCTCTCGTCTCAAACAAAGACGACCATGATTTGAAATAAGAAAACCACATGCCCGAAATTTAATCACCACATTATACCACAAGTATAAGACAGTAAAGTATAGAGGAAGCATTTTATTCATTAGCAGAGCAGATCGCATTCATGAGTCAAGAAAAGTACCATTTTGGTATGTGGCCTAATATAAAAGAATACAAAAGGAAATCAATAACTAATGCAAAAATCTCATCCGAAAAACCATTCATTGTTGTTAATCGAACTTAAATCGTAATAACACTAATGTAACCAAAATTACAGGGAACAGATAGACACCTTCAAGATTTCAAAATTAACTTGAGAATATGCTCACAACAAAATAACCAAGAAAAAGAAATACCTTTTGTAATACAATCTTGAATTCCAAATAGCTTCATTATATGATCACTGAGTTTGTCGCTATTAGAGTTCATTTCAATCACTCGTGTTCATGCTCAAAGAAGTTGTATCTAGTATAAGAGAAACCCAAAGAAACAAAAGTGTCGATTCAAGAGTGAAAATCCTCAAAGAAATCGAAAATCACGAGTAATGACCAACAACTTAAGTTACAAAGATCACATCATTTTTGGAAGCAGGATAAAGATATAACTTGATCAAGCTAACTCGTTAGACAACAATCATACATGATGGGAGAAAATAAAAATAGAGAAAGACCTCTAAATCTTCCAAATCAATGTCCTGTTGCAATACAAGACGAGAAGACGACATTAGACCAGCCTTTGTTGATTTGATCCTTGAAGAATCGTAGCTTTTTGACATTTCCGCACATCGCTTTACCGCCAAAAAGAAGTACAAACTAAGATCAGAATAAGAAATAAAAAGAAATAAAACATTGCCACAATCATGACTTCTGAGGACAGATAATAATCGTATATCCAGACTAAATATAGATTATAGACTAAGAGAGCAACATACTCAGCAACATAAATTCAGAAAAAATGCACCCTAAGAGAAAAGAAAACTCCTTCCCGCAGTTGAACCTACAAACGCTTTGAATTCAAATTTTGTGGATTAGTGGTAACTACAATCTAATCCCCATGAAGCAACTTACTTACGTTTCTTTATGCAAGCAAAGCAAGTTGAAAATGTTATCATACAAGAAGATGGCATCATAAGCTCTGTGTGACATCCGGGGCTGAGGAGGGCGGGGAGTGATCGCCGGTGCCCAAAAAAGGTGGCATGGCAAAGAGCGGCTCTGGCTTCAAAGCGGCGGGCGCGTGAATGAACCGAACACGCACCGGAATGAGAGGATCTTGAGGTTGTGCGGTATTGGGATCTGCATTGAAGGAAGGCTTAAAAGAATTGATTTGAACTACCTATACCAACAAGATGCATCTTCGGGAGCCCATCCCATAAGAACTCCATAGTTAAGCGTGCTTGGCTTGGAGTAGTAGTGGGATGGGTGACCTTCGGGAAGTTTTTCGTAAAGCATGCAAGTGAGGACAAAGCATGCTGTGAAAAAGACTCGTGTTGGTTCGTGGGGGCAGTCAACGGTTCAAGCCATACCGGGATGTTATTAATGGTATCGAGAAAGCAGACCTCTCCCCAAGACGGTGTGGTTCAAGACGAACCAAGCTTAAGTCGGGTGGGCATGTGACATCCCGGCCGAGGAGGCGGGAGTGATCGCCGTGCCCAAAAAGGTGGCATGGAAAAGAGCGGCTCCCGCGCTTTCAAAGCGGCGGGCGCGTGAATGAACCGAATACGCACCTGAATGAGAGGATCTTGAGGTTGTGCGGTGTATGGGGATCGCATAGCTTGAAGGAAGTCTTAAAAGAATTGATTTGAACTACCTATACCAACAAGATGCATCTTCTTTTTGAGCCCATCCCATAAGAACTCCATAGTTAAGCGTGCTTGGCTTGGAGTAGTAGTGGGATGGGTGACCTTCTCGGGAAGTTTTTTAGGAAAGCATGCAAGTGAGGACAAAGCATGCCGAAAAAGACTCGTGTTGGTTCGCAAGGGCACAACGGTTCAAGAAGCGATACCGGGATGTTACACTCGCCATAGGAAGAAGTCTCAAATCCCAAATGTAGACTAGGTGCCTATAAACTTTTCAACCATTAACCACACAAAACTTTGCAAATCAGAATCCCCAAAGTCAAACATAAATCAATATCAAGATCACATGCGCATGGTATAGTTGATTTCAATTCAATGTAAAAACTATTTCCTAATGAATGGTATTTGCTAAAAAGACCCAACAAAATTATGGCACTAAATAATCGATAAACCAAAGACTTAAAGAGAATCAACAAAACATATTGGATCGCAGAACCAAATAACTAAATAGTTTGGCATAGGTGCCTAATAAAAACGAAGATGTAGTCTAAGAGCAAAGATATGTAAGTTACCTAGTATGTAGGTTAAAAACTATAAACGTATTCTCTCACTCAAACAGTAGCCACAAATAACCCAACTTTATCTAGAGCATAGTTTGCCCAATTGTTGTAATAACAATACACATAATTGAAGAGGATAAAAATTCCAAAGCTACACACACAAGAGCACACTTACCTCCCTACTTATCCGCCTCTGTTTACTTATATCTTCGTATGCTGGGATTGAGTAAGATTTCCATGAAGCTCAGTGACCTTCATTCCACTAATCCAAAGATAATCATCAACCTATGTGCAATTTTGCTTCGCTCCATCGCATACGGAAAATAATTAAGCAGATTAGAGGTAGCACTACTAGAAAAAGGCTTTTTATATCGGTTAAAAGACTTTTCATATCGGTTCAGAACCGATATAGATAAACAAATCGGTATTGTATATGTATCAAGGATGACACCGTTGCTTAGCATAATTTTAGTTGCCTACTTGTATATTCTATGCTATCCGTTGGGTCATTGATCTTTGAATCAATGATCTTTGATTTTAGTACAAAGCACATAGTTTAGCAAGTAGCATAGCACATAGTTCAAGAATGATGGCTCTTCCACGCGCTCGACCACACACCTTTTTAATTCCATCCTCATGTATTGATACTCTAATAGCTAATTATATGAGTTGAGTTTTCTTAACCAATCTTAGTATTTTAATTGTAGGTTATAGATATTCATGTAATATATGAAATACTTACAGCATATGAATATGCAAATATAAAATAACATACCGAAAGAAGATCAACACCAAAGAGTTCGAGCGTAGGAACTCTCCTCTAGGTTCTACAAAATCCAATAGTTACGATACAAGGATTATTAGCTTACCCAAAATTTCAAACAAAAATTTATACTGTCTATCACTTTTGTCCTTATGCAAGAAATTTTAAAGACAAAATTGATACATGAAAATAAACTTTAATGCATATTTAATAGGTTTTAAAGATTCAAGAACTAATACAGAGGAAAGATATACTTTAAGGAGTAAATCAAACAAGAAAAAACCACATAAACTCAAATACCTTGGGCTTCATTGAAGGGTCGAGCACTTCCACAAAGTTGCATATTTTAGACAGTCTGTGCCATGTTTCTTCTGTTGGGGTACCAAGCAAGCTTTGCATATAAAATGTTCAATTGATAAATTAAGTTTGTATCATACGCGTAGAGAAATCATACGAATTGTTGCAATTTTTTTGTAAAATTACCTAAACATCCGAGCCAATATAGTGGCTTGATGTTCACCATTGAAAAGAGGCTTGAGTTTAACCATCTCAAGAAACATACAACCCATTGCACTCAAATATCAATCGCAGCTTGAGTAGTTGGTGGAGCCTAACAAAAGTTCAGCACAGATAACAAGGTCTACTACCCAACCGAAAATAGTAAATAAATAAAAGTCAAGAAACAACACAATCTAAAGAAAATTTATTGAAAGAAAGTTGCATACATTGCCGTGAGTATGATGAAAGAGGAGATTCGAATGTTCTAGATGCAAAGAAAGCCACTTAGCTTCACTTCATGGCCATTGGGAGTGCTTCGAGTCGAATGTTGTGAGGTCTCAAGTCTCTATGAACAACTTTCAAAGTGAATGACAAGATTCAACTCCGTAAATAATTTGATGCAAATAGTTCCGCAATAGGGTTAGAGTGAAGTGGCAAAGTTATTTGGTATAATGAAATGGCAAAGTTCAAGCAACTCCTTAAAATTAAGGTTTAATAAACCCAATTATCTTTGAAGTAGATGGAAACAATAGTTCCCAAAACATCACTTACTTTTTGCAGGATTACAAAGCTCACCATCAATGGATTGTAGATGAGTTTATGAAGACTCATGGTTTCATGCTCAAAAACAAGATACACGCCATTCGATTGCCCACTACTTCCAACAACCCGATAATAACAAGCAAACATAATAATGAATAATTAAGTTCTATAAACATTGCACATAAGCAGTGGCATCCTCTTTTAATTTCTATAGATTAAACCATCATGGAGTCATGAACATTTGTGTATCTTATATATGTGTAAAAGACAAAAATTTACATATATATGAAAATACAAAAATACGGCAATCTAATTAGTTGTGTGATTTGTTAATATTTCTATATTGATGATGCAAATATGCAATGTAAATAACCAAAAGAATAAGCTTCAAGAAAACCATTCAAAATTGAATAAATGGACCAAGGTCTCACAATCGCAATAATCAAGTATTCAATTCACAGACTTGAAATATACACAACAACCCGAACTCTTTGAATAATCAAAGTGAGTTCAACAAATTGCTTGAAGTAATAAAAATATATAACACTTAGGAATTTGAAGAGAAATTTACCCAAAATCAAGAGATCTCAGTAAGTTAAGTGCTAGCAGATTCGCGTGGGTTCCCGTGATTCGCTTTGGGTCGCGTGGTTCCCAGATTCGCTCGATTCGCGTGTGGTTCCCAGATTCGCTTCGATTCCCTGATTCAAGAAAGAAAGGAAGGAAACGGAAAGGAAGAAGGAGAATCAAGGTTTCGTGGTAGAATCGTGGGTTTTTTTGTTGTTGATGATGAAGAAGAAAGCTAAGAGGAAGAAGATGAAGAGTAAGGAAGCTATGGGTTTCGATTCGCGAGAGAAAGGAAGCGCCCGTGGTCGAGGAGGACGAAGGAGAACGGAGGAGGAGGTCAGAGAAAGGAGAGAAAGGAGGAGATTTAAGGTGAGCGATCAAAGCGCAAGGCCGCGAGAGAAAGGAGAACTGAGGAGGAGGTCGTGGGTGGGAGAGTGAGGTATGTGTATTGTTCGTGGGTTTTAATTTGGGATTTAACATTTCCCACAAGGCTTGCGACCAAATGTCCGTGGAAAATTAGCGACCGACATAATTTCCGTGGCAAATTAGCGACCATTATCATTTCCCCGTGGCAAATTTGAGCGGATTTTGAGCGCCTTCTCCGTAAATTCCTTTTCGCCGCAAACTGCGGGCAAATTTGCGACGCGCGCCTTCCGTGGCAAAGTTTGGTGGCAATGCAAGCTTATTCTTGTAGTGAGCTTCTTCTTCACCATTTTCGAATTTCATGTGAAGGAGTAGAATAGGTTTGCATGTGAACTTTGGGTGTTGGGTTGAGTCACCTAGAGCTACATTGTTGACTTACAAGTTGATTAGAAAGTTTTGAAGCTTGATGAGTAATAAATAAATAAAAACAAAAAGTATTATATTTTGTCTAAAAATCAAATAAAAACATTTCTCGCTTCAACCCGGTTTAATTGGTTGTTCAAAACGATTGAATCATGGTTCATCTCTGGCCCAACCCGATTTTGGACTAAGTTAAACCAAAGTTGTGGTTCAATTGGGGGTTCAACCAATATCTAGATCAAGGTTCTCGATTCAACCGATTGAATTGTCCGGTTCGCTCGATTCTTAAAACATTGCTTTTGAGTGAATAAATGCACACATTACAAAAATAAAATATATATATATATATATATATATATATATATATATATATATATATATATATATATATATATTAGTAGGTATTTATATTTTGAGAAATGTTAGATGGTAAGAAAAAGTAAGAAAAGTAAAAATAACAAAGCAATTCAGTTGGTGTGTAATGTTAATTAGTGCCTACAATTTAGCTTTTAGTGCATTTTACATTTCTTACAAAAACTATTCTTACTAAATAACATTACTCTTATTTTTTTTTACACTCAAAACTTTGGTAATAGATCATCCATTTTTTTGAGAAATGGGGAGGATCTTCGACAATCATAAAGATACTTTTTACGTCTCATGATGAGTGTCACACTTCGTATTCCACATATAGTGTTATGAAAAAGTGTAAATAAAAGAAAGTGAATAACAATTTTACGAAATTATCTTTACTGATAATTAGTGCCTTCATAACTATCATGTATATACAAAGGAGTAAAGATCCTACCCTATAGCACTTGAAAGAGAAGCTAGGTGTCTCTTCCAGCTAAACCAAGGTTTTGGGTTCGAATCCAACATTGGACATGTAGCAGTGTTAAATATCTTGGGGGAGAGTTTCGTCGCTTGTTGTGGTCCTACCTGACTCGAGAGATTAACTCTGCAGGTGCGCGCAGAAGGTGCTCGATTTATACAAACAAAAAACAATGGTAAAGATCATCTCCATTACATGTGTTGTCCATTCCTTTCATTACTATAGTATAGAAGCTATTTGGACCTTATTTATTGTATTTATCTATAGTAATAAAAGTAATGGACAACACAAGTAATGGAGAATATCTTTACTCTATACAAAGTACTTAATAACAACTTGAAATTGATGTGCCTATTATTAATTAAAGAGCACGATCATTAAAATGTACTTTCTTCGGACTTAATTATAAGCAAAAATAACTATTTTCACACATATTAAAGATAGTGATTTTGTGTATTTAATTTTCTTGAATTCAAGGAAAAAATAAATAAATTTTCTAAACTATCCCAAATTAATAGTTATATTATTCTCACAACATTAATGAGTTGATTTAAGGGTAGTTGTGGAAAAATAGTATTAAATATAGGTAGATTAATTCACTTTGCTTATATTTGAGTCCACCAAAACTAGACACTTTTTTTTGGTTATAAATAGAGCAACATCACAGAAGACAAGTAGTAGATACTGAGCTCTTACCATTTAGTCAAGAGTTCGATCTCTCGCCGTTGCATGTTGAAAAACATTTGGTGGCAAAGGTCAACTCCTTAAAAGAATCTCAAGATCTCGAACTAATAGCCTCGCAGCAAGGCTGCAGATGATATGATCTTGGTTTACCAAAAAGAGTATTACTCAATAGGTCTCTGATTTGAAATTACCAAAATGTGGTCCAAAGAAATGGAAAATGCGTGCGATTTCAGTTTTAGGAGTCTCACTTCTGCATCATTAATTGCCTTTGTGGTATGTAGTACACTCTTTCTGTATCCGCAGGGACTACATAATTATAGAGGAATCAGAGCTGAATGAACTAGCAAACTGAGCCAGCATTTTACAACTCATGGTCAAGGAAGGTTCAATCATTCATTAGTTTATTTCATTCATGGACCACATCGATATGCCCTGTCTTGAACATAGCACAACTATCTATTGGTTCTCGCTTGTCTTTGGGTTTATGTTTGGTTTCAGACTTTAATATAGTGTTTGGAACTGCGTCTAGGACATGCTTAACGCCAAGCAATATGAAGCTCTAGTTTATAGTTTTCGACGGACTTGATCCTTTGTACGTTGCACCGTGCAAAGAAGTTCGCAGAGGATCCAAACTCGTAATTCACCGCGGTTCCAAACAAACATTAAGTCGTGTTTGTTGCTACCATGAGAGAGATCGGTCGAATCTGTGTAAGTTAAGATTTACAATTTTTTGTATTCATTTATTGAGTGGCAATGATGTTTTTAACAATAAATTACAGATCACATTAAGCAAACATCAATGATGTGTAGCCATGACTAAAATACATACTTGGTGATGAAGTTGTATGAGTGTTGTAGGTGGAATGAAATTGAGGAGTGAAAGAGGAATAATATGGGTGGGTGAGTGAAGGTTGCAGCAGATGAGGTACATCTGATGTGTGATGGTGGTAGAAAATTAATGTAGGAATGGAGAGAAGTAGTAATATGGGTGAGTCAAGTTTTCATATGTCATGAGAGGAATTGAATGCAAGAATGAAAGCACCAATTCATAGGAAGTTAAAGCCTAGATTATATAGAAAATTGTAGGGGAAAAAAATATAAGAGTGACAGAGAGAAAAATGTATAGAAGGATGCTAAAAATAAAAATGCTGTCTTGATTACACTTTTAGCCCATTTATTTTGATTGACTCACGATTTTAATTTCCGAATTTTTTTCCCACAATTTCAATCCCCCAATTTTTCTAATTTCTAAAAACATTGCCCCTCCCTAATTTCAGAAACATTTTGTTGACTTGTCGCTCACTAATCCTATTTAGAATGAATGACAAGTGATTTAGAGGTTACGACGTGTCATTTCAGGTTCAGAAAAATATTTTAGATAATCAATCCACCAAGATATTATCGCCATGAGTCGCAGACTAGGTCGTTTCTTTAAGACGCTTTCGTGACATCGCCAAAGTTGTGCAAGCGCACTATCAACCACAACGCCCCCAAAGAATAAACAAATTTTCGGGCCGAAATCGACACGAAAGATCACCGCAAAGTGAAATTTCGCTCGAGATAATACACCTTCTATATGGTTTGAAAACCACTCAATATGGTTTGAAAATCACTCTATGGTTCGTAAACCACTCTTATGGAGTAGAAAAGAAAAAATTATTTAGGAGAAAAGAGGAGAAACATGGAATATCGCAAGTTTCGTGCACCTTGGAAAGTGGGGAGAGGTCTCTATTTATAGGTTTGTTGGAGCAAGTAGCTGCGTTGTGACACTTTTTAGCCCGAAAGCAATTATAAAAGGAGTGCGAAAAGCGAGGGAATTTGTTTTTAAAACTAAAATTATCAATTCATTTTCCTGAAATAGTTTTCGCAAGTAAAAGATGTCATCCAACTCCTTAACAACATTTATAATAATACCAAATACTAAGCGATAAAATATTTCTTTCAATATAATAACATTAATTAATTATACAATAAGAGTACAACCCCAGTCCCGATGTCACATAATCTGAGCAATTAACCTTTAATTCAATAAACTAAAAATAGAGTGACATCAACGCATATAATCAAATCTCTCCCATCGCACGATCATAGAAGGCTACTCTGACGACAAACCAGAATTTAATCTAAAAAAGTGGTGCACGGGTGAGAAAGAACGTCCAAACCATATAAAGAACATAAGATCGAAACTAAACAACAAAGACTATCGCATAACAAGGAAACAATCAACAATATTGGTTACAACTTTCATAACACGCATGCCAAATAATCCTTAACTAATCTCCAATTTAACATCGGTGTCATGACCTCACGTATGGTCCTAAGACTACAGCAAAGAACAACAACAACAACAACAGATCAAGATACCTTACTAGATATTGTCTTACAATCAACAACAACAACAGACTGTGGATAACTTGCCCGATTATGCCCTACGATTTAACAACAACAACAAGTAGGACTGTGGATACCTTGCCCGATAATGCCCTACAGGAACAACGCCAATAGGACCGGATACCTTGCCCGATGACGCCTACGAAGAACAACGAGAAGAGGACTACGAGGACCGGATACTATAATTAGGTTCTCACATTTCACGATATTCACACAAAATGCACTACCCCGCCCATATTTTTCGCTGAATTTTCTCACTTTTTCTTGATTAATTGCAGGAGGGTGTATCAGCAACCTGAGGGAGGGGTAAGTTGTAAAGCCCTGTCTTCACAAGAGTCCAGCCCAATGATGCCACGCCTTGCTTCAAACAATTTTGTTTGACACTTCCTCGCGCACCAACTCGCTTTTGAATGGTAACACGCGGTCGCGTGACTTGACCCGAGATACTTAAACTTCACTTCTCCGTTTCACTTCGCCAGAAACGCAAGAACTCTCCCTCTCTTCTTCTTCTTGAAACCCTTCTTCTTCTCTCTACTCTCTCTCTGTCACCGGAAACCTAGGGTTTCTGTTGCTCTCACCGTCGCTGGTGATTGAAGCTGCAGAACCCCTTCGTTTCACTGTCAATGATGATTGGTGTTGATGATAAACAAAACCCCCAAAGATTTTGTTCTGAAACACAACCTGAGACCTTCATCTGATCTTCTCACTTCGCGATGTACAAGAAACCCTAGTTTGCCCAGAACTGCTTGATTCCTTCAAGCAGGCTTACGATTCACCCTTGTTATACCCCAATTTTGTCCGTCTTCTTTTTCTTGTTGTAGTCATCTTATTTAATTCGTATTTTAAGGTCACGCGATTAAGATAATTGTTAGAATGACGTCTCATTTTCTAACCTAAGCCAATTTCAATTATCCGTTCAATTAAACTCGAATACCGTTATTTAAGCTAGGCATACGTATGTAATGATCGATCTTTTCACGCATTCTTCGCTTTAATCTCGATATTTGGGCCTAATTGAACATAAGTAGACTAATCTAAGTCGCTTTTCTCCATATTGGGCTTATCATTTTGATTTGGGCCTACAAACGTGGTTCCAATTTGTTTTTTTAGTATTTATCGCTTAATGGGCTTATTTCTTCTATTTGGGCTTTATTCTAAGCGCTTTTATTTAGTCAGTCCGATTCACTTTTGTATTTGGTCCAACTTCTTTATTATTTTTATTTTTTCCATTGAATTTATTTTGAATAATATATATAGTCCAAAAATGCCAAAAAAAAATCTATTTAATTTTATTTACAATTTTGAAGTGTTCAAAATGTCCAAAAGTCCAAAAAATGCAAAAAAATAATAATATTAGGAGTACAAAAATAGCCAAACCAAAATAAATATAAAAATACAAAAAGCGCTTTTAGCTCAAGCAGTTAGCTGGGCTTGGATCTTCTTGCTCTCCCTAAACCCTAGTCTTGGTCCCCAAGACTCAAATCCAGATCTCAAAATAAAACCAAATCAGTGGCAAATCAAGAATTAATTACTAAACCTAATTTTCTAGTATAAATATGTTATCAACCTCACCAAAAACAAGCATAACAACACCGCAAGAATCACCTAAAAATGATCGTGGTTCAAAATTAGAATTTAATCCATCAAACATAGTTTCAAACTTGCCGAGCAAAGAGGAAAATCAAACACCATAGTAGAGAATAGTCAATAGTAGTAACAATCAACAGATTGCAAAGTGAGACTAGCAGAGCAATATTCGAGACATCTCGTGTCGGAGTATCGGGTTGGCTTTCTCTCATCTTTCCTTTTAAACCGATCTCAGTTTGTTTTTTCGTTTTTTCTTAAAATAAAATAAACTGATTTGTATAGAACTATTAATCTGTTAATCATCAAAGGTATGTTGTGAAGAGATGTATTTAAGCCATTAATTTTATGTTAATGAGAATTAGAGTCTAAAATGCATTTTATGTCTCGTTATTAGAACAAACAGATCGTGAACCAAAAGTAGGAGTCAAGGTTTTTGTAGGAACGGATTAAGTTTGATAAAAATTAGGAATAGATTAAGGCATAGAAAAGTCACGAAAAAATTAGAGGTCTTAAAAAAGAAGAGAATATCATCAAGAAAGCTATTTGCAATCCTAATCAACGTTAAAAAACATAGATTAGTTTAAAAAAACAAACAAAAAAATCTCACTCTCTCCGAAAATCTTGTGCGGCTGGGAAGGGAAGGATGAGGAGAAATTAGGTTTTATTATGAATATACATCCCTTAGGGGGCGTTTGTTTCCCGGATAGAAATTACAATCCAAGGAATTGCATGCTTAGGAATCTGATGACTAGGAATGTGATTCCTAAGTATTTCCTAAAACGTGTTTGGTTAGTTGCAAGTTCGGGAATCCAATTCTTTGGAACAATTTATAAATTTGTTTGGTTCGTACTATACATTCCCGGGAATAAACAATGTAAATATCGAAATACCCCTGATTATATATGACATGTTATTTTAGATTTCTAAATAATTAAATATGAAATAAAAATATAAACTAAAGTGATTATTTACTTATAATTTTTTTTACAATAATATTTTGTAATAATGCATTTTGTAAAATGAATATATATATATATATATATATATATATATATATATATATATATATATATACATATATAACTAATAATAAAACCAATATGATTACATATATGGCTTATTTGATCCAAGATAAGAAGAACATGTTGGTTTTGGGTAATTAAAAACCCTAAACTAACACTAATCAAACCAAGGAATAACTGTCTAACAAACAAAATAACTACCACAACAATCAGCTTGAAAGAAAAACAGTGGTTAAAAAAAGTTTGTTACAAATTCCTATCCTAATAGCTTTATTTAGTTAGAAGTCGTTAGCTCTACCTAAAATACCTCTAACTAACATGTCCGTTACTAATGTGCCTAGATAGTGTGTATATATAGATAGTCAAGTGTAAATACATGTACATACAATACAAAGCAATCAATAAAGTTTAGTTTACGCTTTAACTACCTCCTATTTATTCTAACTTCTCAATACTCCCTAAACCAGTAAATCTATCTTCACCCTTGTGTCTTCAAGATTGTGACTTGCAAACTAGGGTTTGTACCTTGCAATAAGAGAAGAAAGAAAGGGTTAGACTAGTTCAGTTGACTCGAATTAGAGGTCAAGACGTAAATTAAGGGATAGTGAGTTTTGAAGAAGGCTTTACTGAGAAAGGGGATCTTGAAGTGTTCTAAGGTGAGAACCTTGCAAGATCGGTGTGTGGTGTGATTTCAAGCGTAAATCACTTGTGGTGATTCAAGTGAGTAATCATCGCCAGCTCATGCAGAAGAAACGAAAGAAATTAGAGTTTGTTCGCTTAATAGAAAAGTAAATACACAAGGGTGTGGATTTATACCTTTCTTAAGCATCAAGACTCGATTAGTGGTCTGCACTGCAACAATCAAAGAACCAAGTTAGAATTTTTGAAGTTAGGGTTTTTGGAAAACTAGGGTTTCGAGATTAGGGTTTCACAAAGCAAGCGTAAGAAGGTGAGATTACCTCAATCTTGCCTACTGAAGATTGCAGTAAGAATCCAGTCAAGAGTTCCAGACCAGATCAGAAAAGAAGGCTAGGGTTTGTGAACGAAGTGAGAAGACATCATCGGGAGGCTTCAGGTTGCAAGATTCAACACAAAACCAGAGGGTTTTTGTTGAATCATCATCAACAATCATCACAAGTTAACACCGAGATCAATCTAAGCTTCCAATCATCGCGTGAGAGCTCAGATTGATCTAGGGTTTCAGAGAGAGGGTAGAGAAGAAGAAGAAGAGAGAGAGGCGACGGAAAATCAAGAAGAACGAAGAGTGAAGCTTGAATTATCGGTGAAAGAGTGGAGAAAGAGGTTATATAGTTCGGCCACCAGTGATTCGCGTCACAAACGGGCCGGGTCTTGGGTGCGCAAGACCCACCAAACATTATTGTTTGGCAAGAGTGGTAGCTTCATTGGTGTTATACCCCAATTTTGTCCCAGTTCTTTTAATAGGTTTTAATTTGGACTTTTTCAACCATTTTATTTTGGATTTTTTCTGAAATTACATAAAATAGTAGTTTTTTGCGTATTTTCGGGTGTTAGTTTTTAGCTACTATTCAAGGAAATTTCTCTCCTTGGACCACGCTTATACGATCTGAACGGTGAAAGTGAAGACATATTTCCCACTAACCCGCCAAAAAATGAAGACGATCCGACGGTTAACGAATCCGAATCGCACTTTTACGATGAGAGGTTTGAGAAAAACGGACCAAAAATCGCGCAAATTATTGCAAAGACAACTTCTCTCTCCTCAGACCTTGTTTCGACGATCCGAACGGTGAAAGCGTAGATATATTTCATTTAACCTTGTTAAGTACTCCGATGGCTTACTGGTACTGTTCACAAAGAGCCTTCCAACATAAATGCCATAAAAAAGGAATACATTTGATATCAACTCAGGTCCACCTTTTAGCCCAACATATGTTAAAATAAAGAAAATTTTCAGTACCGTAGCTCCTCTTTTTCAGGATCATATAACTTGAAAAATAGTAATATTTCATCTTTTGTCTTCTCAGAAGGTGTAATGGGACGTAAATCCCAAATAACATTGTAGTTTGTCAGCAGGACTGTGATGGGTGATGTTTCATGCTAACAAAAAGGTTAACGTTAAGCTTCAAGCCCAAATGGCTTCTGCGCGGTAGGACGTCTTAGAGTTTGAGAGGTGAAGATTGTTGTTTTAGTCCCACATCGCTCGCATATAAAAGGGGTTGAGAGGTGAAGATTAGGAGGGATCATTGGCGGGTTAAGTGATCTTTGGGTCAAAGCGATAGCGCCCATTTCACTAAAAAGCCTGTCTTTGATCATTTGGACGTTTTGAGCCGGCTTTCCGATTCTCAAAGCGGTTCTTGCGGTCTTGGAGTCAAAATGGACCAGATAGAGTCCCGGTTTGCTTAGTCCTGCCTCGCACTCGCCGAGTCCAAAGTTAGTTTTGTATTTATTTTGTTTGTTTTTATGTACATATTTATTTATCATTTATTTATAATATAATCTATTTATTTATTTGTTTATGTATATATCTATTCATATTTATTTATGTATATAGTTATTTATTATATATTTTTTTTAGCCTAGTATTTATTAATTATCGCTTTTTGTCTTTTTTTATGCTAAAATTAGTTTATTTCTTTAAAATCAAATAAAGACTAAGTCGGTTGTACAACCTAAGTTAGTCATCATCCTAGACCAATGAGCTGCATAGTTCAAGAATCCTAAAAATTTATAAAAATATAAATAAATCATTTCTCCCAAAAATAAAAGACTAAGTCGGTTGTACAACCGAAAGTTAGTCATCATCCTAGACCAATGAGTCAGATGATTCAAGAATTCTAAAAACTTATAAAAATTGTAAATAAATCATTTTTCCTAAAAATAGGGACTAAGTCGGTTGTACAAACTGGGTTAGTCAGCGTTCTAGAACTAATGAGCTGTACAGTTCAGGAGTTCTAGAATACCTATTCTAAAACCAACTCACCTCACATCAAACAAACGTCTTTCAAAAGTAGGGGACTAAGTCGGTTGTACAATCGGGTTAGTCAACGCCCTAGAATCAAAGTGAGTCTGCATAGCTCAAGGAATCCTAGGACCCCTACCCTAAAAAATACCAACCAACAAACATTTTTCAGGAAGAACTACGTAGTTTTGATTCCTCCATTGCATCCGGAGGTACGTAGGAGCAAGACTCAACTCTTGTCAAACACTAAAAACCAAAAACTTAAATAAGTTTTTTTTCTCTATAGATAAAGGGTAATCATTAAATAAATCTTAATTAATTAGACAATGGATGTCGTGGGGTGCTAATACCTTCCCCACACATAACGACTCCCGAACCCTAATAATGTTTTGTCCTAAAACTTAAAGGGATTTTCCGAATTTGCCCTTAAACTAAAATTTGGTGACGGCTTCCTTTCGAACTTCGAAGAATCCTTTCCCGGATTTTTCGGTCGCTACAGCTGGACTGGGTAATTTGCAACACTGGGCTTTGCAAATTACACCCTCCTCAGTGTACTGATACACCTCCTGCAAGTAAAACAAGTAAAAATTAGAAAAATTCAATATGGTATAATTCAGAGCAAAGATAACGATCCAGGGCAACTTTCTAACTCTACTCTGTGTTTTTCTTAAGTTCTTTAAACTTTCTTTGTTTTTTAACCCTCGCATGCTGTGAAATTGTGCAAAGCATCGCTTTCTAACTCAGGTGTGTGTTTTAAAAGTGTAAAATCGCAGGAATGGGAAAAGAAGACAGCTATGTTCCCAAACTCAATGGGAACAACTATGATACTTGGGCTATTCAAATGAAGCCTATATTGGGATCACATGGATGCCTCTACTTGGTAAAAGAGGGTCTCACACCTCCTGCTTAATGCTACCCTCGCACAAAAGAAAGAGTTCATTCATCAGCGTAAATGAAGGACTTCAGGGCTCTGCTCTCATCCACAGGCATGTGGAGAGGAAGACTTTGAAAAGGGTAAGTGGATCGTGAGACTTCTAAGGCAAGCATGGGATGCTCTAGAACACTACTACTGTGGAGCAGCTCCAATCAAGGAAGAGAAGCTGCAAGCTCTAAGAGCACAGTATGAAAGTCTTAAAATGAAAAAAGATGAAAAGGTAACTGATTTCTTCAACAGAGTGAAGAAGATCAAAAATGACATGGCTCTCCAAGGAGAAGCTTGAAAAAATTCAGCAGCGTAAAGATTCTCGATCAATGCCAAAAAGTGGTATGCGGTGACCAACACTATAGAAGAAACTACAAAAAACGTAGGCCTGAAGCTAGAGGAGCTCCAGGGAAAACTAGAGGCCAAAGAGATAAGGCTGGAAATTCTAGGGGAAGAATCAGATGATGAGGACCAAGCCATGTATGCAGCTAAAGCTAAGGGCAAGAAAGGTAAAAAGGGAGGTAGCAGTAAAAAGTCTAATAGTTGTTGCGCCCAAAAGTCTCCGATGAGTTTTCTTCTGCTTACAACTTTTTAAAACAATGAAGTCGCCACCAATATTTTTTATAAGGAAAATATTGAAGAAAAACCTTTTGGGAAGGCATATGGTCTTTTGGAAAACCTAAGATTTGGGTTCTGGGGTCTCATAGGTGGGGAAGGTATTAGCACCCCACATCTCCTTTCACCGAAAGGGAACCTTTAATTAAACGTGTGGTATTAAGTGTTGATTTGAAAAATACTTGCCTCTCGATTAAATAGACTTAAGGAAAACTTTTATTTGCGGCGCCGACGAGAGTTAGCCGCTGGACTTTTTGGAAGGGAAGATGTTTTTAGTTTGTTGTGCTTGACGGAGGGGGATCCGCTCCTACGATCTCCAAAGCGATGGAGAATTCAAAGCTACGTAGTTTTGGGTTTTTATTTTTATCTTGTTTAATTGTGAAAACTGAGCTTTCATGATGATCAATTGAGCGAAGGCTCCAAGTGACCACCATTAGCACTCCCTTGTTAATAATCATGCAAGCAAAGGCTTCGCAGGACTACTAACAAAGTTTTTTGATTTATTGAAAAAAAAAATTAGACGAATTAGGCATTCATGATGATCAATTGAGCAAATGCTCCAAGTGATCACCACTAGTTTCTCATTGTTAATAATCATGCAAGCAAAGGCTTCGCAGGACCATTAACAAAGTTTTTTTATTTAACGAAAAGTTTTTAGAAAATTTAGGCATTCGTGATGATCAACTGAGCAAAGGCTCCAAGTGATCACCGCTAGTTCTTTATTGTTAATGATTATGCAAGCAAAGGCTTCGCAAGACCATTAACAAAGTTTTTGATTTAATGAAAGTCTTTAGAAAAATTAGGCATTCATGATGATCAATTGAGCAAAGGCTCCAAGTGATCACCACTAGTTCCTCATTGTTAATGATTATGCAAGCAGAGGCTTCGCAAAACCACTAACAAGGTTTGATTTAATGAGAAATTATTTGAGTTGAAAAAGAATTAAAACGAGAAAAAGGTGAAAATTAAGTAAATGGGGTGTTATTAGTTACAGTGGGGTTGTGTAATCGAATGGGTGTAAAAAGCAAGCCTGGGGCCAGATATGGGAGCCCAAAGATAACCGGGCTTAAGTGAGGAGGTTGTATGCGTTAATTCACTGGGTACAAATAGTAACTGATAAATTAAAAACAAATAAGTTTAGAGACCCATATAGGCCCAAAACTAGAAAAACCCTAAAAGCTCATTTCCCTCTCTCCACCTTCCAGATGCGCCGTGAGAGAGAAAGGTCGCGGCGGAGTTTTTCACGGCTTTCTACGGCAGAGAGAGATCGCACGGCCCGATGGAAGAAAGGAAGAAGACCGGGACACGCGAACCGTGGAGGTGGCCCGCGACGGTCAGAATGGGCGCCGACGGAACTGGGTCGCTCACCGAGAAGACGAGGTACACTACGAGCCTTCGCGGCGACGCATGGACTTCCGTGTTCGCTTTTTCTTCTTTTTTCGCTTGTTTTTTTGCTTTCTTCTCTTCTACTCCATTCCTTTGTAGGTTTCTAGTTTGTTTTTTTTTTTTAGAGATCGAGGTGAACGAGGTAGGGTTTCGTGGTGGTGAGTTGGTTCGCAACCGGGTAGGTGGTAGGAGGAGGAGAGATAGAGAACGACAAAGGGAGAGAGGGGGACAACGGTTTTGGGTTGATTGGCGATGGAAGAGAGAGGGGGCTGGTGGTTGGATTGATTTGCGATGGGTGAGAGAGGAGGCCGGTGGTTTCGTGACCGTGGTTTAGTTGATGATTGATGGTGGCCGCTGGTGGTGGTTTTGGTGGAGGTGGGATAACCGAAGGTGGTGTGGTTGAATATGGGTTTGTGAAGGTCTGGGGTGGCAAAGCGTGTCTACCTTTTCTCGGATCTGCTTTTTCTCTTTTCTCGACCGTGTTGTTTGGCCGATTAGGTTTCACGCTGAGACCCTAATTTCGCGGCAAATCCTTGTCTTTGAAATTCGTGTCCTTTTCCCGCCGCCGTTGATCGCTTTTTTATATTAAAATTCTAGGTTTAGTCATTAATGACTTTGAATGGGCTTTGATCGCGCTTTTTAGGTTTGGAGTGGAGCGACTGTGCCCAACTACTTGGAGAGCTGTTGTCGAACCTCGATTTGTCGCTTCGCTTCTCGTTGTTTATTTTTTTATTTTTTTATGTAATTTTCGGATTTAATTATTTTTGTACATTTTGTGTTATTATTTTTGTATTTTTCTGACATTTGGACATTTGGACTCTCCTAAGTTGTAATAGAAATTAAATAGATTTTTTTTGACATTTTTGGATTATATATGCTCAAAATAACTTAATTGTACAAAATAAGAATAATAATAAAAAAAGGAGTCAGCCGACTACAAAGGTGAGAACAGCGCGACTAGAGAAACACACTCAAAACGAGACCCAAATAGAAGAAATGGGCTCACTAACTAAAAACACCGAAAATTAATTCGAACCACGCCCCGCAGGCCCAAGCCAAAATGGTAAGCGGCTTAAATAAGCCCACTTAGGTTCGATTTGGCCCAAATATCGAGATTAAACTGAAGAATGCGCGAAAAGATCGAATATTCACGCGCATGCCTAGCTTAAGTAACGGTATTTTGGTTTAATTGAACGGATAATTGAAATTGGCTTAAATTAAAAAAAAAAGACACTATTCTAACTACTTGTAATCGCGTGATCTCGAAAAACAAGTTGAATAAAGCAAGTGACGAAAGGAAGACGGACAAAATTAGGGTATTACAAGAATTCTAAGAGCAAGTCGTAATTCTAACTCTTCTACTAAATCTAATTCATCTAAAAATAGCAATGCATCTAAGAAAAAGGATAAATCTAAGGTACAATGCTATAGTGTGTGACAAGATGGGGCATTATGCCACCGAATGTCCCACCGTAAAGGGCTCTAAGCCTAAGGAGTCGGGTCAAGCCAATGTGGCTAAGGAGGACGCCGACTCAGACATCGATGAATCGACATCGCTATGCTGCAAAGAAGATGCTTTGTGATGAACCTAATGCAACTAAGCCTAAGAAGGATAGGATTAAAACTAAGAAAGGAAAGGAATATGTTGTTTTAATAAGAATGTGTAGGGACGGGAAAACTATAATGTAAACTGGTACTTAGACTCAAAGATGTTCTAATCATATGACAAGTAATAAGAAATGGCTAATTAACTTTGATCCCACAGCTTAGAATTGCTATTAGGTGTGCTAATGGTAAGACTATAGTCTCTAAGGGCAGAGGAATATAGAACTAACTAGAGTTGATGGGGAAAAGGTAATTATCTATGATGTGTTGTATGTTCCTGAGATAAGTTGCAATCTAATCACTTAGGATGCTTAATTGAAAAAGGGTTTTCTTGCCTAATGAAAAATGCTAAGTTGAAATTGTTTGATAAAGAGGATAAGCTAATTCTAACTACTCAACTAGCTAATAATAGAACATTTAAAACTAGTATAAGCAAGACTGAGGCACTGTGTTTAAGTGCCACCATCGACAAAGATGATACTAGTTTATGGCATAATAGGTTTGGACATCTTCACTATAAGGCTCTAGATAACCTAAGTACTAATGAACTAGTAAAGGGGTTACCTAAGATAGCTAACACTAAAGAAAAGTGCACTACATGCTTAATGAGTAAACAACCTAGGAAGAACTTTAAGAAACAGATTGAACACAGATCTAAAGACTTATTGGAAGTTGTGTATTCTGATTTGTGTGGTCCTATGGATACTCCATCTATAGGGGGGAACAAGTACTTTGTAACTTTTGTGGATGAATACTCAAGGAAGATCTGGGTATATCTACTCAAGTCCAAAAGTGATACTTTCAATGTGTTTAAGAAGTTTAAGGCTATGGTTGAAACTCAAAGTGGTAAGAAACTAAAGGTATTGAGGACTGATGGTGGTGGTGAGTATACTTCAAAGGAGTTTGAAGAGTACTGCACCACAGTGGTGTTGTTCATGAGGTAACTCCACCATATACCCACAAAGACAAATGGAGCAAGCGTAAAGGAGAAACAGACTATCCTAGAAATTGCTAGGAGTATGGTAAAACCAAGGGACTACCCAAAAGATTATGGGCGTAGCAAGAGAAGGATCGCTGCCTATATTCTAAATAGGTGTCCTACAAGAGGTTTGAAGGCTAAGGTGCCCGAAACTATGTGGGAGGTGAAATACCATGCGATCTCACTGAAGGTATTTCGTTGGCTTGCCTACACCATATACCGATAGTAAGAGATCTAAACTGAGGATAAGAGTAGACTCTAATCCTAGTGGGATATCATCCTGTGGGGTTACTGTGCTACTAGATCCTAATACTAATAAAACCGAGGTGTCTAGAGATGTGGTAGTGCTTGAAGACAAGCAGCTGGATTGGGAGAAAGTCAATGTGTAGGTTCAAAGTGGACTCTACAACCATTGAGGAGGTCTTTAACACCGAACCAAATTCCGTGACACTAATTTCGATGAAGAGGATCCTCGTTTCTACCTAATGATGATCCTATGTTACCCGATGTGGACCAAAATCTACATGAAGAGGTAAATGAGGAAGGTGAACAGGAACCTGAACAAGGTGTGCAGGCTCTTCCTAGGCCTCAAAGAGAGAGGAGACCATCTAGAGGATGCTAGACTTTGAAATGAACATGGATAATTAGGTTACTGAGGATGGTGACTTGGTTCACTTTGCTATGGTGGCTGATTCTGAGCCTTTAGACTATGTGGAGGCACTAAAGTCTAAGGAATGGAAGAATGTCATGTTAGAGGAATTGTCCTCTATTAAGAAAAATGGTATTTGACTCTAACACTTCGCCCAAAGGAAAGAAGGCAATAAGTGTTAAATGGCTCTTTAAACCAAGTTGGATCCTAGTGGCAAGGTTGTCAAACACAAGGCAAGGCTTGTTGCTAGAGGTTCCAAAACAGAAAACAGGAATAGACTTTGAAGAAGTCTTCTCCCGTGGCTAGGCATGAAACTATCGATTAGTTATCGCTTTAGCTTGCTATAAAGGTGGGGCTTGCATCACCTAGATGTTAAGTCCGCTTCCTAAATGGTCCTTTGAAGAAATCGTCTACATCTCCCAACCTCCCGGTTTTGAGATAAAAGGAAAAGAAGATCACGTGTGCCTACTGTGCATAAGGCACTATATGAGTCTAAAACAGCTCCAAGAGCCCGGAATAAAAGGATTGATGGTTTCTTTGTGAACAAAGGGTTCACAAAATGCACCAAAGGAACATGGTGTCTATATTAAAGGTACTATGGATACTAACTTAATTCTTATTTGCCTATATGTAGATGATATGTCACGATCGGGAGCAATGGAAGGCTAATAGAGAATTCAAGGAAACCATGCAAGTCGAATTTGACATGACAGATCTAGGGAACTTGCCTACTTCCTAGACTAGAGTTCTTAAAGATACCTGAAGGTATTATACTTCATCAAAGGAAGTATGTCAAAGAAATACTAACCAAGTTTTCTATGACAGAATGCAACAAAGCCCTAAATCCAGCTGAGGGAATACTTAGTAAAAAGGAGGGTGAAAAAGGTTCTAAGGTTGACCCAACCTACTATAGACAGATTATCGGTTCTCTTAGATACTTGTGTCACTCTAGACCAGATATTCTATTTGCAATCGAATGGTCACAGATTTATGACGTAACCTCTACAAATCCACCTAAATGCTGCTAAGAGAATTCTAAGGTATGTACAAGGCACAATAAACTATGGCTTGTTCTTTCCTAAAGCTAAATCCTCTATGCCTTCTACATCTACCCCTTCTTCTACTCCTACATTCTCTACTACACTAGAAGGTTACTCAGATTCGGATTGGTGTGGAGACCAATTGGACAGAAGAAGTACATCGCAGTATTTCTTCAGTTTCTAGGTTCTCCAACTGCTGGAGTTCTAAAAAGCACCAATTGTGGCCTTATCAAGTTGTGAGGCGGAATATGTTTCTTCCTGTAGTGTTGCAACACAGGCAGCATGGTTGGAATCACTTCTAAGTGAACTACAAGTGAAGTCAAGGAGACTCCTATACTATGGATGACAACAAGTCAACAATTTGCCTAGCAAGGAATCCTATTGCACATGGCGTAACAAAGCACATAGAAACAAGGTTCCACTACTTAAGCGGAACAAGTGGCTAAAGGCAACCTAAGTGGTAGAACACCGCTTCTACAAAAGATCAACTAGTCGACATGTTTACAAACCCTTGAAAGGGGAAAGTTTTACTAAGCTTAGAGTGGAAATAGGTTTAATTGCATTTACTAAGTTTCTGGTTGTACAACCAAGTTAGTCATCATTCTAGACCAATGAGTCAGACAGCTTCAAGAATCCTAAAAATTTATAAAATTGTAAATAAATCATTTTTCCAAAAATAGGGACTAAGTCTGGTTGTACAATGGGTTAGTTAGTCTGCTTCTAGAACTAATGATCTCAGATAATTCAGAGTTCTAGAATACCTATCCTAAAACCAACTCACCTCACATCAAACAAACTTCTTTCAAAAAACCTCAAAAATACTTTCAAAAATAGGGACTAAGCTCTTGTACAATCAAGTTAGTTCAAGGCCCCAGAATCGTTGAGTCAGATACTCAAGGAATCCTAGGACCCCTACACTAAAAAAACACCAACCAACAAACCTTTCTCGTGAAGAACTACGTAGCTTTGATTCCTCCATTGCATCCGAGGTACGTAGGAGCAAGAGTCCACTCTTGTCAAGCACTAAAACCAAAAATTTAATTAAGTCTTTTCCATCAGAAATAAAAGGGTAAATATTAATAAAGCGTAATTAATTAGACAGTGGATGTCGTGGGGTGCTAATACCTTCCCCACGCATAACGACTCCTAACCCTAAACTTGTCTTGTCCTAAACCTAAAGGGATTTTCCGAATTTGCCCTTAAACTAAAATTTGGTATGCTTCCTATGAACCTTTCAAGAATCATTTCCGGATTTTTTTGGCCGCTACAACCTTTGTAAGGTTGAATCTCTCTTTCTTTACGCTTTCTTCATGTTTCACTTTGATTTGTTATCGCTTGCGTAAACCCTAACTTTTCTACAATGTGCTTGCAGTGAAGAACAACACGATAGAATCCTCAAAGTGGTCAAGAAAGGTAATCTCACACACCTTGTGCTTCTTGATTTGTCCTTTCTCCGAACCGAGTGAAAAGCCCTAATTTTGTGTTCTTTACTTGCATGAATCGATGAGCTTCACCTTTCAAGCTCAACCTGCAATACTTTCTCACAATCACACCTTCAAGAAGACCTTCCATGTGTAATTCCTCTTCCTTACCTCTATTCCTTTCTCTTCTAGTTTCAACCACGAAACCTAATTCTAACAAAGTTGTTTTTCTCTTGTTCTTGCGAGGTACAATCACTCTTTGATTATACAATCGAACCGTAAACTTTATCAAAGAAGACGTAAGATCTTGGAGCTTACGTAACAGAAAGTAGTAGTGTAAAAGTAAAGTAGAATAGAATGCTTAGAGAAAATTTAAAATCAGAAAGCTATTTTTCATTGTATGATTTATGTATGTACAATATGTATTTATATTCACTGAAACTAGTTATTAGAAATAGTTTGTTGCTACTCAACAAACTAAGTTTGTTACAATAACAAACTAGATAGTTAGTTAGTCTTTCTAACTTCCCATATGTTTATTATGTAACTACCAACTGCTATTTGTAATTATAGTTGTTGGGTTTTTTTTAATTAAGCTTAGGTTTGAATTTGATTATAAATCCAACAATTCTCGCTTCATCTTCTCTCGCTTCTTCCTAAACATCCTTACCCCAACCAATGAAATGGAATGACAACAGGCCCAACCCAAGACTAAGCGAGAAATTCCTAATCACCCTTCATTATCGTGGAACTCGTCACCACTAGGGAATATGGTGTTGTGTTTCGTTGTCTAAAACATATCTTTTGTAAGTCGAATAGTGGACATCACATTTGCTCAATCAAGGAAAAGGCGCAGAAGAAGGTTCGTTCTAAAGCGGAGAGTGGGCGAAAGACGTGGAGTGTTTACGCTACCGCAAGTACATGTGTGGAGATTACTGGTTGTCCGTTATTCGCCATGGGATCCAAAGCGACGACGACGTTCACGCAATGGTGAAAGCTAAAGCTACTGATCCTGATTATTCGTAGGTTTTAGTTTCCAGTTGCTGTTACAATTTCAATTATACTTTTAGTTAAGTTAGCTTAGTCTCATTTGTATCGGATGTTGTTCTTAGGCTTGCTCCTTTTAGGCTTAATTGTTATATCTAGAGCTTTAGTCATTCTTAATGCTTTTCATCCCTCAGTGGACATGGTGATGCTTCTATGTAAGCCAATATCTTACATGTTGTGTAATGTTTCAGTGGTCTTTGCTCATGATCAATGAAATGTTACATATTTGACAAAAAAAACTTTGTCCACAAGTAGTAAATTGGCAATAAAGCCAAGGGCAAAATTGTAAATTACAATGGAACCAATAATTGAATGGCTATTCTTCGCCAACTCATCAGCAACGGAATTGATCACGCTACCAACACAATTCCAATGTAGCTCAATCTCTCCATCTTCTCTAATAGCTAAAGCTTCATGAATCAAGTGTTGCACCTGATTGTTGCCATGACTTCTACGAGAGAGAAGATCAAAAGCTTCAGTTGAATCAACCTCCACTATTAATCTTCTACAGCCAGCATTGCGAGCCAAGCACATCCCATGAAGAACACCAAAGAATCTCGCATTCAAGCGGCGTAACACCGCAATCTCGCATTCAATGTCGGAGAGAAGGCAAGTATGAAATCGCCATGATCGTCTCTCAGTATATAAATATTTCTTCAGTATGCATAAAAAAAAAAATTCTTTAGTGGTTACGCGCAAATTTTTTTACTTCAAACTAATTAAACACATTTTAATAAAAACAAATCTCGTTAATTTCATTTAGTCAAATTATGTTAATTTCATTTGGTCAAATTCCACATGTTAAGAGAATCCAAATTCCACACCATATTTATCAATCGGTGAAATTAACACTTTGTATATCATTTGGTCAAATTGTCTTAATTTAATTATTTTGTTCCACGTGAAAATAACATACCAAGTGCTGATTAAACACATTTTAATAAAAACAAGAGTTAAATATGTTTTTGGTCCCTATAAATATAGAGAATTTTGTTTTTAGTGCTATATAAATTTTTTTTGACACTTTTGATCCCTACATTATTTTTTTTGCAGACTTTTAACCCCATCGTTAGTTTTCACTAATCTGCCGATACGACATGACATGAGTTATGTGGCAATTTTTGATGAGCTGGCATGCTATGTTGGATGCCACCTCATTTGCTGCCTACCACATAATTACAGGCTCAAAAATAAATAAAAAACAAATCAAAAAAGTAAAATTAAAAACATAAAAATCCAGATCATATCCTCTTCTTCCTCTTCGCCGACCTTCTTCCATCTTCAATCTATCAGATCCTCTTCTTCCATCTTCAAACACAACACAATACATCGAAATACCAACACCCAAACACCCGAAATAACCGTCGACGAAACCTCTTCCACCGCAAAAACCCATCGTCCCATATCTGAAGGAGAGCAACAGTTAAAAACAGATTTTTTTTAAAGTTAAACACAAAGATGAAGAATGTTGAAATTCACTTATATGTTAAAAACTGAATATAACGATTTGAAACTCATTTCCATCTAAAAGTTGAAACTCATTTTCCATCTAAATTTAAAATCTATTTTCCTCAAAATGAATACAACAATTTAAGCATGAGTTTATGAATGATAGATTGAAGTTGGAAGAAGGCCAGCAAGAGGAAGAGGATTTAATTTGGGTATTTGTTTTTTAAATTTTTAAGAGCCCTTCTTTTCTTCACTTTTGAGGATTTAATCATTAAAACAAGAAAAAAAAACCTTTCATTTTTGCTTTTGCGAAGAAAGCTGTGTGGGATCAAGAAAAACACTTTCAACATTTCAAACAGATGAAGAAAAGAGGATGAATCTGTGGGATAGATAATTGTTTGAAGAAATTCGTGTGTTTTTAGATTGAGAGAGAGATAAGTGTTCAGCATTTTTTTTCTAATTTAATTGTTATCTTGCTTTATTCGTTTTACATTTTAACTTAGGTGGCAGGAATTTAATGACATGGAATCCAACATAGCATGCCAACTGATCAAAAATTGTCACATAAATCTTACCAAGTCAGCACCATTAGTGAAAACTAATGACAAGGACTAAAAGTACAAAGAGAAAATAAAGTAAAGATCATAAGTGCCCAAAAAAATTTATATACTAACAACAAAATTCATTATATTTACAAAAATATATTTAACTCTAAAAACAAATCTCAAACATAGAAATTTCATTTGGTCAAATTGTGTTATTCAAAAAGTGCTAGAGTCCTTTGAAAAAAAATCAACAAATATGTGAATACCTGTAAAGCACAGAATTTTATCCAAATAAAATTCTCTTGAATCTTTACTATTAGGTTAACAATTACAATACATCGAAAATTTATATATTGAGGATTCCTACAAAATGCAAAGAATCTTTACATATCAATGAAATGAACAAATTGAAAGATGAGATAAAAGCTGTCACTTCTCTCTAAATGGAGACTCCCCAAACCTTTGAGGTTTTGATTACAACTGTCACGTGCGGCGAACAGAAATATTTCAGGCACCATAGCACTCCGTTTCCAAATGCACATACCACCACATCTGATTCCAACCAACACGTCAACAAAAGCTCCGCCACCACCTCAGCCTCCAACCTACACCTCAACAAGCTCGACCACAAACAAATGGCCAAAATTTGTTATTAGTGAGCAAAAAGGTGAACACCAATCTTTCCATTAAGAAATGATGGGTGTTCACCTTTGCTCATCATAGAAATTTCATCACAAACATTAGCTCTCAAAATATCTGAGCAGTTTTCATTATTTGTTGGGTTAAAATAATAGAGTTTTTGGGTACCCAATCAAGAGACTGATATTCTTCATTTACGAAGAAAACAACACATAAAAGGCTACTTAAGTTTAAACATTGTTTAAGTAGGGAAGGCATCAGATAATAAGCGGAGATTTTGATCTTCACAGGAATCAGTGTGTAGGATAAGAAATTTTTAACATCACTTGCCAACCTGTACACAACAATTAAGTACTTAAAACATAAAAAAAAATCATTATATAAAAAAAGTTAATAATAGATAATGGCATCAGATAAATAAAGTATAGAGTCAGCAATTCTTATGATCAGTATATCAATAAGCGGTTTATACAAAAAATCATCAATTGCCATTTCCATTCTCTACAAACATCAAAAAAATTACACTAAAAAGGGATTTTGTTTTGCATTTCGGTAGGTCCATTTGACACATTGCAAGTTTCAAAAGTGTGGAATTAGCTGGTAAGTCAACCATTTTGATCTCTGCATCTGTTATATCTCCACTTTCATTAAAATTACTTACATATGGAGAGGGTAAACAGATGCACAGCATCACCGAGAAACAAATCAAAAGAAAATAAAAGAAAATTCAATAAATTCAAAGTTTGCAAATCAACAAAAGCCTCAGTCAGCCAGAATTTCACATCAAGTATTCAGACGGTAATTCCAATGCATTTTTAATCATCATCGGCTTCTGATAATAAAATACACAGCAAAATAAACAAAAACAATGAATCCATAAAGGGAATGTAATCGCACAAAACGGCTCCACAGATTATAAGTATGAAATCCATAGATTCCTATCAAAGATGCGAAACAAATGAAAATCACTATTGTTTTTGGTCTAATCATAGCATCACAGGTCAATGCTAATATAGCTACCAGGGACGTGGCATCAGACCAATTCTCAAACAAAATAAATGAAATATATAATTTATATAATTATTATAAGAAAAACCCTCAGGGACCCGTTTAAAATCACACACACAGCACCGAATAGAATAGAATGAACTCGACAAATACCAATAGATATCCTATTAGTAGGTGAGAGCATTCAAGGAATGAACTCAACCGATATCAATAGATTTCTCTATTCATAGGTGAGCGCATTCAGAGAATGAAATCATCCAATACCAATATATTTTTCTATTATATGGTAAGTGACCGCATTCTTTGAATCGGTGCTGCTGTTTAGAGTGTCATACGGCACTTCCTATCAATTTTGGGAGATTCTCCTCACAGGGCAATTTTTCGAAAGATGAAACCCTAATTTACAAAACCTAACAAAAAATTTGAAGAAACTATTGACTAAATTACTCCTTGTAGCATGAAAATTTCGAAAATTGAAGAACAAATGAATTTAGGAACGTCTGAAAGCAAAAGTCTAAGAAGACAAATGCAAAAATTTCTCGGTTCCAGTTTATATTGGCAACGTTCAGCACTGAGATCGCTATGGAAATAAGCGTAACAGCGACTCTAAAATGTTGCCTTTTTCATTTAAAAGCATACAACGATTGAGAAAATCAGAAAGTTCGATAAATAACTGTGCAACAATGAAAGTAAACCCTAATTCTAAAATTTGAGAATTGGTGTATCGAGAGAGTAAAAGAGGCCTCAGATTTAAGAATTGGAGTATCAATCAGAGAAACCGATGAAGGTATCTCAGATGGTACGGACAATACATTCATACATCACCAGCCAATGGGAAATAAGAAAACTAACTACATAAACACTAAACAGAAGAGAAATGAAAACGAAGAGAGAATAATGAAACAGCTTTTGATGAGAGGAGAGGAGACGAGAGGAGAGGAGAGGAGAGCTTGCTTACAATGGTGCGGGGCTGTGGAATAAATAGGCGAAAGTGAGAGCAAACCCTAATTCCTTCGCGTCGATGAAGAAGGGTGCAGGTTTAAGCCCAATTTCTTTCTATGACCACTGTATAATCTCTTTCCCCCTGACTAACTTATTTTCTTCACCCCTTAATTACTAACACAACACCGACAGGAACATTTTCAATAAATATGATGCTTCTAAGGAGGAAATCAAATCTCTCTCCAGAAACAACCGAAATCGATCGTAGCGACGCAGAAATGCCATGAAAGTAGTTAAGATTAAATCAGTCAGTATTAAATTACAATTGTTGTTGAATTTTTATTTTATGCTACATCATACGATCATATTTAATAGTTCATCGGTGAGAGATTTGATTTTCTCTATCTCTATCTCTCCGTTGTGGGGGTTCACTTCTGGATTACAACAACCTAGCTTAGGTCTTCTTTGAAACTCACGTTTGTTTCTTGTTATTCTGTTTTTATTTCTCATTTGTTTCACTTTTGGATTTAGAGCATCCTAGCTTGGGTATTTTGGATTTGTTACAACCACGTCTGAGGAGAAGCCCTTGGAATAAAAGATTGATTCAACGCTTGGCCCACAACTATCTTCAGTGGGCCTCATTGGTTCACACTACCATCAAGGGGGAAAAGAAGCTTAATCATATGGAAGGAGGCTCTCTAGCCAAGGCAAATCCTAATAAGTTTGAAGCTTGGGGTGATGAAGACTCCTTTATCATGACCTGGTTGTGGCATTCAATGACTCCAGAAGTCACTCACAATTGTATGTTTTTCTCTGCTGCTAAGGATATTTAGGAGTAGTTAACACCCCCAAAAATAATTAAGTTGTGGGCTGAGTAAGAGAAAAAGGAAAAAAAACTAGGACACCGAGGTGTACCACTAGATAGAATCATGTCATACCCTGATTTTGTCCGACTAGTTGAAAATCAAATAAAATTGTATTTTTGTAAACGCTCAATTTTAACGAGCATTTTTTTTCTCGTTTCCAGAAACCCCCAAAACATGTGTCTCGTTGTGTAGGTTTCAAATTCCCATCGCGTGCGCGTGTCGTTTCTAATCGTGTGCGCGTTGTGATTCTTGTCGACGCTGCGCCGCCGTGTCTCGCCGTGGTACGCGTGTTTATCTTATTAATTGTTATCTCTATACAGTCAAATAATTAAGCTTGTCTAAATCTTTTTTTTCATTATAATACAAAATTACATGTTACACATCAAAAAGAAAGAGGAAAAGTCAAACAAAAATTTTAACAAAGTATAGGCAGATAGGGAGACGTTGCTGAAGTTATTTTGAGCTGCAAGCTCAAGCTCTTTCATCTTGTCTCTTTGACTCTTTCACATTTTAGGCAAAAACAGTTTCACTTTTGCAGCACCACCTTGCTTGCCCACAGATCGCCCACTCGTCCCTCGCAGATTGGTCTCCCATGAGTGTGGTTCCTCTGCTCAACACCAACACCTACACCACACAAACCCCACTATAAATACACACATTGAAGCACAAAAAAAAGGGGGGGAGAAGAACACAAACCAAAACTGATGTTGTAGGAGAGAACACAAAAAACGCAGCACACACACACACTGGACAAAAAAGCAAAACAGAAAAAACACACATATAAACAGAGAGGAAGAAGAGGAAACAGTAACACAAACAAAAACAAACACACACCTCCATCACCTTCTTTCTCGGGCCATCGCTCACCATAACCACCACCACAACCACCTCCAAAACACCACCACCGCCAACGTTTTCTCTCCGTCGCGAACCCCGTCGCCCAAAGACCTTCCTTTTTATCTATCGCCACTACGCCGCCGCCGCTCTCTCCTGACCTTTCCTCTTCCCTCCTTCGCTGCTCGCCGCTCTCTCTCACTCGCGAGCTCCTCCTCCGACAAACGCTTCTCTCTATCTCGCGCAGACCTTCTCTTCCTCGATCTCTCTCTCTCTCTCTCTCTGTTTTTTCGCTTTCAACCATTTTGGCATTTCTCCACCTTTTTTTTTTTCCTCTCTCAAGAACAAAATGGAACGGCGCACGTGAACGAGAGTTTAAGTGTAGGGTTTTTTTTTGCTTTTTTGTTTTGTTTGACAGCTTGGTTCACAAAACTGGGCTGGGCTTCCTTTTTTTTTTTTTTTTTTTTTTAGTTCCCTTTTTTAACAGGATGATTATAACACCCCCCCACGTTTTTGGTTACAGCCTGTGTTTTTTTTATAAAATGTGGACCTATGTTTCCTTTGGTTCGCATACTTATGATTAAAATATTTTCAAGTTGATTTTATTGTCGTTCTTTGCTTGATGATGTTTAATATTGGTGCTAGTATTTCATTTTAGTGTTAAATGTTATTTTAGTTGTTGATGATAGGCACGTTGATTCTCACTAGTGCCTAGTGCATTTTTCTCAAAGTGAGAGGATTGCTCTATGTGATTCAACTTGGTTTTAGTGTTTATTACTTGCACTTATATTCTAGTTTTATTATTGCCCATTGTTGATGATAAATCATATGATTCCCACTTATGCCTAGTGCATCATGTTTTAAGTGGTGAAGATGATTTTAGATGATTCAACCTTCCCATTTTAATTTCTTAGTGAATAACAAATGAGATTGTATGTTTAGGGTTTAGGGTTCGTGAGATATTGCAAAGGATAGGCTTACCTTAGCCTTGATGCAATTCCTTTTGTTCATGTTATTAAGAAATCATTGCTCACATGTCATTAATTTAATTAAGACCATTCTAGGCCTATGATCAATTGTTTACTTGTTTTCGATGCTACTTAAATTGTCTTGATTTAATTGTGTGTCATCCCTTCAATGTGTATGACCTCCTAATGAAGACGTAAGCCTACTTGCTTGTTGTAGCATAGAGTCATTAGGGTAAATGCACTCCTCCTCACACACGCACAATTGTTTTGAGAACTTTATCTTGCATCCTTAACAATCGAATCTTTGATTGTATCGGCATGTTTAGTCTTAGATGATGTGTGACATACGCATGATTATTTGATTATTGAATATGCTCAAGTTTGCAACCAATCATTGATAATAACTTCACCCTTTTCCCCCAAAATCATTCAAACTCTTTTCTAAGTAACACAAGTTATTAATGATTATCACCCAAAGCCTTGGCTTGTTTGATTGTCATGAACGCTATCAAGAGTATTAGTAATGATCACTCAAAGCCCTTGCTTGCTTGATCATTATGAAAGCTCTCCTTTCTCCAAAACCATTTCAAAACATTTTCATCTTCAAGTTAGAACTACGCCGCTTTGATTCCCATTTGGGATACGTAGGAGCGAGTCCCGCTCTCGCCAAGCGCAACAAGTAAAAAAACATTTTCATAAAGCAAACAAAAGAATCATTTTCAAACCCATTGTTGCTAGTGGCTAATCGTAACCTTTGTCTCGCCTAGCCATTGGTGACAATGTCTTTTCCCAAAAGAACAATAAAGCGGTGATCACCCATAACCTCGTTAGTTTGATCATTCGTGCTAATCAATTTTTTTCAAAAATCACTTTCAAAAGAATAAATAAAAACGAAGTTGCTACCAACGGCCAATCGAAACTTTGTTCGTCGACCACTGGTAAAGTGACTCTCATTTTCAAGAGTACTTAGCGGTGGTTACCCATAACCTCTCGTTAGTTTAATCATTCATTGAATACTGGCCCTATTTCAAAACTCACTAAAAGATAAAAACAAAACCCCTTTTTCAGACAAACAAGAACTACGTAGCTTTGAATTCTCCATCGCACTAGAGATACGTAGGAGCGAGAGGCCAACTCTCGCAAGCGCCAAAAATAAATTTTTTTATTAAGTTTCCCCCATTCGCTTCAAACAAGAAATAGATAGGCAAATCTAGGTATTTTTCAAATTAAACATAAAACCACACACTTAATTAAAGGTTCCCTCTCAGTAGAGAGGACGCGTGGGGTGCTAACACCTTCCCCGCACGTAATACCCCCGAACCCATATCTCTAGTTTTCGAAAGACCATCCGCCTTGTTCAAAAGACCTTTTTTCAATGTTTTGGTCTTAAAATTAAAATATTGGTGGCGGCTTCAAAAAAATTTCACGTTGTATATTGAGAAACCGAAACCGGATTTTTCGGGGTGCAACAAATCACAAGGGAAATTACCAATGGATCGAGCTCAGAAGAGCCCCTCGGGGCAAGCTACATAGAGAAACGCCCCCGAGGAGAGGGTGAGCTCGAGGGGCAATGAGCTAGGCCGGGGAAGAGCTAAGCCTCAGCCTATAGAGTGCCTCGACCCCGATAGCTCGGATGCACTAACCAACTAACCGTGCTAGTGGAGATCATGGGTAGTGGCTCCATTTCTTTAGGGCTCGGGAGCAATGAGAGGCGTTGATCTTTAGTAGATCCAACAGCAGGAAAATGTTGGTTAGGAAAGTGGCCGACGAGGGCCTATGTATATATATAAGGTAGAATGCAATTGGACAGACACACATCAATCAATACAAACCCAAATTTATTTCATTTTTATCTTCTTTACCGCACTATTACTTATGTTTATCTTTATGCATTAAGCCAGTAGAATAATCCAACCCTCGCATCCCATCCACCAAACCTGACCCTTTCTAGAGGAGTCAGGATACACACAGTCGAGGAGTAGAGTTCCCTCATCGGCGCATTTGCTTGAAGAAGCGAGGAATCAAATACTTGTCCAAACCTCTGGCTGATTCCACGGCTAGGACCTAAGAGTTTGATGACAACAAAAAATTGGCACGCAGGGTGGGAGAGACATGGGTGAACAAACAAACACGTTTGATTCGCCTGGACTAGATTATTGTTGGTGTATGCACTTACGCTCTGGCAGGAACCTACAAATGGAGCCATCATCAGCGTCAAAAAAGGCCACTACTACTAAAGCAAAGAACATGGAGTCAGTGGGTGCTTCGGGGACAACCCCCAACGGTGAACACTGATTCGAACGAAAGTTCAGCCCATGACTTTGACGAGTCCATGACCAGAGGAAGGGCCCAAAACGGCTCTGGCGCCGATCTCTCACAAACACAGCCGAAACCCCAAAGGTTAACGGAGGAGCAAAAAGCAAAAGCAAACAGCATCCCCAAAAGTCAGAACGACCCGAAGAGCAGCCTCCGGACGCGATCATTCAAGCTGAGGCCGTGTTTAACAACCCAACCCCGACTTGGGGGGCCATTGTTTCGAATTGGGCCAAGGCCCACTCTACAAAGGAACTTCAGAGCAACGATGCTTGGCGCACCACCACCAGGAATTGGGACAGGCCCAAATTGTTGAATCAACCGGCCTAGTACGCGACAACATCATCAATTGACGGACCAGATCAACACGCCGAATATGACTAAGATACGACAAGACATGTGTCTATAAATGAGAGACACCCTCCAAGTGGGGATGGCAAATGGGTCTGGCCGCCCAATCGACCTGCTTTGCCTTCTACCGTAAAAAGCGGCGGGTGGTTGCGCGAAAAAGTCCCCGAGGGGTTTTTCTTCGTTTACAACCTTTTAAAACAATGAAGTCGACACCAATATTTTTTTATGAGGAAAATATTGAAGAAAAACCTTTTTGGAAGGCGGATGATCTTTTAGAAAACCGGGAGATTTGGGTTCGGGGGTCGGTTAGGCATGGGGAAGGTATTAGCGCCTGTAATACCCTAATTTTGTCCGTCCTTTTTAACTTAAGCCAATTTCAATTATCCAGCTCAACTAAATCGAAAAACCGTTGTTTAAATTAAGCAGCACGCGAATGATCGATCTTTTCGCAAGGCCCTCAATTTAATCTTCGATTTGGGTTTAGTCGTACATATGTAGGTCTACCGAAAGTCATATTTTCTATAAATTTGGCTTGTCTTTTCAATTCAGGTTTAAGAGTGCAACTCTGAATTAATTTTAGTGTTTTTAGTTAATGAGCTCATTTCTTCTATTTGGGTCTCGTTTTAGCGTATTTGTCTAGTCGGGCCCGTTCTCGTCTTTTTGTGTTTGGCCCGACTTTTTTATTATTATTATTCTTTTTGTGCGCTTAATTTATTTTGAGCATATATATATAGTCCAAAATGTCAAGAAATTCTATTTAGTTTTATTTACAATTTAAAAGTGTTTAATAGTCCAAAAATGTCAAAAATAATACTATTTAATTTTTATTACAACTTAGAGAGTCCAAATGTCCAAGTGTCGAGAAAAATACAAAAAAATAATAACACAAAATATACAAAAATAATTAAATCCGAAAATTACATAAAAAATAATAAACAATAGTCGCAAAGAAGAAATGGGGTTCCAAAGAAATGCTCTCCAAGTACTGGGCCGGTCCCGCTCCACTCCAAACCTAAAAAACAACAAAGCCCATTCAAAGTCATTAATTACTAAACCTAGAATTTTAATATAAAAAGCAGTCAACAGCAGCGGAGAGAGGGGAGATTATTTTTTTTACCAACTAACATGGTATCAAAGCAAAAACCCTTTTTTTGCTGCGCCGCTAATACACTCTCCAAATACTTTTTTTGTTTCCAAATTCCTTCTATGTTCCTTCACCTCCAATGGCAGTTTGACTAGTATTCTCAAGTTCAGACATTTCATATCCTCAATAGTAGTCCATTTTACATCTCCTATTTATATTATTGAAGAAAATCGTTGAAGCACAAATTTCATTCCTTGTTGAAATTTTGCCAAATCGTGTTTTCCTTTTCATCATCTACAAAGTGAAACGGTGTTCCTCTCCCCTCGCTCATCATTACATCTTCAATTCTTTGCAGATATGGACCTTTTCGGTTTTCGTAACTCGATCTTCGCCGCAACTTCGACTTCACAACTCAAGTTTAGGTTCCGATTCATCGCAAGCCTTTTCTACATTCAGTTCTCGCTTCCCGTGAGCAAACGTGATCACGCTGCGTAACCTTGTGTCGCCGTGTGTCGGAGTGGCTTTCGTGTTGCACCGACCTTATCTTCTCCCTCACGGTGGTTGTGATTTCTCTCCCATTGGCTCCGACTTCTAATTCTTAATCGATCACCGATTTCGGTAATGTTTATTTCATCCTCCGATTTTGGTACGTCACGCAATTGATGATGGTCGATGATGAAACCGAAAGAAAGAGAGCCAAGCAACAAGAAGAAATCGAATGAACGAACTCGAGGAGTGCAATGGCATTGATTGTGGCGAGATTTTCGCCATTGATTGCGCGGAGAAGGAGTGCGTGCGGCTACCGCTAAGGAAGCCGGGAGAAGGGGAAGCACGTTTTGCTTTTTTTTTAGGTTTGGGCTTCTTACTTTTTTTGTTGTTTATTTTAATATTCGTAATGCTACTTGCACTTACCACTAATTCGCAAGCACTTCTCTTTACTTAAGCCCGGGCCGCATACCGGGCTCCCATATGCGAACTGGGCTTGCCTTATACACCTCCTGTTTAGCTATACCACCCCCCGTAACTAATAACACCCCCATTTTTTAATTTTCACATTTTTCTCGTTTTTTAATTCTTTTTCAACTCAAATAATTTCTCGCTAAATCAAAAACTTTGTTAGTGGTCTTGCGAAGCCTTTGCTTGCATGATCATTAACAATGAGAACCTAGTGGTGATCACTGAGCCTTTGCTCAATTGATTATCATGAATGCCTAATTTTTCTAAAGACTTTCAATAAATCAAAAACTTTGTTTAGTGGTCTTGCGAAGCCTTTGCTTGCATGATCATTAACAATGAGGACCTAGTGGTGATCACTTGGAGCCTTTGCTCAATTGATTATCATGAATGCCTAATTTTTCTAAAGACTTTCAATAAATCAAACTTTGTTAGTGGTCTTGCGAAGCCTTTGCTTGCATGGTTATTAACAATGAGGACCTAGTGGTGATCACTTGGAGCCTTTGCTCAATTGATCAACACGAATGCCTAATTCGTCTAAAAAAAATTCAATAAATCAAAAAACTTTGTTAATAGTCCTGCGAAGCCTTTGCTTGCACGATTGTTAACAATGGAGTGCTAATGGTGGTCATTTGGAGCCTTTGCTCAATTGATCATCATGAAAGCTCAGTTTTCACAATTAAATAAGATACAAAATAAAAATAAAAACCTAGAACTACGTAGCTTTGAATTCTCCATCGCACCTGGAGATACGTAGGAGCGGATCCCCTCCGTCAAGCACAACAAACTAAAAACATTTTTCCTTTCAAAAAAAACCAAAGCGCTAACTCCCGCCAAGCGCGCAAACAAAAATTCATTAAGTCTTTTCAATCAAGAGGCAAATTTAAGTATTTTCCAAATCAATACTTAGAACCACGCATTAATTAAAGGTTCCTTTCAAGTAGAAAGGAGGTGTGGGGTGCTAATACCTTCCCATGCCTAACAGGCCCCTGACCCAAATTTTTCGGTTTTCCAAAAGGCCGTCGCCGCCTTGAAAAGGTTTTTTCAATATTTTCCTTAAAAAATATTGGTGGCGACTTCATTGTTTTAAAAGTTGTAAACGAAGAAAACCCTCGGGGACTTTTTCAGGCGCAATACCGCGACTCCACTCGGGACTTTTTCTAAGTGGGTCGAGCCTAACTAATTAAATGTGTGGTTTGTGATTTGATTTGGATACATTGTTTGCCTCTATCTCTTTCGGTTTCCTTTTCTTTCTTATCATGTTGTATGCAGGTGCATTTGTTTTCTCTTCTTCCAGGTTTGTTTTTCCTTCCTCCTTTTTGCTTATGTGCTTAGTACCCTCATGCATTTCCCCAATCCCAATCATGTCCCCTTTTTCTTTGCTCCCTTTCTTCAAGGTAAGCTCATGCATATTCCCCAATTCTATCATGTTCCCTCTTCTCGGCTCCCTTTCTTGAGGTAAGCAATGCACTTGGTTGTTGTTAAAAACCCTAGGCTGGCTTATTTGATATTAAACCCTAGGGTAGACGACATGTTATTATTTGCTTCTGTCTGGACTGTCCTGGGTTTTCATTTGCAGGTGGGGAAGGGTAGTTATTTCTGGGTGTCGTGCCCTCAACACACACTTCACACCATGTACTTGTGAGCATTGAGTGGGGCCTAAAACCCAAGGTCTGAACAAAAACCTAGGAGAGTGGGAACGATTAGTGACTGCCATTCGTAGACCTTTGTCTGTATGGCTCTCATGAAAGTTCCGCCAAGAGTGCGTTTTGTCATGGTGCCTCACACTCTGTGAGCTTTCTCACGATTGTGGGTGTCATCATGAGAGAGACTTTAGCTCTTGGTTGCCATTGTGAGGAAGTGATTAGAACCTACATGGGATGATTACCCTTTTCGTCAACTTTAGACCCTAGGATTCCCACCCTTCGTAGGACACAAGGGGCATACATAATTGTGTGTTGCATTGTAATCTAGGCATGTTTTCAAAAAAGGAGAAGGAGATTTTTCAAAAAAAGAAGAGAAAATAGAGAAAGAGCTGCCGTTGTAGCCTTTCTTTTGCCGGTCCGTACGGGGCAACATGTGGTTCACCCTTTTCAAAAAAAGAGAGAAAGAGTCGCGCCGTTGTAGCCTTTTCACACTAGGTCCATATGAAGCCACGTACGACCCGCATCTTCCAAAAGAACTTGAATCATTGCCAATAAAACCTCTTTCATTTATCTTGCATAGAGCATCATCATCATGCATACATCATCATTTGCATTGCATAAAACAAAAACTCGATAAAATTCATACATGCATTTTTCTCTATCTCATTAAGGTTTGTGTCTTATTAGGGGCACGTCTCATGCACGCATCATGAAAAAATAAACATTAGCGTCTCATTTCACATGCATCTCCATTCAATATCTCTCATACATTAGGAAAGTAATTGTAAGCATCACACATTTCATTTTCATTACATAAGAAAAATGAAAACCATAAGCAATCATCATCCGCATTGCATAAGCATCTCCTTCATAATCATGAACAAAAATCATCATCAAATTCATTTAAAATATAGCATTCATGCATCATTTCATTATCCTCATCACTTTGTTCGAATACATCATTTCTCCCTGCATGCATCCTTTTTCAAACAAAGAAAAATTTCCTCATGTGATGGCTTAATGGGTAGAAGTGCACCTTTGAACGACGAAGGGTAATATCTCAAATTTGTTTGTCGACTACAAATTTGAGATGTTACTCTACGATATCGGCGCTTTGACCCTACCACACGTGTTTTATTTTCAAGTAGGAAATTAAGTTGAGTCAACTAATTGTCGTAAACGTTTCAAAGATATCGTGAAATATTGAGTCGAGGATCCACTCAATGTTTCATGCAAGTTACTCGTGGTAACGACAATCGGCTTGCCTCATATCACCATTCTTGCATCCCCGCATCATTCAAAAGAAAAGGGGCATCGACATTTCATATCTTGTCTTGCCTCTATAAAAATCATTTTGAAAAGAAGCATCATTCTTGCATCATTCATCATCCAAAAATGCATTGGCATTTCATATTTCGTCTTGCATAAAAAGAAAACATACAAAAAAAAACAACACTTTTAGAATAATCACACTTTTCAAGTGAACATGCTTTCATGCATTTCATTTTCATCATGTGTGCATCATAATGTTTTCATCCATGCATTGCATACAACAAAGATGTTGCGATGAGATACGAGATGTTCTTGCAAAGTAATCTTTCTTTTTTGAAAAAGTTTACCCTCACTCATTTGCAAACTCAAGGTGTTTCAAGGCCCTTAGCTTTTCACATCAACAGCTCATTTGTATTTCCTTCAAAAAAGCATTACATCTCATCCATTCCATGATGAAAGACTGAAACTGTTCATCAAAAAAAAGCTTTTATATCATGTTTTAACCAATGTTAACTCTCTGTGAAGCGTTCTTCTAGTAAGTATGCATGCATGCCACGCGATTTCTCTTGTTTGAGTCACCAACTTCCTCATTTATCATCATTCCCCATCCAAGTCTAATCCCGCCCCGTCCACCCCTAAAGCGCATATTTTCTCCCATCAGTACATACTTGACTTTTTGGTTCATCTCGCTAACACTTTAAGTCCTCCATGCTGGGGCAATTCTGTGATCACTAATTTCCTTGTCAGTATCATATTCCTTTAGTGCAAGTCTTTCTAAGAAATATATAATAAATCAAAAAAGATAAAATAAGCTCGCTAGGTTGAAAACCATAAAGGGCGGTCTAGGCAAAAGAGCGCCCGGTGGATTGAAAACTCGCAAAGAGCAATCCAGGCAAAAGTTAGGGCACAAAAAAAAAAAAAAAAAAAAGCAAGCACATGAAGATAGATAAATTATTGTCCTAAAGTTAAGTCTTACAGAAATAAGCAATCGGGATTTGAAATGAAATTTGGTCATCTCTCCATACCCTCAAAAACCTAAAATCCCAAAAAGTCCATTTCCTACCCCTCTTAAGCCAAAGATTCAAAATTACAAAAATACCCTTCGATACCCATCTTAAGCCGAGAAAAGCCCAAGATATCCCCATCACCCTAGGCGAAGGTTAATTCCACATCAAAGACGGTGTATCATTTTCACCCAAGTTAAAAGGAAGGGAAATTCATGAAAGGAAGGGAATAACAAAATCTCAAAAAGGAGAATCCCAAAAACAAAGAAAGGAAGACAAAGGGAGTATAAATTAAGAGTCAATACATTTTGCCATGAAGCATAAGAGCTCCCCTTCAAAAAGGCCCTCAATTCATTGGGTTTAACCATCTTTTCTTTCATAAAACCTTCAAACACCTCATCAAACCTAATAACCATTTCCTTCATAAACCATTGACCATCGGCCAACACCGGACAAGACCCATCCTCCCCATCAACCCCAAACACTTCATTAAGCTCAATCATCCCCTTCTCCACATCACAACCCTAAAAAGTCCATTCCGATCAATGACTGATTACTTTCGTTTTCTCAAGTTTTAATCTTAGGACAAATAAGTTTATCCATTTACGACGTGTTTGCTCAAAAAGAAAAAAACAAACAAGCAGAAAAAAGAAAGCTGCTAAAAAAAACACAAAAAAAGAAAAAAACAAACAATCAAAGAAGGACTTGCACTCCAAGAGGCATTCATGTTGCATTAAAACAAGGTTTAGTGGTCACCAAGTGGAGCCTCTCCTCATACCAGGGAGTCAAAACTTTCATTGCATTTGAGCTGCTCTTAAAGATCCAAAAGTGTGTACTAGGGGGCATTCCCTTCACCTCTCACTCCGCTCAACTTTGGGGAGGTTTGTTCATTGCCTACCTCGCTCATATATCACCCCTCGTTCATAACCATCACCATAACTTTGTCGCCTTCACAACCTCACTCAAAGAAACCATTTGAAATGTAATTCGAAAGTGGGGCAAGAGCGCTCCCATTCCTTCACCTCATTCATTCCTATAAAACCTCCAGGGCAATCTCTCAACTCACTATCCTAAACAAGGCCTTGTCATTCTAATTGAGGCAACTTTGTCCTTGTTATGACTGGGCAACATCAAACTTTATGGGTTGAGACAAAATCTCTTTTGCTCCACCCTTCATTTCAAAAGCCAAGCATTCCCAATTCATCATCCTCTACACCCCTAGTTGGTGTCACCACTAGACAGGGCAAGCTATTCACTCATCAAAGAGACTGAATTGGGGCAATCTTGTATCTGTTGATCCTCACGAGCTTCTAAGCAATAACCATGTCTGCTCATTCCTTCACTTGCCATAAATGTCCATGCCCTAAACCAATTCCAAGTTAACTGACTCATTCATTCACATTTGCACTCCTATGCATGCTTACTAGACAATGCTTCAAAAAGAGAGAGCACAAGTTGTTTACGTGATATCTAAAATTCAGTCATCATGGAAAGAAAGAGAAAACAAGTGAGTTTGTTTGTAAATAAAAATCTTGAGGACACCGGAGTTTGAATCAAATTCAATTTTTCAACAGAATGGTCAATAATCATCTCAAGTCTCACATCTCATCATCACAAAAATGTTTACCTCATGCATCTAGGCATTCCAATCTATTCATTATGGCATATGCATCAAAACATTACATTTGCATCTTCACATTTTTTGCATTCATCACATAGCAAAAAGAAAAAGAAACGTTCCACGTCAGTTGCATCATACTAATACTTGCATTTCATAGAAAAAAATAGTAAAGAAGAAAAAGCAGAAATCTTTTCATTGCATTGGCATCACATTCATGCTAGCATTTCCATAAAAGAAAAAAAAAATCATTGCATCAAACATCCGAGCATTGCATCATATTAAGGTATGCGTTTCATAGAAGAAGCAAAAAAGAAACAAACAGAAGTTAGAATAGGAGCATTCCATTCATCAAAGCATCAATCACCGTGATACACTTGCATTCAAACATCAAAGCATTATGTTGATATTTGCATCTCATAAACTACAAAGAAGAAGCAAACACAAAAGAACACAACATCTTCATATCATTCATCATTCTCATATCATCCATACCATTCATCACCCCATGGCATCAAACAGTACATTACGCTTTCAAATTCGTGATCTCGTAAGAGCGAAAGAATAACAAAAAAGAAGAGAATGAAAAATCAAACAGAAGAAGTGATAACTCATATTTATATGAGTTATTTATACTCACTCACGAATAAATCATGCAAGTTCTCTAGCAATACAAGGTTTAATTAATTAGTTTTATAAATGATTTACGAGTTTAAGTGAATAAGAGTTTTAATAGATAAATCAGTGCATTTAGGCACCAAGTGGTGCCCTCGAGAGCGTTTTGATGCTTTTTGTGCTTGTGCAGAAATTCGGTCTTTGAACGTTACCACGCCCTCACCACGCCTACCAAAGTGCAGCAGTAACAAGGGTGAAAGATCTTAATTTTTGGCGCGCTAAGCAATGATAGTCAAAGATATAAAAGTCGGAAGATCTTCTATTCCCCATAAGTCGACACGCAGATACAATCGTAGCGTTGAGCAAAGGTCGAGGGGAGAAGATGGGAAAGCAGCTTGGTAGGTGAATTAGTGACATCGCGACGCGTAAGCAAGGTGGCTATTTAATGAAGGCTCAGCTCTCTCTCAAGGCATCACCTACCACGACCACAATCATCATCTCTTCCATACACCTTCAGAAACACTTCATCTCCATCCCCCCACTAAACTCAGAATTAGTTTTGTAAAGAAGATCTGGAAACAGACTTACGTGGTTTTCTTGGTCCGAACTTAGTTTTATTTTCTCGCTTTGTTGTAAGGCTCAGACGTTGTAACGCGTCTATACAATAGCATATGTCAAGAGCTACTTAGTTGCATCTTGTGCACTTAGTTTCTTTTCAGAATGTATGGTATTTGGATTCTAAATCCACTTCATTCTCAGAAAGATGCTCAACATGAGCTAAGCACTTTGTAGTTGAGTTGTTGTTTGCTTATAATGAATTTCTAGTCAACTGTTATAAAGTATTGGCGTACATGTTTTAAATCTTTGTGTGAAAATATTTCCAAACTTGTTTTGAGGTTGGCCTCTTAAAATAGGTAGATTCATAGGTACAGACATGGTCTATGAAAAGAAATCAAAGATTTATATGAACGAACGGTGCACTAAAGACATTTAGGCATTTTTTATCTAAGTCTAGACATAGAACGGATAAATAGTTCATAGAACATTGTTGTGGGCGCTTAAAATACAGGAGTGGGCCTATTTAGAACCTAGACATAGGACCTCTTATACTTGAAACTCTGACGTTTTGTGCTGAAAAGCATAGCTCTTTTGCAACAGCGTTCAAACGTGGCCACGTCTATACAATATAGCATTTGTACGTTATAACGTGTAGACGTTGTAACGTCTGGCTAGAAAGGATTTATTTTGCATACAACAACTCAGCTCACCTCTCATTCCATACTCTCAACCAACATTTGTTTACTTGCTTTAATCACATTTTTAGTTTTAAAAACAACTCTTATTGCCGATTTGTTACTTAATTCTCTTGTGCTTTGATCTTGAACTTTGAAAAGCAACCCAATCCTCGTGGGAACGATCTCTTACTTAAATCCACTTTATTACTTGTACGATGTGTATACTTGCACTCTAATTGCGGAAAATCATACTATTACACAAACGCGAACAAGTTTTTGGCGCCGTTGCTTAGGGATTGTAGTGATTTTCATTGTTCAAAGTATTAAAACACAAGTTGAAGGAATTTTCTTGTGTTGTTTCTTTGTTTTTTCGTGTTTGAGCAGTAGGCGTTACAGCGTATGCTTAGTTCCGACTCAAGCTCTAGTTCAATCGAACCAAGTAGTGAATCGAACTCGAAGTTTGATCCGGAACTCGAAAGAACTTTCGCATAACTAAGGAGACAACAAAGGTTAAGAAGAAGGCAAAGAACAACAAGAACAACACCCAACCATGTCCGAACATAACACTGGTTCTAGAGGTGGACATACACCAAGAGGAGTCGAGAGGACAAGGTCTTGGACCACAAACTCATACAGAGACAATAGTTGTTGATGATGAACACTACCAAAGGCAAAGAACTCATCAATGCGGGACCACAAGATATGGTCAATGAGCGGGGATAGGCCTATGCGTGATTATGCGCGTGCTCAATCCTCGCTCATTTACAAACAGCATTGCAAGACCAACCCTTCATATCTCGCCACTTTGAGTTCAAGCCCATGATGTTCCAAATGCCGCAGATCGCAGCCAATTTGGAGGTTTCCCTCAAGAAGATCCATATTCTCACCGAGACAATTTACGGATGTGTGCAAGAACTTTATCATCCCCGGAGTGTCGGAGGATGCATTTAGATTGAAACTCTTCCCATACTCACTCAAGGATAAGGCTAAAAATTGGCTGAATTCCTTGGAGCCAAATTCAATTCATACTTGGGATGAGCTAGCGAGAGAAGTTTCGGCCAAATATTTCCCTCCCAACAAGAATGCTAAGTTCGAGAAATGATATCACTTCCTTCAAACAAAGGGAAGGGAATCATTATTTGAAGCTTGGGAGAGGTGGAAGGAATTACTAAGAATGTGCCCTCACCATGGCATTCCTGTGGTGATCCAAATGGAGACGTTTTATAATGGCCTAGATCAACCTACAAGATTGATACTTGATGCTTCATCAGGTGGTGTCATTCTAAACATGTCCTTTTCTGAGGCATGCAAGCTCATTGATGAAATAGCCACCCATAACTCTCATTGGCCATCAGATAGATTTACTCCTGGAAAGAAGGCAGGTGTGCATGAGATAAGTGAAGTAACTGCTCTTTCTGCTCAAGTGGCTACCCTGACCAACATGATCAAAACTTTGAGTACTTCAAACGTGGCCACGTCGAGAAGCGGATCATCAGTGCAGATTGAACCTACCCAGTCTGGTGGAATAGTGTGTGTTTATTGTGAAGAAGGGCATGTGTATGAGGAGTGTCCCTACAACCCTCAATCTGTAAACTTTGTCTCTCAGAACAAAGGAAATGGCCCCTACTCCAACTCCTACAATTCAAATTGGAGAAATCATCCAAATTTCAGTTGGAGAAACAACAATGCACTGAATACCAGAACAATGCTCCCGCAATACCTCCAAGATTCCCTCCTCAAGAACAACAGAGAGGCGAGATGTGCGAGAATAACAACAATAGCGGTTTGGAAGCCATGATGAAGAACTTCATAAGTGATTGCAAGACAACCCTTCAAACTCATGAGTCTTCAATCAAAACTCGGAAAATCAAATTGGACAGAGATATTTTCACCCTCACTCAAAGACAGAATGGATCTCTTCCTTCTACAATGTGAAACACCATCATCATCAACCCCTAATGGTAATAATGGGGTAAATGGTCAGGTAAATGCAATTTCTTTAAGAAGTGGTACTGAATATCCTGAACCAACTATGCCTGTGGAAGAAGAATTACAGGAGAAGCAAAAAGAAGTGCCAGAGAAAGAGAAAAAGAAAGGGAAAGAAGCAAGCACAAGTGGTGTGAAGGATATTCCAGACGTTACAACGTCTAATTTTGAACCAGGAATCAAGATCGTATTTCTAGGCTTGTACCTGAGTATCCTCCTCCACCATACCCTCAAAGATTGAAGAAGGCCCATGAAGATAAGCAGTTCAGCAAGTTCATGGAAATGTTAAAACAGTTACACATCAACCTTCCTTTGGTTGATGCTTTACAGCAGATGCCAAGTTCTTGAAGGACATCATCACCAAAAGGAGAAGGCTAGGGGAGTTTGAAACTGTTGCTTTAACTGAAGAATGTAGTTTAATTATGCAGAATAAACTTCCTAGAAAACTCAAGGATCCTGGCAGCTTTACTATACCATGCTCCATTGGAGATTTTTACATTGGCAAAGCATTATGTGACTTGGGAGCAAGTATCAACTTGATGCCCAAGTCCATTTATGACAAACTTGGTATAGGAACTGCCAGGCCTACCTCTTTAAGCTTAACTTTAGCTGATAAAAGTAGAGTTTATCCCGAAGGCATACTAGAAGATGTTTTAATTAAGGTTGACAAGTTTGTGTTTCCAAAGTGGATTTTGTTATTTTAGATTTTGATGCGGATAAAGAAGTTCCCATCATTGCGGGAGACCCTTCTTAGCTCTTTGGAAGGACAATCATTGATGTGCGAGAAAGGAGAATTAATCATGAGAGTCAATGACCAAGAAGTCAAGTTCAACGTCCTCAATGCTCTCAAATATCCGGATCCGAGTGCGCGGAGGAATGTTAAATGCGTGGTTGCCATTGATCATATGGTTCAGAAACAATTCAACAAGGATAATGATCATTTGGAGAAAATTCTGGGCAACAATGAAATACAAGAATTATTGGCAGAAGAAGATGTTCCTCTAGACGTCGTAACGTCTGTTGCAGACGTGGCCACGTCTGATCCCCCTGCACCAAAGTCTTGGACAAAGAAGTATGAATCTTTAGGGCAAGAGGAGTCAAATCTGAAGAAGAATGTGCCCTCCATTAAAAAGCCACCTACTTTGGAATTAAAGGTGTTGCCTGATCACTTAAAGTATGTCTTCTTAGGGAAAATGATTCCTCGCTGTGATCATTTCTTCCAAGCTCACCCAAGAGCAGGAAAATGATCTCATTAATACCCTGAAGAGACATAAAAAGGCAATTGGTTGGCAAATGGCAGACATCAAAGGTATCAGTCCCACAATTTGTATGCATAGAATTGTCCTAGAGGAGAATGCCAAGAATAGCATTGAAGGACAGAGGAGACTGAACCCCATAATGAAGGAGGTGGTAAAGAAAGAGATCATCAAGTGGTTGGATGCAGGAATCATTTACCCTATTAGTGATGTGACTCTGGGTGAGTCCGATTCGGTGTGTACCCAAAAAGGAGGAGTTACTTGTGGTGACTAATGAGAAAAATGAGCTAATTCCAACAAGGACAGTAACAGGTTGGAGGATATGCATGGATTACAGAAAGTTAAACAAAGCAACTAAGAAGGATCATTTCCCTCTTCCATTTATTGATCAAATGCTAGACAGGCTCGCAGGCAGAGATTTCTACTGTTTCCTTGATGGTTACTCAAAGCTACAACCAGATAGCTATTTGAAGATCAAGAAAAGACAACATTCACTTGTCCCTATGGTACCTTTGCTTTTGAAGGATGCCATTTGGATCATGTAATGCTCTGCAACATTTCAAAGGTGCATGATGGCCTTATTTTTACGATTTTATTGAGAATTCCATGGAGGTTTTTATGGACGATTTCTCAGTCTATGGAGATTCGTACAAAGGATGCCTGGATAATTTGGAAGGAGTTCTGATAAGGTGTGAAGAAACCAATCTAGTGCTCAATTGGGAAAAATGCCATTTCATGGTACAAGAAGGAATAGTATTGGGGCACAGAATATCAAAGAAAGGGTTAGAGGTGGACAGAGCAAAGATTGATGTTATTGATAAGCTACCTCCACCCACAACTATCAAAGGAGTCAGAAGTTTCTTAGGACATGCAGGGTTTTACAGAAGATTCATCAAGGATTTCTCAAAGATTTCAAAACCCTTGTGTCTGTTGTTGCAACGTGACCACGTCTTCAATTTTGATGAGCAATGTCATGAAGCTTTCAACAAACTGAAGACTGCCTTGGTAACAGCTCCAGTAATAGTCACTCCAGATTGGTCCAAACCATTTGAGTTGATGTGTGATGCAAGTGATTATGCCGTAGGGGCTGTATTGGGGCAAAGGTATGGAAAATTTTTTCATTCTATTTATTATGCCAGTAAAACCTTAGATGATGCCCAATTGCATTATACTGTGACTGAAAAAGAACTCTTGGTTGTTGTGTTTGCATTTGATAAGTTTAGATCATACTTAGTGGGTGCAAAAGTTATTGTTTTCACTGATCATTCAGCCATTAAGTACTTAATTTCTAAAAAAGATGCAAAGCCAAGACTTATTAGATGGGTTCTCCTCCTCCAAGAATTTGACTTGGAAATTCGTGACAAAAAGGGGTGGAGAAACAAGTTCACGATCATCTTTCTAGGCTTGAGAATGTTGATGCAGTGCAGGTGAAAAGGATATACAAGAAAAATTTCGATGAGAGACTATTGTTAGTAGCCTCGAGAGTGAAGACGTGGCCACGTCTATGACACTTTCGTCCAAACGTCATAACGCCCGATACTATCGCTCCATGGTATCGCGACATAGTTAACTTCCTTGTTAGCAAAATTGTGCTGTAGGATTCAACTATCGCCAGAGAAGAAGAGGTTCTTCCACACTATAAAGCACTATTTAGGATGAACCATATTTGTACAAATTATGTCCGATCGATTTACTAAGAAGATGCCTAGGCGAGGAAGAGCAACTCCATGTGCTGCAACAATGTCATTCAAAGACCTTATGGTGGACATTTTGGAGGTACTAAAACATTTTGCAAAGGTCCTACAATCGGGCTACTATTGGCCAACATTATTCGAGAGATGCACATGAGTGGTTAGGAGATGTGACAAGTGCCAAAGATCGGGAAACATATCAAGCAAGCAAGAGATGCCACTCACAAACATTACGAAGTTGAATTGTTTGATGTATGGGGAATGGACTTCATGGGACCATTTCCTATGTCCTATGGAAATCTCTACATTCTGTAGTAGTTGTGGATTACGTGTCAAAGTGGGTTGAAAGCGGTGGCATTACCAAACAATGAAGCTAAATCCCGGTTAGCAAGTTCACGAAAAAGAATATATTCACAAGGTTTGGTACTCCAAGGGCCATAATCGGTGATGAAGGCTCTCATTTTTGCACTAAGTTAATTGAGAACCTCTGGCCAAGTATGGAGTGAAGCATGAGAATTGCTACTGACTTATCACCCCCAAACCGGTGGCGGCGTAAATATCCAACCGAGAGATCAAAAGAATACTTGAAAAGATGGTTGGTCCCAACAGAAAGGAGTGGTCATTACACTTGGATGATGCACTTTGGGCCTCTGAGCGACATACAAAACACCATTGGGCATGTCTCCTTACAAGCTAGTTTATGGTAAGGCTTGTCACCTACCAATTGAGCTCCAAAGACAAGGCTTATTGGGCAATAAAACAAATAAATCTAGATCATGCAAAGGTTTGGTGAGGCAAGATTGTTACAATTGAATGAGCTAGAAGAGTTTAGACACCATGCCTATGAGAGCTCAAAGAATGTATAAAGAAAAGACCAAGAAGTGGCACGATCAAAGAATCCAAAGGAGAGAGCTAGCAGAAGGACAACAGGTGTTGCTATTCAATTCAAGGCTTAAATTGTTTCCAGGAAAGTTGAAGTCAAGATGGTCAGGTCCATTCAAACTAATGAAGATCTATCCTCATGGTGCTGTGGATTTATTTGATGAAAAGACAAACACCATATTCAAAGTTAATGGCCAACGTGTGAAACAATATCATGGAGAGCATGTGGAAAGGGATAAGATCCAAATGTCCTTCAACAATTCTTGAATGAAAGAAACAAAAGTCTGGCTGAAGACTCTTAAAGCAAGCGCTCTTGGGAGGCAACCCAATGTTTTTTTTTTAATTAACAAATTTTTGTGTCTTTTTAATTTTTGTTTTGCAGGAATAAGTGTTGAAAGAAATGTGGAAGTGAAAGGTAGTAGGCGTCGTAACGCCTCGGTATTCACTAGGCGTGGGCGCGTGCGGGCGGTCGAGGCGATTTAAATTAAGTCGGGCGTAAGTGATGGCATGTCAGAAATGATTTCCCTCTGAGCACGAACGTGGTAACTGACCACGACGTCATCTCCCTTCCCTAACTTGTCTAATCAACGGTTACTTTTCTCCATTACTCCACTCTTCCATTTCTCAACTCCCCATAACCACTTCCCCATAAAATCTAACCATTCACAATAAACCCACCTCCTGCAATCTCTTTCTTCTCCTTATCTCTCTGAAACCAAAACCCCCTTTCTTTCTCGGAAAACCTAAATTTCGAGAAATCCCCATTCCTTCCAAGCAATTTTCTGCGCAATTACTATGACAAAAGTGAAGCAATCACCACCAAATCCTGCGGGAAAGGCAAGCATCTTTGAATCGAGTTCATCCTCACCCCATCCCCTGAAACACCTAACCCATCCAAGAAAAAGCCCTACTTCCCGAAAGGGGCTTTAGTCAAGAAAGCCCCAATCCTGATTTTCTCGCAACCGTCGCAGCGTTGGGCTGGCAGAAGTTCGTGGTGCACAGAAAGGAATACATTGCTACTCTGGTTCACGATTTCTACAAGGGAATCGTTGAGAGGCCTGAAGGAGAGCCGTCCATTGTGTCCAAGGTGAGAGGTGAGGAAGTAAAGTTTGGAGTGAGAGTCATCAATGACTATTTTGGTTTAGGGTACTATGGTAAAGCTGTGGAGACCAAACAAAAGAATTATGGTCTGGCTGAAATGGATGCTATTAAGGAGAGGATATGTGTTGAGGGTGCTGTCTGCGAGAGGAGTGGAGAGCACGGTAGTGAATTTAAAATAATGAAGAGGTACCTATGTGATGAAGCCAACACTTGGTTTCATTTCATAAGGCACTGCTTAATCCCTACCTCTCACACATCCTGGGTGGACAAAGAAAGGCTGATTGTGATAGATGCAATCATGTCAAGAGACAAAGTGGAGGTTGGAAAGCTGATAAACCGTGAGCTCAACAAATGGAAGAATAGGAAGGATGGTTATTTGTATTTCCCTTGTATGATAAGCGATCTGTGCATGGAGGCGGGAGTGGAGATAGAAGCCTCGAGCTTAGGGGAGCGACCTCAGGCCCCTTTTCAACAAAGTTTAAACCTAGGGTGAAGCTGCTTTGGTCTTTGCAAGTTACGTTGATGCACAGACGTTGCAACGTCTGGAGGAGAGGCAGAACTCCCTGGCCAAGTTTGTCAAGGAACAATTTGAGTGGCAAAAGAAGGTATTTGCCGAAGTGTCCAAGGGTAAGAAAGTGATTGAAGAGCCTGTGTTGCCGAGCTGGATGCAGGAAGAAGATGAGGATGATGTCCCCCTGTCTACAATACAAAGAAGGGCTGTGAAGAAGGAAAGGGCCAAGCGAGCAAGAAGCCCACCAAAGAGGCAAAGCCCAGCAAAGAAACAAAAGAAGGTAAGTAGTGAAGAAGATTTTAATTCTAACGATTTGGATGATATTTCTGATTTTGATGCAGAGGAATCAAAGAAAGCAAGCATGGAAGTAATTAGTGAGGAAGAAGAGGAGGAAAGCCCTGAAGAGAAAGGAAGTTCAAGTGAGAAGACTGTGAGTGAATCCCCACCAAATCAAACAAACAAAGAGCAAGCCCAAACAAAATCCAAAGAAGCTAGCCCCAAACCACCATCCCCATAAGCCACACAACCACCACCTTCACCAAAAGAAACTTCCACCCATGACCAAAACACACCAAAGACCCCACAATCCAAAGCTCAAGACCAACCACCCCCACCCCAACCTGAACCTCAAAAACAACCCTCACCCCAGAAACCAGACGTGGCGACGTCTGAGCCAACAAACACAGAAAGCAACCAAGAGTCCCAACCCATCAGCCCACCCAAAAAGACAAGAGTGAAAAGTGCACTCACGTACAACCCCTTTGGAAGAAAGAAAAGGCAAGAGCTAGCAGCTGAGTCAAAACAAGCTCAAAGGAGCGAAGAAAAAGAGGAAGTTGTAGCCCCCACAACAATAAGGCCAAAGCTTCTCGTGAAGAGAAAAGCTCAAGGTGCTTTGCGGGAAACACGCGCTCGCTACTAGTGCAAGCATTTGTTGCCACTAGTGTTTCAACGACCGCTTCCCGCTATTCTTTGAAGAAGCGCCTCTGAGACGTCGTAACGTCTGCTCAAAAAAGAGGTGCAGCCAAACTTGCGTAAATGCAAGTCAATAATGAAAGAGAAGCTGCCATGAGAGAGTAAGGCAATGAAGCAATGGAGGAGGCCACTCGTAAAGCGGCGAGCACTGTTGAAGCAAGCCCGGGGACGATTCTTTGGAATTGGAGGATCATCCACAGACGTGACAACGTCTAAAAAGAGCGAGGTGGAAAAAGCCCGGTGATCCCCAACGATCCAATGCAATTTAACCCTGCTGATTTGGCAATGAGAATGTGGGAGGAAGCTAAGAAGAGAGTTGCGGCTGCGTCAAGTGTTGCTGATGTAAGTGTGGGAGCCAGTTCAAAAGAAAAAGAATCTGAGGAGACAACAACAACTACCATAAATGAGCAAGGAGGAGAGTGAAGGTCAAGAAAGAGAAGAAGGAAAAGAAGAAAGGTGAAGTTCAGTAGAGTATCCACGGACAAAGCGGAAGGCTTAGGTGCAGTGCAAAGAAACAAGTAAGTCCCCCATTTAATTTCAAAAGTAGTTGTAGTTTTTATTTTGTTTGTTTTTGTTCTTAGTTTTAATTTTAGTTGAACTTTCAGTAGTTTTATTTCATGATCTGAATGAGACCCCCTTTTTAAAAAAAAAAAAAAAAAAAAAAAAAAAAAAATAAAAACACACAGAAATCATCTTTGTTTATCTTTGAGCAAAGTGGGGACACCGCTCAACTTTAAGTGTGGGGGGATCTCAATGTTTTAAGTTTGTTTCGTGTGTACATGTAATCAAATGCAAAAGCAATTTCTGTTCTTACTCATCAAGCATGAAAATAACTCTCTTTGGGCTAAAGACAGTGAAAATGTGTGTGTGAGTAGCCTATGCATGATTAGATGGAAAGAATTGATTGCTGCTCCTACACAAGCTCTGTTTTTAAGAAAGAATCTAGCTAGCTAGGGAATATTTTGTGCTAAAGTTAGTTTTGGTGAACTATGGTGAGAGTAAAACTTGATTAAAAACCTAGAATAGCAGTAGAAGCTAAGTTTGGGGGTGAATCAAGTCGCACTAAGGTGGGTGCAAAGACTATAGGATTGTTAAGTGCGGGTGTAGTGTGAGTGCAACGTTGTAACGTCTCCACCGTAACGTTATAACGTCTGCCGTGTGTGTGTTGTGTAGTGTGTTCGGGCGTTGCAACGTCTCACCCATAAACGCGTGGTAACGTCTATTCCCAAAAATACCAAAAAGAGTGTGTTGTTACAAATAAGTGGAAAATCCACATGTATGCTATGTTCCCTGTAATACCCTGAAACAAATGCTGGAGCACTCCAATATATATAAAAAAAAAAAAAAAAAAAAACTCCAAAATGGAGCTAATAAAGGAGAGTTGCTCAGTAATGAGGGGGTTACAGTCTTTTTGCGTGTGTAAAAAAAAATTTAGTTGCACTAACCTAGTCCTAGCACCCAATTAAGACCCTTTGTCATGCTCTAAATGAATCCCTATTTCTTATGTGAAAATGTTAGCCTATTCTCTGTTTTGAAAGATGTTTTACTGTCACCATTTGGAACCCACTCTCTCAATAGCTAAGGTAGTTACTGAACTAGCTAGAGGAAGAATTAATACAGAGGTCACACACTCACTTTGAGCTTTAATGGATCTGGAATTTAATTATGCATTGGTGCGTGAGTGTGTGAAGAAATAGCCCATTGAGAGTGAATTTTGATCTGTTGGTTGAGTAGAACAGAGCCTGCTAGTGTAGTTGATTTCATGTAGTTGTTTTTGTTGTCTTGATTGCTTGAGGACAAGCAATGATTTAAGTTTGGGGGTGTGATAACTCATATTTATATGAGTTATTTATACTCACTCACGAATAAATCATGCAAGTTCTCTAGCAATACAAGGTTTAATTAATTAGTTTTATAAATGATTTCTGAGTGCAGCAGAACAAGGGTGAAAGATCTTAATTTTGGCGCGCTAAGCAATGATAGTCAAAGATATAAAAGTCAGAAGATCTTCTATTCCCCATAAGCTGACACGCAGATACACTGTAGCGTTGAACAGTGTCAGGGAGAAGATGGGAAAGCAGGCTTGGTAGGTGAATTAGTGACATCAGCACGCGTAAGCAAGGTGGCTATTTAATGAAGGCTCAGCTCTCTCTCAAGGCATCACCTACCACGACCACAATCATCATCTCTTCCATACACCTTCAGAAACACTTCATCTCCATCCCCCCACTAAACTCAGAATTAGTTTTGTAAAGAAGATCTGGAAAGCAGGACACGTGTTTTTGGTCTGAACTTAGTTTTATTTTCTGCTTTGTTGTAAGGCTCAGACGTTGTAACGTCTATACAGCGTACATGCTGAAGAGCTACTTAGTTGCATCTTGTGCACTTAGTTTCTTTTCTGTAATGTATGGTATTTGGATTCTAAATCCACTTCATTCTGTAAAGATGCTCAACATGAGCTAAGCACTTTGTAGTTGAGTTGTTGTTTGCTTATAATGAATTTCTAGTCAACTGTTATAAAGTATTGGCGTACATGTTTTAAATCTTTGTGTGAAAATATTTCCAAACTTGTTTTGAGGTTGGCCTCTTAAAATAGGTAGATTCATAGAAGTACGGACATGGTCTATGAAAAGAAATCAAAGATTTATATGAGCGAACGGTGCACTAAAGACATTTAGGCATTTTTTATCTAAGTCTAGACATAGAACGGATAAATAGTTTATAGAACATTCTTTGTGGGCGCTTAAAATACAGAGTGGGCCTATTTAGAACCTAGACATAGGACCTCTTATACTTGAAACTCGACGTTTTGTCTTTGAAAAGCATAGCTCTTTTACAGCAGTTGCTCAAACGTGGCCACGTCTATACAATATAGCATTTATGCGTTATAACGTGTGAGGCGTTGTAACGTCGGCTAGAAAGGATTTATTTTGCATACAACAACTCGGCTCACCTCTCATTCCATACTCTCAACCAACATTTGTTTACTTGCTTTAATCACATCTTTAGTTTTAAAAACAACTCTTATTGCCGATTTGTTACTTAATTCTCTTGTGCTTTGATCTTGAACTTTGAAAACAACCCAATCCTCGTGGGAACGATCTCTTACTTAAATCCACTTTATTACTTGTACGATGTGTATACTTGCACTCTAATTGCGGAAAATCATACTATTACACAAACGCGAACAAGAAGCATCTCACCAAAATCAATCATTGCATTCATGTGCATCCAAATACCCAAGTGCGTGCATTTCATGCACCATCCAAGAGAAAAGTTACTTCGGACCAGAGAGTCCCAAAAATCTCATTTTTTAGAAAGTCACCATGACACCGAGTTAGTAAACTCCATCAGCACTGAGTTAGTAAACTCCCTCAACACCGAAGTTCAGTAAACTCCATCAACCCCGAGTTCGTGAACTCCGTCAACCTGAGTTAGTGAACTCCATCGAGTTAGTAAACTCCTTCCACGAGATCACAACATCGCATTATGCGAGCACGCGATGGATCCATCGGACCGTTAAGTCGCCCGGATTAGTTGTGTCACCTAAGGCACAGCGTAAATCCATTGATCAAATCGATTCGGACACGATGTTGATCGGCGCTTGAAAAGGCCACCCCGAGTTCGTAAACTCCATCAATCCGAGTTCGTAAACTCCATCAATCCGAGTTCGTAAACTCCATCAACCCGAGTTAGTGAACTCCCCACGAGTTAGTGAACTCCTTCCACAGATCACAACATCGTACGCGAGCACGCGCGATGGATCCATCGGACCGTTAAGTCGCCCGGATTAGTTGTGTCAGCCTAAGGCACAGCGTAAATCCATTGATCAAATAAGTTCTGGACCTGATGTTGATCGGCCGCTCGAAAATGCCACCCCCAGAGCTCGGACTCGACAAGAATCCGTTAGAAGGTTTTAGGCAACCTTTGAATTCCCAATTTACCGCTTTTCCCAATTTACCGCTTTTTCCAATTTATTGCTTTCGTTAATGCGACAAGTGTTAACCCCTCTCTCAAAAGGAAAATAACAAAAAGATTTGAGCTTTTCTAAAGCGGACAAAATTAGTATTATTTCTATATCTTTATTTCCATTTCACCAACAAATATGAAAAGGCCAATTCATATTTTTTGGCGAAATGTGAAATAAAGAGGGGCAGCTGTAATACCCTAATTTTGTCCGTCCTTTTTAACTTAAGCCAATTTCAATTATCCAGCTCAACTAAATCGAAAAACCGTTGTTTAAATTAAGCAGGCACGCGAATGATCGATCTTTTCGTGCGTCCCTCAATTTAATCTTCGTATTTGGGTTTAGTCGTACATATGTAGGTCTACCGAAAGTCATTTTTTCTATAAATTTGGCTTGTCTTTTCAATTCTGGTTTAAGAGTGCAACTCTGAATTAATTTTAGTGTTTTTAGTTAATGAGCTCATTTCTTCTATTTGGGTCTCGTTTTAGCTTATTTGTCTAGTCGGGCCCGTTCTCGTCTTTGTGTTTGGCCTGACTCTTTTTATTATTATTATTATTCTTTTTTTGTGCAGTTAATTTATTTTGAGCATATATATATAGTCCAAAATGTCAAGAAATTCTATTTAGTTTTATTTACAATTTAAAAGTGTTTAATAGTCCAAAAATGTCAAAAAAAATACTATTTAATTTTTATTACAACTTAGGAGAGTCCAAATGTCCAAGTGTCAGAAAAATACAAAAAAATAATAACACAAAATATACAAAAATAATTAAATCCGAAAATTACATAAAATAATAATAAACAATAGTCGCAAAGAACAAACTGGGGTTCCAATGTTTGCTCTCTCAAGTATTTGGGCACTGGTCCGCTCCACTCCAAACCTAAAAAACAGTCAAAGCCCATTCAAAGTCATTAATTACTAAACCTAGAATTTTAATATAAAAAGCGATCCAACAAAGAAATGAGAGAGGGAGATTATTTTTTTTACCAACTAACATGGTATCAAAGCAAAAACCCTTTTTTTGCTGCGCCGCTAATACACTCTCCAAATACTTTTTTTGTTTCCAAATTCCTTCTATGTTCCTTCACCTCCAATGGCAGTTTGACTAGTATTCTCAAGTTCAGACATTTCATATCCTCAATAGTAGTCCATTTTACATCTCCTATTTATATTATTGAAGAAAATCGTTGAAGCACAAATTTCATTCCTTGTTGAAATTTTGCCAAATCGTGTTTTCCCTTTTCATCATCTACAGTGAAACGGTGCTCCTCTCCTCAGCGTTCATCATTACATCTTCAATTCTTTGCAGTATTATGGACCTTTTCGGTTTCTGTAACTCTGATCTTCGCTGCAACTTCGACTTCACAACTCAAGTTTAGGTTCTGATTCATCGCAAGCCTTTTCTACATTCAGGTTCTCGCTTCCCGTGAGCAAACGTATCAGCGCGGCTGCGTAACCTTGTGTCGTCGTGTCGGAGTGGCTTCTGTGTTGCACCGACCTTATCTTCTCCCTCACGGTGGTTGTGATTTCTCTCCCATTGGCCTGACTTCTAATTCTTAATCGACTACCGATTTCTGGTAATGTTTATTTCATCCTCCGATTTTGTGCACGTCACGCAATTGATGATGGTCAGATGATGAAACCGAAAGAAAGAGAGCCAAGCAACAAGAAGAAATCGAATGAACGAACCTGGAGGAGTGCAGCGGTGCATTGATTGTGGCGAGATTTTCGCCATTGATTGTGGGAGAAGGAGTGCAGCGGCGCTGCTAAGGAAGGGGAGAAGGGGAAGCACGTTTTCAGATTTTTTTTTAGGGTTTGGGCTTCTTACTTTTTTGTTGTTTATTTTTAATATTCAGAATGCTACTTGCACCCCACTAATTCGCGCGCGCACCCCTCCTTTACTTAGGCCCAGTTTCGCATACTGGGCTCTCATATGCGAACTGGGCTTGCCTTATACACCTCCTGTTTAGCTATACCACCCCCCGTAACTAATAACACCCCCATTTTTCAATTTTCACATTTTTCTCGTTTTTTAATTCTTTTTCAACTCAAATAATTTCTCGCTAAATCAAAAACTTTGTTAGTGGTCTTGCGAAGCCTTTGCTTGCATGATCATTAACAATGAGAACCTAGTGGTGATCACTTGGAGCCTTTGTTCAATTGATTATCATGAATGCCTAATTTTTCTAAAGACTTTCAATAAATCAAAAACTTTGTTAGTGGTCTTGCGAAGCCTTTGCTTGCATGATCATTAACAATGAGGACCTAGTGGTGATCACTTGGAGCCTTTGCTCAATTGATTATCATGAATGCCTAATTTTTCTAAAGACTTTCAATAAATCAAACTTTGTTAGTGGTCTTGCGAAGCCTTTGCTTGCATGGTTATTAACAATGAGGACCTAGTGGTGATCACTTGGAGCCTTTGCTCAATTGATCATCACGAATGCCTAATTCGTCTAAAAAAAATTCAATAAATCAAAAAACTTTGTTAGTAGTCCTGCGAAGCCTTTGCTTGCACGATTGTTAACAATGGAGTGCTAATGGTGGTCATTTGGAGTCTTTGCTCAATTGATCATCATGAAAGCTCAGTTTTCACAATTAAATAAGATACAAAATAAAAATAAAAACCTAGAACTACGTAGCTTTGAATTCTCCATCGCACCTGAAGATACGTAGGAGCGGATCCCCTCCATCAAGCACAACAAACTAAAAACATTTTTCCTTTCAAAAAACCAAAGCGGCTAACTCCATGCCAAGCGCGCAAAACAAAAAATTCATTAAGTCTTTTCAATCAATAGGCAAATTTAAGTAGTTTCCAAATCAATACTTAGAACCACGCATTAATTAAAGGTTCCTTTCAGTAGAAAGTAGGTGTGGGGTGCTAATACCTTCCCCATGCCTAATGACCCACGACCCAAATTTTTTCGGTTTTCCAAAAGGCCGTCCGCCTTGAAAAGGTTTTTCTTCAATATTTTCCTTAAAAAATATTGGTGGCGCTCACAACTCCTTTCTACCGAAAGGGGACCTTTAATTAAACATGGGGTTTTAGGTGTTGATTTGGAAAATACTTAAATTTGCCTCTTGATTGAAAAAGACTTAATGAAAATTTTTATTTTGCGGCGCTTGACGAGAGTTAGCCGATTTGGTTTTTTGAAAGGAAAAATGTTTTTGGTTCGTTTGTGCTTGACGAGAGGATCCGCTCCTACGTATCTCCCGGTGCGATGGAGAATTCAAAACTACGTAGTTCTGGATAGGTTTTTATTTTTATCTTGTTTAGTTGTGAAAACTGAGCTTTCATGATGATCAATTGAGCGAAGGCTCTAAGTGACCACCATTAGCACTCTATTGTTAATAATCATGCAAGCAAAGGCTTCGCAGGACCACTAACAAAGTTTTTTTTGATTTATTGAAAGTTTTGAGAAAAATTAGGCGTTCATGATGATCAATTGAGTAAAGGCTCCAAGTGATCACCACTAGTTCCTCATTGTTAATAATCGTGCAAGCAAAGGCTTCGCAGGACCACTAAAAAAGTTTTTGGATTTATTGAAGGTTTTTTAGAAAAATTAGGCATTCATAATGATCAATCGAGCAAAGGCTCCAAGTGATCACCACTAGGTCCTCATTGTTAATGATCATGCAAGCAAAGGCTTCGCAAGACCACTAACAAAGTTTTGATTTATTGAAGGTTTTTTAGAAAAATTAGGAATTCATGATGATCAATCGAGCAAAGGCTCCAAGTGATCACCACTAGGTCCTCATTGTTAATGATCATGCAAGCAAAGGTTTCGCAAGACCACTAACAAAGTTTTTGATTTAATGAAAAGTATTTGAGTTAGAAAGAATTAAAAAAAAACGAGAAAAAGGTGAAAATTGCAAAATGGGGGGGGTGCTATTAGTCGTAGGGGTTGTGTACTACTGAGCAGGAGGTGTAAAAGCAAGCCCGATTCGCATATGAGAGCCGGTTTGCATAAATTGGGCTTAAGTGAGGAGGTTGTATGCATTAATTTGTGGGGTGCAAGCGATGTCGATAATTAAAAAATAAATAATTTTGGAGACCCTATATAAGCCCAACCTAAACAGAAACCCTAAAAACCCCTTCCCTTCCCTTCCCTTCCCTTCCCTTTTGGCGCCGCGGCTATGAGAGAGAGATTCCCGGCGGAAGTTTCGCCGGTTTCTACGGCGAGAGAGAGAGGCGTGGATCGAGGGAAACAGAGAGAGATCGAACAAAAGGGAGAGAGGAGATGACCATGAGAGGAAGGATGAAGCGCGAACCGAGGGTATGACGAAGCTCGCCGGTAACTTCGGAGAAGGTGAAGTCCACGGCGGCGCTGTAGTCGGAGGTAGCATCTACATGTTCAGTTTTTATCTATTTTTCATCCTCTTCTTCGATTCCTTGTCCATTCTCTTCGGTTTCTGATGTGTGGTCTGGTTTGGTGGTTATAGGAAATTTATGGTGGGTTCGGTTTTTTTGGGAGTGGTTTCGCAAGAGGAGGCCAAAGTGGGGAGGCGGGTGGTCACGATGAGAGAGAAGGGACCAGAGGTGGGTTTGTGATGGTGATTTCAGGTGGGTGGGGCTCGGTTTTGGGGGTGATTGCGACAGCCAGGGGTTCGGTTTTGGGTGAGGAAGCTTTGGTTTAGGGAAACCTCATCGAGACTCTGTAGGAGAAATCTCCCGCGACGTTTCTGAGTTGAGTTCCTCGGTTTTTTTAGTTTGTTTTTTTTATGCTTTCTCTGGTCTGGCTTCTTTTCTACCCCATTTTTTATTCTAGTTTGGCTGTTCTTGAGCTTGATTTATTGAACACATTAAACATATATTTACAATGAACAATACCATAGTATATGCATATTAACTCAGCATCCTATAGATCTAAAGAAAAGAAAAAAAACCTGATCTTCTATGCAAGCTGAGTTTTTTGTTGATGTTCTGCTTATGATCTACTGTTGTTGATGTTTTGCTGCTGCCTATTTGAACATTTCTTTCTCAAAACCGGAAAAAAACTGATTTAGGATTAGGATTTCAGTGTAAAACCCTAATCTTTTTTTTGGGGTGATTTTCTCTCGAAATTCGTGTCTGCTGCCTCTCCTCTGTTTTCTGTGTTTTTAGACTGATGGTTGATTGCTCTTTTATATTAAAATACTAGGTTTCTGCATTAATTGTTTTTTGGTAGGCTTTGACTCTTTTCAGTGCGGATCCAAGCCCAAAGAAGAATGTAGTGACTGGAGTCTTTGCCCGAAAACCTTAATTCGCTACTTGAAGACTATTTTCGGATCTGGCCATTTGGGCCTTTTTTGATGTAACTTTTTTTTGTATTTTTTGGACATTTCGGACTCTTAAACACTTTTAAATTGTAAATAAACTAAATAGATTTTTTTGACATTTTGGACTATATATATATATGCTCAAAATAAATTAAACGCACAAAATAAGAATAATAATAAAAAAGGAGTCGAGCCGAATACAAAAGCGAAGCAGGCCAAACTAGACAAATACGCTAAAAGCGAGACCCAAAATAGAAGAAATGGACTCATTAACTAAAAACACTAAAATTAACTCAGAATTGCATTCTTAAGCCTGAATTGAAAAGACAAGCCAAATTCCGAGAAAAAATGACTTTTGGCAGACCTACTTTGAAGTGACTAGTTTGCACAAGAAAGGGGGGGATTGAATTGTGCTATCTTTTCGTTTTAATTCCTGCAACCTTCTGTATGGTTTCTCAAGATAACTTGGATATCAGAAGGTTGAATGTTAGTTGCACAAACAATAAGCAAATGTGATAGTAGTACAAGATAATTAACTCTGATGATTTTAGATGTCTGTTCTTTTAGAAAAGAGTGTAGTTTTCAAAAGATAATCAAAGTTTAGCTTATTAAAATTAAGATTTTGACTTCAGAAGGTTGGTGTATTTAACCTTCTAAAGTATTTTGAAAACTTTGGTGATTGTTAGATAGTTAAAGCAAATGGTAAGTAAAGCAGAAAATAACACAGTAGAGTTATAGAGGTTCACCAAACTGTGGCTACTCCTCTCCCCACGTCCTCGTGAGAGTTTCCACTATTTTCCAAATAGATTTTACACTTGCTTTAGCTTCACTTGCTAAAGACTTTCACCTTCACTCTCTTTTGATCACACACAAAAGACAAGTGCTAACTTCCACAGTAGAATCACCAACAACCCTCACTTTTCACTAGGTAGCTTGTTGTGAAACTTTTGAACTGAATCACCAACAACCCTCACCTCTCACTAGGTAGTTTCTTTGAGAAACCTTCAACAGAATCACCAACAACACTCACCTCTTACTAGGTAGTTTGTTGAGATACCTACAATCTAAACTCACCAACAACACTCACCTTTTCCTAGGTAGTTTGTTGAGAGGATTACAACTTAGAATCACCAACACCACTCACCTTCAACTAGGTAGTCCATTTGAGAAACAAGCACAATATTCCTTACAATAAGGGTTTTGGGTTATGGGATGATTTAGGAGCTTGTTAATAGATAAATACTGAGTGTATCTCTAAGAATGTAACAAGCTTGCACACACTCAAGAAAGTATTCCCATTCTGAATTTTGTAGTAGCTTGAAGTGTGGATGAGAAGGTTGGATTTCGTTTAGAAGCTTGACTTGAAGGTTCCAATATCAACTCATAATCTGTATTTGAATTGAGCGACATTTATATAGACTTCCAATCTGAAAATATATTTGTTGGAATGGAGAAAGAGCTGTTGGAATTGTTTGTAGACTTGTAGGTAGGCAATGATGTTATGTATGCTTTAGTTGTAGCCTTTTCAACCTTCTAAAGCAACCTTGGTGCTTTATCTTTCCATAAGGTCACTTCATGTCAGCATTCTACTTCCTTTTCTTCCTTTCTATCACTTTTGTTCCTGTTCATGTACTACACAATGCTTTATACAATTTAAATCTGAAGCTTCTAAAGCTTTTACAACATGAACAAACATGCTTTTTGAGATACATCAAAGATCAAGTAGTTCCTCTTTTTCTAGGATAATTATTTTACAATATATTACTTCTTGAATACTCATTTGATGCATATTGAATCAAGAATTCGAGCATGAATATGTTTTCCAGAAACAGAAGCTTGAAATCTTCAATCCTCTTTTAACCTTCTTGAACTTTAACCTTCTGAACTTCTTTAAGAAGTAATTCAACCTTCTGTTGACTTCAATCAAACTTTCTGTTGACTATTGGTCAACCTTGTGTTGACTTTTAGTCAACCTTCTGTTTGACTTTCAGTCAACCTTCTGAAGGAAGTTACTTTATCTTTTAAGCTTGCGATCAACCTTACGATGGTTTTAACATACGTATTCAACCTTCTGTAAGGTACCCTTTTGTAGGTAACCTTCTTTTGGCACATTTTATCTTTGAAAATCACTTGGTTTCTTTTGTAAGGCCAAGAATTTTGCTATGAAACTTATTCCCTGTTCTTTAACACACTTGATTGAAAACTTGTTAAATCACAATAAGATTAGAAAGCTTAACTCATTACTTAAGTTTGTATCATCAAAACATGGAAAGAGATTTTTATTTCTACAATCTCCCCCTTTTTGGTGATGACAAACTTGAGAGTATGTTTTAAGTTTTCTGTTTCTCAGGAATAGACATTTTAATGCACAATAAATGAATTAAGCACATTCATAGCAAAAGGATAATTATCATGTATGAGTACAGCAATAACAAGCGCAGCAAACAGCAAACATACATAGTTCTGATAATTATCAATTACAAACCATATCTTTAACACAAATTAAACATGTCCAAAAGATAATTAATTGTCAACAGAAACCCCAAAATATATCACTTAAAAACTAAGTAGCTAATAATCTCCATTCTCCCCCTTTGTCAACAGCAAAAAGGAGGGAAGAAAGGGAAATTAGCTTGCTACTTGGTTGGAGAGGAATCATCTGAAGAGTTTGATGATGAAGCAGGCTGAGGAATGTCCTGGAAGGGTTGAGGAGGAGGAAGTCGAGGCGCAACATTAGGAACCATAGTAGGCACTATGTTTTCCATCACCCATTGTTGGTAGGCATAGTTTACGTGTGCTTCAAGCTGTTTTCTATTTGAAGTATTCCAATGCTCATCAGAAGCTTGTTGTTCTGTACTCTCATCTTCTTCATTTGTTTCTCATGGTGTGCTCTCATCTTCTTCATTGCCTCCAGTACTTCCTTCTTGTCTGCATAGGTGAAAGAATCTTCCTTGTTCTCTGAAGGTTTGCTGCTACCAGGTGCCTTGTCTGATGATGATAGAGGTGCATTCATAGTTTGACAAAAGGATCCTAGAGATCCAAATTGTTTTGGCAGATCAGAAGGTAGTTTAGAAGGTCCTGAACCTTGGTACCTTTAGTGCGAGAGGAGTCATACATAGGAGAGAACATGAATGCGTGAATATTTTTGAAGCAAGAGTATTGCGGTGAAGTTCTAGGATTTTCACGCCATTGGGAAAATAAATTTGCTACTTGTTCAGTAGATCCTTGAATGTCATGATGAAGAGGAGCAGGAGTTGATTGTGTATTTGGACCAATTGAGGGATCAGGAGTGTGGAGTAATTCAGTGAGAGCAATAGAAGCTATTATTTCAGGGCTAGTGGCTTGATTCTGAGGGTTTTCAGGTGTAACTTGGTCCTCAATATCCCTAATTACCTCATGAACAGTTTGAGTGATAGGAGATAGTGGTTGTGTTTGTTCATTTTTCTGTTCCTTATTCTCATGGGATTGATTTTCTTGTAGCTCCCCCTGAGCTAGACCCTCATGAGAAGTGGTATATGGCAGATAAATGATTCCTTGAGAGAATGGGTAATAGATGGCTCTATGAGAAGGTAGAGATTCTATAGCAGAAGGGATAGTTTCAGAAGCTTGATTCTTAGGATTTTCAAGGTCTGTGCTAAGGTTCTCATCAGAAGCTTCTTTTTCCATTTGTTCAGGTTGTTCTTTTTCAGTTGGAGTGTCATTCAAGTCTAAAGGATTTTCAAAAATTTCTCTCCATTCTTGAGAGGGTTCTGTCTCAACTAAATTCTCAATTGTGGATTTTGGTGGGGCTAAATTTATGGGTTCAGTTCTGATAGCAGATTCTGATCCTAGTGGCTCCCCCTGAGGGGTTGACAGAGGTGTGTTTTTATCAGGACTTGGTTCTAGGATAGGTTCATCATGAACAGGTTTTGTTTCTGGAAATATTTCTATTTTCTTGCTAAAAGGTTTCAGTCCCATCTGTTTAGCACTCTTGGACCAGAAGGTTGTTTTTTCATGTATTGATTCTTCCCTAGCCACAGAGATTTTCTTAAATCTGAATAATTTGGTCAAGAACATACCATAGGGTAGGGATGAAATTTGCCTAATGGTTTTGCACATGTCTATCATATAATGAAAGATAATGTATGGAAGGTTAATCTTATTTCTAGTGATCATGTGATAGACTAAGAGTAGATCAATAGGTTTTACCTGCTCAAAACTTCCTGCTCTAGGAATCAGATAGTGGACTACCATATTGTGCATGATACGTGCTTCATCCTTTAGTGCTGATGATTTAAGCTTTTCACTAGGTTTCTTCATCAGAAGCTTCAGAACTTCCTCCTGTGTAACTTCAGTTTGATCATACCAATCTTTCCCATACAAACATACTTCATTCTCAGGAATTTTCAGGGCATTAGCTATTATGGTTGGTGTTACCACAATGGTGGTTCCTTTTACTTGAGTAGTAAAAGAGGATTTGGTTTCACTCACATTCATGTATCCATAGAATTCTTTTATGAGGTTGGGATAAATAGTTTCTCCTTGGGGATGTAGAATGTTTTGCCAACCTTGATACTCAATGTGTTCTGTAGATTCCAACGAAGCTTTCAGTTCTTCCAATGAGATAAATTCTACCAATAAGAACATTCCTCTTTCCCATTTTTCCTTATCAAACACTTATGCAGCGGGGCTTGTTCTTCAACTTGAAGCTTGATCAAGTTTTTTTTCTTCTTCAACCTTTTCCTTTCCTTTACTTCCTCCAAATTTTATCTTAAATTTTGGTCTTTTGGAAGAAGATTGGGGTTGAAGAGGCTTTCTTTTCGATTCAGTTTTGATTACGCCATCATTTGAATGAGTAGAATCATCATCATCAAGTGTGATTGGTTGACTCCTTCTTGTTCCAGGACCCTGTATTTCCTTGAGAGAACTTGTTTTGATTCTTGTAGACCTTCGTGAGGGAGTGGGTGATGATTTGGAAGGTTTTTGTTCTGATGGAGCATCAATGCAGGTAGGTGTAGGTTTAGAAGCATTCAATAATGCGGTGGAAGGTCATGGGTTGTGGGAGTCTTGGCTTTCTTCACACATGGGATTTTTGTTCTCACCATTTTTGGAGAGAGAGAAGAAAAATTTTCTTGCGAAGAGGGAAGGAAGAGAAGAAGAGAATCGGTTTGAGAGAGAATGAGTTCGAGTTTAGATTGGCGTGCGTGAAAGAGGAGAGAGAGAGAGACTAGCCGTTGTGACTTGATGGTTGCTTGATTATGACAAGACATAAGCTGTCATAGAAGTCGATTTTTAGTTGCTTTAATAACGAGTCCCTAATTGTGACTTTAATTTATCCTTCTCAAATTCAACCTTACGAATTTGATTCTCTCAGCGAACCTTACGAAGATTTGAAGGTTGGGGTTTTGACATATTTTTCTCCTAAGGACATTTTAAAATGTGCAAAGCCTTTTAATAAAATTAAAACTTTCTTCTAACAAAGGCTTGGTAAATATATCGGCTAATTGATGCTTGGTGTCAATAAAAATAAGTTCCACATCCTTCTTTTGAACATGATCTACGATAAAATGATGTTTAATATCAATGTGTTTAGACCTAGAGTGTTGGATGGGATTTTTGATAAATTGATAGCACTAGTATTGTCACAATAAATGGGAGTGCATGTGTACCTTATAGAGTAGTCCTCCAATTGATTCTTGATCCATAGAATTTGAGAACAACAACCAAGAAGCAGATACATATTACGCTTGGTAGTTGATAATGCAATTGAATTCATTTTCTACAAGACCAAGAGATTAAGGATTCCCCAAAATTTGACATGATCCACTAGTACTTTTTACGTCAATTCTATCACCAAAGCATAGTCGACATCACAAGTAGCTAATTAGGTCAAAATGAGTATTCTTTTTATACCATAGACCAAGATTAGTTGTTCCCACTAAGTATCCGAATATTCTTTTTATTTGCAGTGAGATGAGATTCTTTTGGAGAAACTTGAAATCTAGCACATAGGCCAACCGAAAACACAATGTCGAGTCTACTAGCGATTAAATATAACGATGAACCTATCATACCCTGTATTCTTTTTGAGAAATTGGTTTTCCTTCTTCATCCTTCTCAATTTTATGCTGAGAAGGATGCATAGGAGTTGCCATGGCTTTAGCTTCATTCATCTTATATTTCTTGAGAAGATCTTTGATGTATTTTTCTTGACTAATAAAGATACCTCCATCAAGTTGTTTAATTTGAAGTCCTAGAAAGAAACTTAATTCTCCCATCATACTCATTTCAAATTCACTTTTCATAAGTTTCCCAAAATCTTTGCATAATTTTTCATTTGTTGATCCAAAAATGATATCATCAACATAAATTTGAACAATCAACAAAGCTTTATCAAGAGTTTTCTTAAATAATGTAGTATCAATTTTTCCTCTTGTAAATTTGTTTTTGATCAAGAAGTTACTTAACCTTTCATACCAAGCTCTAGGAGCTTGCTTAAGCCCATATAGGGCTTTGGTGAGTTTAAAAACATGGTTTGGTTTCTTTTGATCAACAAAACCAGGAGGTTGATTGACATAAACTTCTTCATTTAAAAAGCCATTTAGAAAAGCACTTTTAACATCCATTTGAAATAATTTAAAATTTTTGTGTGCAGCAAATGCAAGTAAGATTCTAATGGCTTCTAACCTTGCCACAGGAGCAAAAGTTTCATCATAGTCAATACCTTCCTGTTGGTTATACCCTTGAGCAACAAGTCTTGCCTTGTTTCTCACCACCTTACCATTTTCATCTAGCTTGTTTCTGAACACCCATTTGGTTCCTATAATAGATCGATTTTTGGAGGTATCACTAAGTTCCATACCTCATTCTTTTCAAATTGAGAGAGTTCTTCAGTCATTGCTTCTATCCATGATTGATCTTGTATGGCCTCATTGATTGACTTAGGTTCTATTTCAGAGATTAAGACCATTCCAGCAGCATTGTCTCTAAATGAAGTTCTAGTTCTAACAGGATCTGAAGTGCTACCAATAATTTGATCTTGTGGATGATGTACCACCATTCTCCAACTTCTTGGTAATTGAGAAGGTTCATCGAAGCTTGAGTAGCTTCATTTGATTGTTTAGAAGGTTGAGCGAAGCCACGGTTCATCCTTCTCCAATCTGTTTTCATGTTCTGTACCTTCTTGATTGGTCTCATCAACATCAATTACTTCACTTGAACTGTTAGTTTCATTAAATACAATATGCATGCTTTCTTCTACAGTTTGAGTCCTAAGATTATATACCCTATAAGCCTTTGAAGATGTTGAATATCCCAGAAAAATTCCTTTATCAGATTTAGAATCAAATTTTCCTAGATTGTCTTTGTTATTCAAAATGAAACAAGTGCAACCAAATACACGAAAGTATGCAATGGTTGGTTTTCTATTTTTCCAAATTTCATAGGGGGTTTTCTCAACAATTTTTCTTATAGATACTCTATTCAAAATATAGCGGTGTGTTTCTGACACACGCCAAAAGTATTTTTCAATTTTTGAATCTTCTAAGAGTGTTCTTGCCATTTCTTGCAAAGTTCTATTTTTCTTTCTACAACTCCATTTTGTTGTGGAGTTCTAGGACATGAGAAATTGTGAGTAATTCCATTTTCATCAAAAAGTTTTGAAAAGAGAAGTTTTCAAATTCTCCCCCATGATCACTTCTTACAGAAATAACATTTGTTCCTTTTTCATTTTGAACTTTCTTTAGAAACACTTTGAAGGCTTCAAAAGCCTCATCTTTGTTTTTCAAAAATAGCACCCAGGTGAATCTAGAGAAATCATCAACAATTACAAAACCATATCTTTTTCCATTAAGACTAGCAGTTTTGGTAGGACCAAATAAGTCTATGTGAAGTAGTTCTAGTGACCTTTGGGATGTGATCATGTTCTTAGGTTTGAAACTAGATTTCACATGTTTACCATGAACACATGCTTCACACACTCTATCTTTTTCAAAATTGATTTTTGGTAACCTCGACTAGTTCCTTTTTGGAAAGTTTTGAAATAGTTTGCATGCTTATGTGGCCAGTTCTTCTATGCCAAATCCATTTGTCATTTTCATAAGACATAAGACAAGTTTCTTGAGATAGTTCATCAAGACATAGGCTATATAGATTTTTATTTCTAGATGCGATAAACAAGACCTTACCAGAGGAGATTTCTTTAATAAAACACTTATCGATTTAAAAGAGACTTTATGACCACTATCACACAGTTGGTGATACTTAACAAGTTATGCTTTAAACCTTCTACATATTGAACATTCTTAATTTTAGGGAGTTAGAATTACCTATAGTACCTATACCTTTGATGCAAGCTTTATCATCATTGCCAAAGATGACATAGCCTCCATCTATTCTCTCCATTGAGAGAAATTTATCTCTTTCCTTGTCATGTGCCTCGAACATCCACTTTGTCTAAGAACCACGACTTTTCTTGGATGCTAAGAGGCATTCTGTTTGAGATGTTAGTAATGATTTAGGTACCCAATATCTTTTGGGTCCTTCATGGTTAGTCCTCTTCCTATAGAAGCTTCTTTTGGTTTATAGCATACTGAAATATCATGACCAAAATGTTTGCAATATGTACACTTTGTCTTAGACTTTCTAGTCCTAGATTTCTTCTCATTTTGTTTTTCTACGGGTAGTTCAAAAGTTTTACTGTATGGACATAGCTAGTTCTTTAGTTAAAACATAAACTTTATCTTTGAGAAGGTTGTTTTGATTTTCAAGGTCAGAGAGTATAAGATTTGGTTGTTCTGAGACCTTATCTTTCAAAAGTTTGTATTGTTCAGAAAGTTTAAAGTGAGAATGTTGAAGAGTTTGAACTGTTTTTATCAAATATTCATTTTGTTTTTGAAGCTCTTCATTCTCCTTTTGCATTCAAAAGTTGATTTTTGAACAAAGACACATTTTGAGCCAAAGTATTTGAATCAGATAATAGGTTTTCAAAAGCATGTTCAGTATCTTTGCATGAAGCACAAGTTTGTGATTTAAAAGTGTTTACCTCTTCTAGGTCAGTATCTCCTATGAAGCATGAGTTGATTGATTCCATACTTGATGCAGGAGATATTTGAGAAGGCTCCTCAGAGTTAGCCATGAGACAAAAGTTTGCAGTCTCTTCATCATGGTCGAGTTGGTATCTTTGAGTCATCCCATGTTGCAAGTAGAGCCTTTTTCTTAGGTGTGAACTTTCTGTTGCTTCCTTTCAACTTTGGACATTCACTTCTGAAATGTCCAGGTTTGTTACATTCATAGCACACAGGATCAATTTTGCTAGTTCCTTCACCTTTAGGTTGATCTTTCTTGAAGAAGGGTTTTCTGTTATTTTTCTTTCTAAATGCCCATCTTCTCAACCTTCTGGTGATTAGAGCCATTTCATCCTCATCATCAATGTCATTTTCATCATCTTCACTTTCTTCTTGAGTATCCTCTTGAGCTTTATGTGCCATAGCTTTAGAAGGTTGTGAAGTTTTTGAGAAGCTTTGAGTGCAATGGTTTTAACCTTCTTGGGTTGAAGTTCATCCATGATTTCTTGTTCATGCACTTTTAGGGATCCAAGTAGATCCTCTATTTTGAGAATAGAGAGATCTTTAGCTTCAATTATAGCGATCACTTTAGGTCTCCATACCTTTGGAAGGCATCTTAGGAGTTTTCTTACTTTAGCTTGATTTGAGTAGGTATTTCCCGGGGAGTTCAAATCATTTGTTATTGTTGTGAATCTGCTAAACATTTGAGAAATTGTTTCTTGCTCCTCCATTTTGAATGTTTCAAATTTATGAATAAGAAGGTTGATTTTTGCTTCTTTGACTTGGTCTCTTCCTTCATGGCGATCTTCAATGTATCCCCGATTTCTTTGGCGGTTTCTTTCCCAAAGAACTTTATCATATTCACTTCTACCTAAAGCACATGTTAGATAAAATTTAGCTTTAGAGTTTAGAAGTACCATGCGTTTATCTTGGTGTCCAGTGTTTAGGTTTGCTCATAGTGGTTCCATCATCAAGAGTTGTAGTAGGTTCAAAGGACCATCTTCAACAATTCCCCCAAATGTCGGTGTCTTGAGATTCTAGGAACAATCTCATTTGATCTTTCCAATAATAGTAATGTTCACCGGTGAATCACGGTGGTCTATTTCTTGAAGCTCCTTGAGGAAGGAACATTCTGAGTTGGAATGATGACTCATCACTTCTTCCGAGGATCTTTCCCTCTCACCTTTGCAAAGTGTGCTCAGCCCTAGAGGTGAGCTCGATGCCAATTGAAGTGACTAGTTTGCAAGAAAGAAAGGGGATTGAATTGTGCTATCTTTTTCGTTTTAATTCCTGCAACCTTATATACGTATGGTTTCTCAAGATAACTTGGATATCGGAAGGTTGAATGTTAGTTGCACAAACAATAAGCAAATGTGATAGTAGTACAAGATAATTAACTCGATGATTTTAGATGTCTTTCTTTTAGAAAAGAGTGTAGTTTTCAAAAGATAATCAAAGTTTAGCGTATTAAAATTAAGATTTTGACTTCAGAAGGTTGGTGTATTTAACCTTCTAAAGTATTTTGAAAACTTTGGTGATTGTTAGATAGTTAAAGCAAATGGTAAGTAAAGCAGAAAATAACACAGTAGAGTTATAGAGGTTCACCAAACTGTGGCTACTCCTCTCCCCACGTCCTCGTGAGAGTTTCCACTATTTTCCAAATAGATTTTACACTTGCTTTAGCTTCACTTGCTAAAGACTTTCACCTTCACTCTCTTTTGATCACACACAAAAGACAAGTGCTAACTTCCACAGTAGAATCACCAACAACCCTCACTTTTCACTAGGTAGCTTGTTGTGAAACTTTTGAACTGAATCACCAACAACCCTCATTCTCACTAGGTAGTTTGCTGAGAAACCTTCAAACCGAATCACCAACAACACTCACCTCTTACTAGGTAGTTTGTTGAGATACCTACAATCTAAACTCACCAACAACACTCACCTTTTCCTAGGTAGTTTGTTGAGAGGATTACAACTTAGAATCACCAACACCACTCACCTTCAACTAGGTAGTCTGTTGAGAAACAAGCACAATATTCCTTACAATAAGGGGTTTGGGTTATGGGATGATTTAGGAGCTTGTTAATAGATAAATACAGTGTATCTCTAAGAATGTAACAAGCTTGCACACACTCAAGAAAGTATTCCCAATTCTGAATTTTGTAGTAGCTTGAAGTGTGGATGAGAAGGTTGGATTTCGTTTAGAAGCTTGACTTGAAGGTTCCAATATCAACTCATAATCTGTATTTGAATTGAGCAGCATTTATATAGACTTCCAATCTGAAAATATAGCTGTTGGAATGGAGAAAGAGCTGTTGGAATTGTTTGTAGACTTGTAGGTAGGCAATGATGTTATGTATGCTTTAGTTGTAGCCTTTTCAACCTTCTAAAGCAACCTTGGTGCTTTATCTTTCCATAAGGTCACTTCATGTCAGCATTCTACTTCCTTTTCTTCCTTTCTATCACTTTTGTTCCTGTTCATGTACTACACAATGCTTTATACAATTTAAATCTGAAGCTTCTAAAGCTTTTACAACATGAACAAACATGCTTTTTGAGATACATCAAAGATCAAGTAGTTCCTCTTTTTCTAGGATAATTATTTTACAATATATTACTTCTTGAATACTCATTTGATGCATATTGAATCAAGAATTCGAGCATGAATATGTTTTCCAGAAACAGAAGCTTGAAATCTTCAATCCTCTTTTAACCTTCTTGAACTTTAACCTTCTGAACTTCTTTAAGAAGTAATTAACCTTCTGTTGACTTCAATCAAACTTTACGTTGACTATTGGTCAACCTTGTGTTGACTTTTAGTCAACCTTCATTGACTTTCGATCAACCTTACGAAGGAAGTTACTTTATCTTTTAAGCCTGCGATCAACCTTACGATGGTTTTAACCTTACGTATTCAACCATACGTAAGGTACCCTTTTGTAGGTAACCTTCTTTTGGCACATTTTATCTTTGAAAATCACTTGGTTTCTTTTGTAAGGCCAAGAATTTTGCTATGAAACTTATTCCTGTTCTTTAACACACTTGATTGAAAACTTGTTAAATCACAATAAGATTAGAAAGCTTAACTCATTACTTAAGTTTGTATCATCAAAACATGGAAAGAGATTTTTATTTCTACAATCTCCCCCCTTTTGGTGATGACAAACTTGAGAGTATGTTTTAAGTTTTTCTGTTTCTCGAGAATAGACATTTTAATGCACAATAAATGAATTAAGCACATTCATAGCAAAAGGATAATTATCATGTATGAGTACAAAGCCAAATAACAAGCGCAAAGAAACAAAGCAAACATACATAGTTCGATAATTATCAATTACAAACCATATCTTTAACACAAATTAAACATGTCCAAAAGATAATTAATTGTCAATGAAAACCCCAAAATATATCACTTAAAAACTAAGTAGCTAATAATCTCCATTCTCCCCCTTTGTCAACAAAGAAAAAAGGAGGGAAGAAAGGAAATTAGCTTGCTACTTGGTTGGAGAGGAATCATCTGAAGAGTTTGATGATGAAGCGGTGAGAATGTCTGGAAGGGTTGAGGAGGAGGAAGTCGGGAGGCGCAACATTAGGAACCATAGTAGGCACTATGTTTTCCATCACCCATTGTTGGTAGGCATAGTTTCGTATGTGCTTCGGCTGTTTTCTATTTGAAGTATTCCAATGCTCATCGAAGCTTGTTGTTCTGTACTCTCATCTTCTTCATTTGTTTCTCATGGTGTGCTCTCATCTTCTTCATTGCCTCAGTACTTCCTTCTTATGCATAGGTGAAAGAATCTTCCTTGTTCTCTGAAGGTTTCTTTGCTGCAGTGCCTTGTCGATGATGATAGAGGTGCATTCATAGTTTGACAAAAGGATCCTAGAGATCCAAATTGTTTTGGCGGCATCGGAAGGTAGTTTAGAAGGTCCCGAACCTTGGTACCTTTAGTGCGTGAGAGGAGTCATACATAGGAGAGAACATGAATCTGTGAATATTTTTGAAGCAAGAGTATTGCGGTGAAGTTCTAGGATTTTCACGCCATTGGGAAAATAAATTTGCTACTTGTTGATAGATCCTTGAATGTCATGATGAAGAGGAGCAGGAGTTGATTGTGTATTTGGACCAATTGAGGATCGGGAGTGTGGAGTAATTCGGTGAGAGCAATAGAAGCTATTATTTGGGGCTAGTGGCTTGATTCGAGGGTTTTCAGGTGTAACTTGGTCCTCAATATCCCTAATTACCTCATGAGCAGTTTGAGTGATAGGAGATAGTGGTTGTGTTTGTTCATTTTTCTGTTCCTTATTCTCATGGGATTGATTTTCTTGTAGCTCCCCAGAGCTAGACCCTGCATGAGAAGTGGTATATGGCGAGATAAATGATTCCTTGAGAGAATGGGTAATAGATGGCTCTATCGGAAGGTAGAGATTCTATAGCGAGAAGGATAGTTTGAAGCTTGATTCTTAGGATTTTCAAGGTGCTGTGCTAAGGTTCTCATCGAAGCTTCTTTTTCCATTTGTTCGAGTTGTTCTTTTTGGTTGGAGTGTCATTCAAGTCTAAAGGATTTTCAAAAATTTCTCTCCATTCTTGAGAGGTTCTGTCTCAACTAAATTCTCAATTGTGGATTTTGGTGGGGCTAAATTTATGGGTTCGATTACGATAGCAGATTCTCGATCCTAGTGGCTCCCCCGAGGGGTTGACAGAGGTGTGTTTTTATCGAGGACTTGGTTCTAGGATAGGTTCATCATGAGCAGTTTTGTTTACGGAAATATTTCTATTTTCTTGCTAAAAGGTTTTGATCCCATCTGTTTAGCACTCTTGGACCGAGAAGGTTGTTTTTTCATGTATTGATTCTTCCCTAGCCACAGAGATTTTCTTAAATCTGAATAATTTGGTCAAGAACATACCATAGGGTAGGGATGAAATCGCTTTAATGGTTTTGCACATGTCTATCATATAATGAAAGATAATGTATGGAAGGTTAATCTTATTTCTAGTGATCATGTGATAGACTAAGAGTAGATCAATAGGTTTTACCGCTTTCAAAACTTCTGCTCTAGGAATCAGAGAGTGGACTACCATATTGTGCATGATACGTGCTTCATCCTTTAGTCTTTGATGATTTAAGCTTTTCACTAGGTTTCTTCATCGAAGCTTGTAACTTCCTCTGTGTAACCGGTTTGATCATACCAATCTTTCCCATACAAACATACTTCATTCTCAGGAATTTTCAGGGCATTAGCTATTATGGTTGGTGTTACCACAATGGTGGTTCCTTTTACTTGAGTAGTAAAAGAGGATTTGGTTTCACTCACATTCATGTATCCATAGAATTCTTTTATGAGGTTGGGATAAATAGTTTCTCTCCTGGGGATGAATGTTTTGCCAACCTTGATACTCAATGTGTTCTCAGATTCCAAACGAAGCTTTTGATTCTTCCAACAGATAAATTCTACCAATAAGAACATTCCTCTTTCCCCATTTTTCCTTATCAAACACTTGTACAGGCAGGGCTTGTTCTTCAACTTCAGAAGCTTGATCAAGTTTCTGTTCTTCTTCAACCTTTTCCTTTCCTTTACTTCCTCCAAATTTTATCTTAAATTTTGGTCTTTTGGAAGAAGATTGGGGTTGAAGAGAGGCTTTCCTTTTCAGTTCCAGTTTTGATTCTGCCATCATTTCGATGAGTAGAATCATCATCATCAAGTGTGATTGGTTGACTCCTTCTTGTTCCAGGACCCTGTATTTCCTTGAGAGAACTTGTTTTGATTCTTGTAGACCTTCGTGAGGGAGTGGGTGATGATTTGGAAGGTTTTTGTTCTGATGGAGCATCAATCTGGGTAGGTGTAGGTTTAGAAGCATTCAATAATGCAGGTGGAAGGTCATGGGTTGTGGGAGTGCTGGCTTTCTTCACACATGGGATTTTTGTTCTCACCATTTTTGGAGAAGAGAAGAAAAAATTTTCTTCGCGAAGAGGGAAGGAAGAGAAGAAGAGAATCGGTTTGAGAGAGAATGAGTTCAGTTTAGATTGGCGTGCGTGAAAGAGGGAGAGAGAGAGAGACTAGCCGTTGTGACTTGATGGTTGCAGTTATGACAAGACATAAGCATCATCATAGAAATCGATTTTAGTTGCTTTAATAACCGTCCCTAATTGTGACTTTAATTTATCCTTCTCAAATTCAACCTTCTGAATTTGATTCTCTCCAAGCGAACCTTCTGAAGATTTCAGAAGGTTGGGGTTTTTGACATATTTTTCTCCTAAGGACATTTTAAAATGTGCAAAGCCTTTTTAATAAAATTAAAACTTTCTTCTAACAAAGGCTTGGTAAATATATCAGCTAATTGATGCTTGGTGTCAATAAAAATAAGTTCCACATCCTTCTTTTGAACATGATCTCTGATAAAATGATGTTTAATATCAATGTGTTTAGACCTAGAGTGTTGGATGGGATTTTTGATAAATTGATAGCACTAGTATTGTCACAATAAATGGGAGTGCATGTGTACCTTATAGAGTAGTCCTCCAATTGATTCTTGATCCATAGAATTTGAGAACAACAACCCAGCAGATACATATTACGCTTGATGAGTTGATAATGCAATTGAATTCATTTTCTACAAGACCAAGAGATTAAGGATTCCCCAAAATTTGACATGATCCACTAGTACTTTTCTCACAATTCTATCACGGCATAGATCGACATCACAAGAGCTAATTAGGTCAAAATGAGTATTCTTTTATACCATAGACCAAGATTAGTTGTTCCCACTAAGTATCCGAATATTCTTTTTATTGCAGTGAGATGAGATTCTTTTGGAGAAACTTGAAATCTAGCACATAGGCAGCACCGAAAACACAATGTCGAAGTCTACTAGCGATTAAATATAACAGATGAACCTATCATACCCACGTATTCTTTTTGAGAAATTGGTTTTCCTTCTTCATCCTTCTCAATTTGTACAGAAGGATGCATAGGAGTTGCCATGGTTTTAGCTTCATTCATCTTATATTTCTTGAGAAGATCTTTGATGTATTTTTCTTGACTAATAAAGATACACGATAACTCTATTTTATATAGAGTATTTCATATGTTTAAACTTAGTATTTGCTCTCTTTCAAGTAATAATAAAGAGTTTATATAGTATTTAGTGTGATATATGATATCTTGAGTGATTTGAATGGATATAGTTAGTTATAGGCCATTTTGGATATATTGTGGTATGTTTGATGTTTTTGTTGATGCGGTCTCAATGTTATGCGCATCAATGCTCCCCGTGACCGATCTCGCATCAATCTGCGCAACTTGGTGAATAAGCGACTGTTTCATATGCATCCACATGCAATGTGATGACCTCCTACTTGCTTCCCGATGCCATCCAACAATGTATAGTAGGCGCTACCATTCACACATAGCTATAGGCATAGCTTTGAAGAGTCATCAACATAGGGACACTTGTTCTAACACCATGGAACCACCCTATATGATTAAGTCAAAGATTGCAACATGGATAAACCTCACGGAAAGCAACTACAGCTATCATCCACTCAAGATGACTTCAACATGAAGGAAGGAAGCACCTCACTTGAAGGCTATAAAAGGACCTCACATCTTCATTTGGAAATATATCACAATCCATAAGTTAGATCAAAATTTCAATATACATAGTTAGTTTTTATATTTTTAGAGGAAGAGGAAGGAATTGACAAATCCTCCTTTACTCATTTTCATAGTGTTTGTATAGTGCTAAGGAGTAATGCTAGTGCATTGCTAGAAGACTTCATATAAAGATTTTCAACATTTGTAACCTTACTCTTGTTGTTTCTCTTTAGTGAGTTCTATATATATAAACATGGTCTATTCAGGTTTATATATATCTTGCAATGTCTCTTGTTAGCTAAACCTTTCTTAGTTGGAATGTTCTAATCATTTAATGAGCTTTTAAGTAAGTATGTTGCATGTATGTATGTTTGTACTTTAGTTCTTGCTTGATAATATTTTTATTACTTATTTTAAACTTGATCACTTAGAATAAGTATGAATTGTAAATGACAGGACATGGCTTACAATTAAGAACTCAAGAACTAATATGGGTGAGTGTTTTACATAAAGAAAACTTTGTGAAAACCATGCTAAGTCCTAGACATAGGATAGTATAGTCCATAGGATAATTGTGGGTACTTAAAATACAAGAGTGAATTCACTTAAGCAAAGTGATACTTGTTAGGAGGCAAGATTGCATCGACACCCTTTCTTTCTTGCATAGAACAAGGATCATAAGAGCTGGTAATGAAACTCTCAAGAAAGTGACCGAAAGGCACATAGCTAATGCACAAAGATTCAAGGCAATTTGCATCACATCTTGCATCATACACTTTTAAGTAAATTACATGATGAAGACATTCCAACTAGCTTTTCTCTTTTACACTATCAACATTCTTTACTTGCTTTCTTTCTAACTTAGTTGTGATCATCAAACAAAATCCAAAATTATTTTATTACTTTGTGACTTTGCACTATATTACTTTATATCATTTAAAAGTGAGTTTTTCAATCTCTGTGGGTTCGATCTTTTACTACTTGTTTTTGGACAGTGTATACTTGCACTCAAGTGTATGTGGCATATTCCACACATCAAGTTTTTGGCGCCGTTGTCGAAGGATTGAAGTAAATTCTTTTAAAATTACGATATTAAGTAATTTAGTGTTGTATATAAATTCAGTTTTTAGTTTACATCAACCACGATTACATGGTACTTAGTATATGTACGAGAACGAGAAAGCAGAACTCGAATATAGTTTAGATTTAGAAATAGAAAGAAAATTCGGGAGATTGCTAAGGCTCCAAAAGCAGAATCAACAAGCCAAAGAACATGTCTTTCGGTGAAGAACAAAGCTCAAGGCCACACTCGGTGAGAGGAGGCCCGGATCACAAAGATGCTCTTGAAGAAGAAGTTCATAGAGAAAATCTCATCCACATGGATCACATAGGTATGATTAATGATAGAGATAGACCTATGAGGGATTATGCTCATTTGATCATCAAAACATGCAAACTAGCATAAAGCAGACCTCATATTGATGCCATGCATTTTGAATTTAAACCTATGATGTTTCAAATGCTTCAAACTATTGGTCAATTTGGAGGATCTCCTCATGAAGATCCTCATTTGCATTTAAGGCAATTTCTAGAAGTCCTGTAGTAATTTTATTTTACACGGTGTTAGTGAAAATGCATTTAGATTAAGGTTATTTCCATATTCTTTGAGAGATAGAGCCAAGGCTTGGCTAAATTCTTTAGAGCCTAACTCTATTCATTCATGGAATGAAATGGCTGAAAAGTTTTTAGGAAAATATTTCCCACCTATCAAAAATGCCAGGTTAAGAAATGATATTACATCTTTTAGACAAAAAGAGTTTGAATCTTTATTTGAAGCATGGGAAAGATGGAAGGAACTTTTAAGAAAATGTCCTCATCATGGTTTACCTGTTATTATTCAAATGGAAACATTTTATAATGGTTTAGAACCTCAAACTAGAATAATGCTTGATGCATCATCTGGTGGAGTGTTATTAAATCTGTCATACAATGAAGCATGTGAATTAATTGATAGAATAGCGACTAATAGCTCTAGTTGGCTCTTGAGAGGGTAAGTGCCCAAAAGAAACCATCGAGGTACATGAACTTAATGATATATCGCCTCTATCTGCTCAAGTAGCCACTCTAGCTAATTTGATGAAAAACTTCACTTACAGCAATGCTATGCATTTAATGCATTTGCATCACTGAGACAAAGACTGCATTAAAGAAGATAGAACAAGTACCTCCGAGGCACACCTAGTTGTGTGTCTTGTGGAGGAGGTCACTTGTATGAGGAGTGTTCTAGCAACCCTATCTCTGTAAATTATGTAGGTTATAATAGGAATAACAACCCTTATTCAAACACTTATAATCCACGGTTGGAAAGATCACCCAAATTTTAGATGGAACAACAATAGTGCACACTGCAACTAGAAGCTGCTCCAACTACACAAACCAACCCACCAGATTCCCGGCTCAAAATAACCAAAGAAACTCTCAACCTACCAGCGATAATTCTCTAGAAACCATGCTTAAAGCATTCATAGGTGAATCTAGGCGCTAGACAAACCCAAGATGCTTCCATCAAGAACTTAGAGAATCAAGTTGGTCAATTAGCCATGACTACGTATCAAAGGCCACAAGGTGCCTTACCTTCAAATATCTGAAGCTACTCCTTCCCAAACCAAAGGAAAAGAGCAGGTTAAGGCTATTTCTTTGAGAAGTGGTAAGGATTTGGTAGAGTTAATCGAGAAGGAAAGTGTAGAAAAGGGAGAAAAACAAAAATCAAAAGAAACCAATGCGAAGCATCTAGTGCTCTGCATCACAAGAAAGTTCAAAGTCCACTACCTAAGTTAGTACCTGAATACCCTCCTCCTCCTTACCCTCAAAGACTGAAAAAAGCACATGAGGAGAAGCGGTTTGGTAAATTCCTAGAGGTACTAAAACAATTACACATCAATGTTCCCTTAGTAGAAGCCTCCAACAAATGCCAAATTATGCAAAATTTATGAAGGATGTGCTTACTAAGAGAAGAAGATTAGGTGAGTTTGAAACAGTTGCCATGATGAAGATTGTAGTTTGCTTATGCAAAATAAGATCCCTAGGAAATTGAAGGATCAGGTAGTTTTACAATTCCATTTTCTATAGGAAAATCCTATCTTTAGTAAAGCTTTATGTGATTTAGGTGCAAGCATCAACTTGATGCCTAAATCTATTTTTGACCGATTAGAAATAGGAAATGCAAAACCAACCACTTTGTGACACTTCAATTAGCCGATGAATCAATAGCCTATCCTGAAGGTATCATAGAAGACATCCTAGTTAAGGTAGACAAATTTGTATTCCTGTAGATTTTGTTATCCTTGACTTTGATGCAGATAAGGAAGTGCCTATTATCCTAGGAAGACCATTTTTAGCAACTGGTAAAACCATAATTGATGTGCAGAAAGGTGAACTCACTATGAGAGTGAATGATCAAGAGATCAAATTCAATGTAATGAATGCTATGAAGTATCCTTCAGAAGAAACAGAAGAGTGTTCATCCTTATTCTCTCTAGATCAATTGGTAGAAAAACAATTTTACAAGCGGTATGATCACTTAGCCAATGCGGATGCATTAGATGCATTTGCATTGCTAGATCTTGAAATACTAGAAAAGAGAATCGCCAATAGAAAACTCTTGTAAGGAAGTATGGGCTAGGACTTATGAACCACTCAATCTTGAGGATCCAAGTCTCAAGAAGAACTTACCCTCAATAGAACAACCTCCTAAGTTAGAATTGAAGATACTGCCTGAACACCTTAAATATGCATTCTTAGGAACAAATAAGACTTTACCTGTTATCATTGCTTACGATTTAACATCAAAACAGAGAGTGATCTCATTAGTACTCTCAAGAAGCATACCAAAGCTATAGGTTGGCAAATGGCGGATATCAAAGGAATTAGTCCTTCTATATGCATGCACTGAGTCATTTTGGAAGAAAATTCCAAAAAGCGACATAGAGAGTCAAAGAAGACTAAATCCTATCATGAAAGAGGTTGTGAAAAGGAAATAATTAAGTGGCTAGATGTTTGGAATCATATACCCCATATCGCAGCGGTGCTTGGGTAAGCCACGTCCAATGTGTACCAAAGAAAGGGGTGTGACGGTGATAGCCAATGAAAAGAATGAGTTGATACCAACAAGAATCATCACAGGTGGAGAATCGTATGGATTCTGAGAGAAAACTCAACAAAGCTACCAAAAAGGATCACTTTCCTTTACCATTCATAGACCAAATGCTAGATAGATTAGCGGGGAAAGAATTTTATTGTTTCCTAGATGGCTACTCAGGCTATAATCAAATAGCCATTGAGCCTAAGGATCAACACAAAACCACCTTTACATGCCCTTATGGTACTTTTGCTTTTAGGAGAATGCCATTTGGCTTATGTAATGCACTGCTACATTCCAAAGATGCATGATGTCTATATTCTCGATTTCATTGAGCAATCAATGGAAGTATTCATGGATGATTTCTCTATCTTTGGAGAAACATTTCAAGTTTGCTTAACAAACTTGGAACAAATTCTCAAGAGATGTGAAGAAACAAATTTAGTTTTAAATCGGGAAAAGTGCCATTTCATGGTACAAGAAGGCATAGTGCTAGGACATAGGATTTCAAAGAAAGGTCTAGAGGTAGACAAAGCTAAAGTTGATGTCATTGAGAATCTACCACCACCCAATACAATTAAAGGTATCGGGAGCTTCTTAGGCCATCTTTGGTTTCTATAGAAGGTTTATCAAAGACTTTTCAAAAATCTCAAAACCATTATGTATGCTTCGCAACATGATGTAGAATTTATCTTTGATAACTTTTGTATAGAAGCTTTTGACAAGCTTAAAAGGCATTGGTGACGGCACCAATTATAGTAACTCCGCATTGGAGCAGGCCATTTGAATTAATGTGTGATGCTAGTGACTTTGCAGTAGGAGCGATCCTAGGGCAAAGGTATGATAAGGTCTTTCATTCCATATATTATGCTAGCAAGACATTAATTGAAGCTCAAGTGAACTACATCCACAGAAAAGGAATTATTACCGTGGTCTTTGCATTTGAAAAATTCAGATCATACTTAGTTGGCACTAAAATTATTGTCTACACCGATCACTCTGCCATTAAGTATCTAATTTCAAAGAAGGATGCAAAGCCAAGGTTGCTAAGGTGGATTTTACTCCTACAAGAATTTGATCTAGAAATTAGAGACAAGAAAGGAGTAGAAAATCAAGTAGCGGAGACCATTTATCAAGGATTGAAGGAGAATCACTTGGTACACAAGGAGAAGAAATCAAGGAGAGTTTTCCGGATGAGAAACTATTAGCAATCACAGTCAATGCAAAACATGAAAGCGCATTTGCTATAAGCAATGCAGGAGCATCAAATGCATCTGCACCATGGTTCTTTGATATTGTCAATTTCCTTGCAAGCAAAGTAGTACCGAGTGAGTATGACATATCAACAAAGGAGAAAGTTCTTCCACATGGTTAAACAATACTATTGGGATGATCCATTCCTTTACAAGATGTGTCCCTGATCAATTAATAAGGAAATGCATACGAAGAGGAGCAACAAGCAAGTGCTTACGCATTGCCATTCGCACCTTATGGAGGACACTTTGGAAGCACTAGGGACAATGACTAAGGTATTCTGATCACAGTTATTTTTGGCCTACTTTATTTAAAGATTCATATTTATTGGTCAAATCTTTGTGATAAATGTCAAAGAGCAGAAATATTTCGATAAGCATGAAATGCCTAGAACAAATATTTTAGAAATTGAATTATTTGATGTTTGGGGCATGGATTTCATGGGACCTTTTCCACCCTCTTTTGGCAATTTATATATCTTAGTAGTGTTGATTATGTATCCAAATGGGTAGAGGCGGTAGCATTACCTAATAATGATGCTAAATCGGTGAGTAAGTTTCTTCAAAGAAATATATTCACTAGATTTGGAACTCCTAGAGCTATCATTAATGATGAAGGTTCACACTTTTGCAATAAGATCATAGAAAACCTTCTAGCTAAGTATGGAGTTAAGCATAAGATAGCTACTGACCTACCATCCTCAAACTAGTGGACAAGGAATTATCCAATAGGAAATTAAGAGAATGCTAGAAAAATGGTAAGTCCAAATAGGAAAGATTGGTCTTTACATTTGGATGATGCTTTATGGGCATATAGAACAGCATTCAAAACACCCTTAGGAATGTCCCCTTACAAATTAGTCTATGGAAAAGCATGCCATTTACTGTAGAATTGGAAAACAAATCTATTGGGCTATCAAAAAGCTCAATTTCAATTTGAACAAGGCGGTAAAAAGAGAATGTTAGAGCTTGATGAGTTAGAAGAAATTAGGCAAACCTCTTATGAGAATGCTGAAATCTACAAAGCTAAGACTAAGAAATGGCATGACAAGAAAATTCTCGTAAGAGAATTGAAAGAAGGAGGACTAGTTACGCTATACAACTAGAAAGGTCAAGCTATTTCTGGAAAACTAAGGTCAAGGTGGTCGGGACCATTTAAGTTGATAAAAGTTTATCCACATGGAGCAAGAGACTTATTTGATAAATCCTCAAATCACTGTCTTCAAGGTGAATGGTCGAGAGAGTTAAAATGTACTATGGTGAACATGTGGTGAAAGACAAAACCACCACCCATTTGCAAAATCTCTAAGTGAAAAGAGGTAGTCGATCGACAAGACTCTTAAAACAAGCGCTTAATGGGAGGCAACCCATTGTTTTTAATTATTTTTGTGCAATTTTATGTTTTTAGTTGTTTTGCAGAAATGCAGGAAACTAATGCAGCTGCATCAAATGCACCTGCATTGAGGAAAAACGTGCCCTGCATCAGAAGATTATAAACTTGAAGAAAATTGGTTAAGTGTGAATCATAAAGGCTTCAGGAAGATCAAAGGAGGTTAAGTAAGATTAATGACACATTGGTAGCCAAAGCAAGACACTTGGCAAGATGCATGCGCAGCACGCAATGCTAACGGCTACCTAATAAATCCACTAACTTCCTCTTCACGAAACATAAAGCCTTCATTATTACCAATTACCCTTCATTCGCAAACTCTCACAAATTCTCTCATCGAAACACAAATCAATCTTCTCATTCTCAATCCAATCTTTTCCAAAACACACAAGCAATCAAAAACCTAGAAATTCATTACAATGGTGAAGAAGCAATCAAAGAGAAATCATCAGCGATGCAGGCCAAAACTCCCAAAAAGAGAAGAAAGCCATGCATGCAGGATCATCATCATCAAGGAAAGGAAAGCCAAAGAATCATCAATCGAGGCCCGATGACAATGTTCATCTGTGGAACATGCATCTATTGCCTTGAGAGAGGGTATGATTTGAAGAAGGCAAGCCCATCATTCATGTCAACGATGGCCAATCTCAATTGGGACCACTTTGTGCTACCACGAGGAGGCTACATTGAAGACATAGTGAGAGAATTCTATCTTTGGCATCACACCACAAGAAGGAGAGAACATTCCTACACTTCCATGGTGAGAGGTAAACTTGTACACTTCCATGCCAAGAAATTGAATGAACATTATATCTTTGAAATATAATGGGAATGAATTTGAAAATAGAGTGGCAAATGCCTTTAAGAAAGAAATGGAAGAAATAAGGAGTAGGATTGCTATATACGAGTCTGTTTGGGAAAAATTCACACCTAATGAGATTAAGCTTAGAAGTAACTATTTGGTAAATGCATTAGGTAATTGGCATCTGTTCATAGCTAATTCAATTTTGCCTACATCACATACATATGCTATGACCAAAGAGAGATTGATCTTGTTAGATACAATTCTCTCTGAAGGACATGTAGACATAGGTAGATTGATTGCTAGGAGATTCTTGCATGTTCAAATAAATCAAAGGGATTTGCTGTTTTTCCCTTGTCTTATTCTTGAGCTATGCATGAAAGAAGGAGTCCCTACAATTCTTTGCTAATGAACAAAGAAAGTTTCCCCACAGTAATTTAAGTCTTGAAGTGAAGGAAAAGTTGAGAAATGTAAGAGTTCCCGCACTGCAATGCAAGAGCATTACATGCGAAGAGAGGCGATCTGGAAATTTCAGAATGATCAACATGACTGGCTTCAATTGGTCTTTGACAAGATCTTTGATCTTGTGGGCCAAGTGAATGCCCCTGAATTTCCTAGTTGGGTGCTAAGATCTGAAGGTGAAGAAGAAGAAGAGAAAGAAGTTGAAGAAGAAGGAAAGGAAAGGAGAAGGTAGGAGAACCTAGCACTAAGAAGAAAGTGGCTAGGAAACAATACAAAGTCTGAGAAGAAGGTTGTGGTAGAACACGTAGTTGAAGAATTGTATGATTACGAATCGGAAAGTCGAGGATGAGGAATTAAAAGAAATGGATAAAGAATTAGAAGAAGAAGAGGAGGAAGAGAGTGATGAGGAAATTGATGAAGAAGAAGAGGAACAAGCTAGAGGTGTGATCTTAGAGGAGATTGCTAGGCGAAGAAATATGCCAAACAAACTTACGCATCAACCTGACCGAAACACCTATCACTTCACGAGAACCAAATCACCCATCATCTCACCAAACCAAGAATCCTCCTCCATTCCAAAATCACCATTACCCTCCTCAATGATCCACCGGTCAATCACCACCACAAACAACCCTCCACCACCTCTCCAAGAAATGAACCAAAAGAAACAACTCACACGGAACAATCAACCCCTGTTATGCCAAACAGAGAAACAAGTACCTTCTAGCCCAAGCAACATTACTACTAATGTTATTTTCGCTCTTGAGAAAGAGATTTTGCAGGAAATGTAAGAAGAAGGACTCAACAAAGAAGACAAAAAGAAGAATCATCGCAAGGAGACAAGAACTCAAATCTGTTGAGATGCGAGTGATGCTCTGCATCACTACTTCTGCTGCATCACAACAGCAACAAGCTGTGCATGATGAGGCAACAATTAAAATGGTTACGGAAGAAATGGCTAAGCGAGAAAAGGGAAGCATTGCACAACACACGAGAAAATTCTTCAAGCAACTGCGCAGAAGGCGAGCAAAATTAACACCAAAGAGGAAGAAAAGTGATGCGATCAAGATCGATGCACTGCATCGATTCTGAGAACAAGTTCCTGCAACTACACGAAGTAGGAGGTGCATCTGCACCTACAAGAAGCAACACCAAGCAAGCCCAAGGAGAAGAAGCCAGAAGGTGAAACACACTCCTCCAAGCAGACATAGCACCAGAATTAGGAGTGGAGCCAAACCATGAGTATCAATTTACAAGCTTTCACCTACAACTGCTATATGCTTGTTTTGTTTCTTTTTGACTATTTCCCTGGTTGTACTAATCCCTCTCCCCTATTTTGAACAAATGATTTGTCTGTTTTGAACAAATTGCAGTGAGGACACTGCAACCCCTTAAGTTTGGGGGGGGATTTGCATGTTATGTTATGTTTTTATCTAATATGTTGTGTGTTTAAATTAAATGTTTTAGATAGTAAATATATATGTTTTAAATAGTTTTTTGTTGTTTAAATATTAGATGTACTTAACAAAGTAGTATCTAAATATTTTTAGAAAAGATCGCTTTTTCAAAAATATGGTGAAAGCCACATGGATGGAATTTTCAATGATGAAAAAGAGAAAAAAGCCTTATTTCTCGAGAAAAACCAAAATTATTTTCACTTCAACACTTCAAAAGCGAGTTTGTGAAAAGAACCTTGCTATTTAAAAGATCAATCTGATGCTGAGGAATTTTTGGTAAGCTTAGGTCAAAACAAAGCTTTACTAAAAAGAAAGAAGAGCTTAAAGAATTAAGTTTGGGGGTGTTTTATGAAAACAAAGGCTGAATTTCAAAAGTGTAAAGAGTAAACAATGTAGAAAAGAAAACAAAAATGTGGACAAGCCATATCTCGAATCTTTTGAAACTATACACTGTGCCTAAGTACATGAATGCATCCGGAGGTCAAAGACACTGTGCCATGCGAGGAATAAAAGTATCGGAGGATAGTTCAATAAACCGAACTGTGCAAAGTGCAAAGAAAAAATATATGCATCACGGAGGTCAAAGACTGTGCCAAAGTGCATTTGCATCTGGAGGTCAGTGAGGAAGGTAATATGAGCTAGAAAAAGAAAAGCATTATCGGTCTGTTTGCATCAATGTAAGCGCGTGATGAAGAAAAAGCAAAATGCGAAAAAATCAATGCACAAAAACACTTCAAAGAAGTATTTGCATCTGCTCAAAAGATCCACACAAAAAAATAGAAAAATGCATTGGCTCAAAAGCTTTGAAAGATTCAATCAAGCCCTTTGATTTTAAAAACTCCCCAACACTTGAGAAAATTTTGTGAGTCTAAACTCTCTTTTGAAAAATATTTTGGTGTGACCAAAGATGAACCAATCCTTTCAAAGGCTAGGAAGAAATTTTTCACTTAGTCTTGGAACCAATCTCAACTTCGAGTGGGTTCACACACACACAAAAGAGTTTGAATAGCTTTGGTAGTTTTGAAGAAATAAAGGCACAAGAAAGATTGTTGAAAAATGAAGTTCATAGGGAACTCCTCATGAAAATCCAAATCAAACTGATCTATCTTCTAGAAATTTTAGTTTTTATAGTTTGTCTTTGTCATTACTTGCATGACAAGCAATGGTTTAAGTTTGGGGGTGTGATAACTCTATTTTATATAGAGTATTTCATATGTTTAAACTTAGTATTTGCTCTCTTTCAAGTAATAATAAAGAGTTTATATAGTATTTAGTGTGATATATGATATCTTGAGTGATTTGAATGGATATAGTTAGTTATAGGCCATTTTGGATATATTGTGGTATGTTTGATGTTTTTGTTCAGTGCAGTCTCAATGCTGTCTGCATCAATGCTCCTGCACTGATCCTGCATCAATTCTGCGCAACTTGGTGAATAAGCGCGACTGTTTCATATGCATCCACATGCAATGTGATGACCTCCTACTTGCTTCCCTGATGCCATCCAACAATGTATAGTAGGCGCCTACCATTCACACATAGCTATAGGCATAGCTTTGAAGAGTCATCAACATAGGGACACTTGTTCTAACACCATGGAACCACCCTATATGATTAAGTCAAAGATTGCAACATGGATAAACCTGCGGAAAGCAACTACTGACTATCATCCACTCAAGATGACTTCAACATGAAGGAAGGAAGCACCTCACTTGAAGGCTATAAAAGGACCTCACATCTTCATTTGGAAATATATCACAATCCATAAGTTAGATCAAAATTTCAATATACATAGTTAGTTTTTATATTTTTAGAGGAAGAGGAAGGAATTGACAAATCCTCCTTTACTCATTTTCATAGTGTTTGTATAGTGCTAAGGAGTAATGCTAGTGCATTGCTAGAAGACTTCATATAAAGATTTTCAACATTTGTAACCTTACTCTTGTTGTTTCTCTTTAGTGAGTTCTATATATATAAACATGGTCTATTCAGTTTATATATATCTTGCAATGTCTCTTGTTAGCTAAACCTTTCTTAGTTGGAATGTTCTAATCATTTAATGAGCTTTTAAGTAAGTATGTTGCATGTATGTATGTTTGTACTTTAGTTCTTGCTTGATAATATTTTTATTACTTATTTTAAACTTGATCACTTAGAATAAGTATGAATTGTAAATGACCAGACATGGCTTACAATTAAGAACTCAAGAACTAATATGGGTGAGTGTTTTACATAAAGAAAACTTTGTGAAAACCATGCTAAGTCCTAGACATAGGATAGTATAGTCCATAGGATAATTGTGGGTACTTAAAATACAAGAGTGAATTCACTTAAGCAAAGTGATACTTGTTAGGAGGCAAGATTGGCACCGACACCCCTTTCTTTCTTGCATAGAACAAGGATCATAAGAGCTGGTAATGAAACTCGAAGAAAGTGACCAGAAAGGCACATAGCTAATGCAATGACATTCGGTCTGCATTTGCATCACATCTTTGCATCATACACTTTTAAGTAAATTACTTGATGAAGACATTCCAACTAGCTTTTCTCTTTTACACTATCAACATTCTTTACTTGCTTTCTTTCTAACTTAGTTGTGATCATCAAACAAAATCCAAAATTATTTTATTACTTTGTGACTTTGCACTATATTACTTTATATCATTTAAAAGTGAGTTTTTCAATCTCTGTGGGTTCGATCTTTTTACTACTTGTTTTTGGACAGTGTATACTTGCACTCAAGTGTATGTGGCATATTCCACACATCAATACCTTCATCAAGTTGTTTAATTTGAAGTCCTAGAAAGAAACTTAATTCTCCCATCATACTCATTTCAAATTCACTTTTCATAAGTTTCCCAAAATCTTTGCATAATTTTTCATTTGTTGATCCAAAAATGATATCATCAACATAAATTTGAACAATCAACAAAGCTTTATCAAGAGTTTTCTTAAATAATGTAGTATCAATTTTTCCTCTTGTAAATTTGTTTTTGATCAAGAAGTTACTTAACCTTTCATACCAAGCTCTAGGAGCTTGCTTAAGCCCATATAGGGCTTTGGTGAGTTTAAAAACATGGTTTGGTTTCTTTTGATCAACAAAACCAGGAGGTTGATTGACATAAACTTCTTCATTTAAAAAGCCATTTAGAAAAGCACTTTTAACATCCATTTGAAATAATTTAAAATTTTTGTGTGCAGCAAATGCAAGTAAGATTCTAATGGCTTCTAACCTTGCCACAGGAGCAAAAGTTTCATCATAGTCAATACCTTCCTGTTGGTTATACCCTTGAGCAACAAGTCTTGCCTTGTTTCTCACCACCTTACCATTTTCATCTAGCTTGTTTACGAACACCCATTTGGTTCCTATAATAGATCGATTTTTGGAGGTATCACTAAGTTTCATACCTCATTCTTTTCAAATTGAGAGAGTTCTTCAGTCATTGCTTCTATCCATGATTGATCTTGTATGGCCTCATTGATTGACTTAGGTTCTATTTCGAGAGATTAAGACCATTCCAAAGAAACATTGTCTCTAAATGAAGTTCTAGTTCTAACAGATCTGAAGTGCTACCAATAATTTGATCTTGTGGATGATGTACCACCATTCTCCAACTTCTTGGTAATTGAGAAGGTTCATCAGAAGCTTGAGTAGCTTCATTTGATTGTTTAGAAGGTTGAACAGAAGCTTCTGGTTCATCCTTCTCCAATCTGTTTTCATGTTTTGTACCTTCTTGATTGGTCTCATCAACATCAATTACTTCACTTGAACTGTTAGTTTCATTAAATACAATATGCATGCTTTCTTCTACAGTTTGAGTCCTAAGATTATATACCCTATAAGCCTTTGAAGATGTTGAATATCCCAGAAAAATTCCTTTATCAGATTTAGAATCAAATTTTCCTAGATTGTCTTTGTTATTCAAAATGAAACAAGTGCAACCAAATACACGAAAGTATGCAATGGTTGGTTTTCTATTTTTCCAAATTTCATAGGGGGTTTTCTCAACAATTTTTCTTATAGATACTCTATTCAAAATATAGCAGGCTGTGTTTACAGCTTCTGCCCAAAAGTATTTTTCAATTTTTGAATCTTTTAAGAGTGTTCTTGCCATTTCTTGCAAAGTTCTATTTTTTCTTTCTACAACTCCATTTTGTTGTGGAGTTCTAGGACATGAGAAATTGTGAGTAATTCCATTTTCATCAAAAAAGTTTTGAAAAGAGAAGTTTTCAAATTCTCCCCCATGATCACTTCTTACAGAAATAACATTTGTTCCTTTTTCATTTTGAACTTTCTTTAGAAACACTTTGAAGGCTTCAAAAAGCCTCATCTTTGTTTTTCAAAAATAGCACCCAGGTGAATCTAGAGAAATCATCAACAATTACAAAACCATATCTTTTTCCATTAAGACTAGCAGTTTTGGTAGGACCAAATAAGTCTATGTGAAGTAGTTCTAGTGACCTTTGGGATGTGATCATGTTCTTAGGTTTGAAACTAGATTTCACATGTTTACCATGAACACATGCTTCACACACTCTATCTTTTTCAAAATTGATTTTTGGTAACCCTCGACTAGTTCCTTTTTGGAAAGTTTTGAAATAGTTTGCATGCTTATGTGGCAGTTCTTCTATGCCAAATCCATTTGTCATTTTCATAAGACATAAGACAAGTTTCTTGAGATAGTTCATCAAGACATAGGCTATATAGATTTTTATTTCTAGATGCGATAAACAAGACCTTACAGAGGAGATTTCTTTAATAAAACACTTATCGATTTAAAAGAGACTTTATGACCACTATCACACAGATTGGTGATACTTAACAAGTTATGCTTTAAACCTTCTACATATTGAACATTCTTAATTTTAGGGAGTTAGAATTACCTATAGTACCTATACCTTTGATGCAAGCTTTATCATCATTGCCAAAGATGACATAGCCTCCATCTATTCTCTCCATTGAGAGAAATTTATCTCTTTTCCTTGTCATGTGCCTCGAACATCCACCGTCTAAGAACCACGACTTTTTCTTGGATGCTAAGAGGCATTTCTGTTTCAGATGTTAGTAATGATTTAGGTACCCAATATCTTTTGGGTCCTTCATGGTTAGTCCTCTTCCTATAGAAGCTTCTTTCAGGTTTATAGCATACTGAAATATCATGACCAAAATGTTTGCAATATGTACACTTTGTCTTAGACTTTCTAGTCCTAGATTTCTTCTCATTTGTTTTTCTCTGAGTAGTTCAAAAGTTTTCTGTATGGACATAGCTAGTTCTTTAGTTAAAACATAAACTTTATCTTTGAGAAGGTTGTTTTGATTTTCAAGGTCAGAGAGTATAAGATTTGGTTGTTCTGAGACCTTATCTTTCAAAAGTTTGTATTGTTCAGAAAGTTTAAAGTGAGAATGTTGAAGAGTTTGAACTGTTTTTATCAAATATTCATTTTGTTTTTGAAGCTCTTCATTCTCCCTTTTTGCATTCAAAAGTTGATTTTTGAACAGCACACATTTTTGAGCCAAAGTATTTGAATCAGATAATAGGTTTTCAAAAGCATGTTCAGTATCTTTGCATGAAGCACAAGTTTGTGATTTAAAAGTGTTTACCTCTTCTAGGTCAGTATCTCCTATGAAGCATGAGTTGATTGATTCCATACTTGATGCAGGAGATATTTGAGAAGGCTCCTCAGAGTTAGCCATGAGACAAAAGTTTGCAGTCTCTTCATCATGGTCTGAGTTGGTATCTTCAGAGTCATCCCATGTTGCAAGTAGAGCCTTTTTCTTAGGTGTGAACTTTCTGTTGCTTCCTTTCAACTTTGGACATTCACTTCTGAAATGTCCAGGTTTGTTACATTCATAGCACACAGGATCAATTTTGCTAGTTCCTTCACCTTTAGGTTGATCTTTCTTGAAGAAGGGTTTTCTGTTATTTTTCTTTCTAAATGCCCATCTTCTCAACCTTCTGGTGATTAGAGCCATTTCATCCTCATCATCAATGTCATTTTCATCATCTTCACTTTCTTCTTGAGTATCCTCTTGAGCTTTATGTGCCATAGCTTTAGAAGGTTGTGAAGTTTTTTGAGAAGCTTTGAGTGCAATGGTTTTAACCTTCTTGGGTTGAAGTTCATCCATGATTTCTTGTTCATGCACTTTTAGGGATCCAAGTAGATCCTCTATTTTGAGAATAGAGAGATCTTTAGCTTCTGTTATAGCAGTCACTTTAGGGTCTCCATACCTTTGGAAGGCATCTTAGGAGTTTTCTTACTTTAGCTTGATTTGAGTAGGTATTTCCCGGGAGTTCAAATCATTTGTTATTGTTGTGAATCTGCTAAACATTTCAGAAATTGTTTCTTGCTCCTCCATTTTGAATGTTTCAAATTTATGAATAAGAAGGTTGATTTTTGCTTCTTTGACTTGGTCTCTTCCTTCATGGGCAGTCTTCAATGTATCCCAGATTTCTTTGGCAGTTTCTTTCCCAGCAACTTTATCATATTCACTTCTACCTAAAGCACATGTTAGATAAAATTTAGCTTTAGAGTTTAGAAGTACCATGCGTTATCTTGGTGTCCAGTGTTTTCGGGTTTGCTCATAGTGGTTCCATCATCAAGAGTTGTAGTAGGTTCAAAAGGACCATCTTCAACAATTCCCCCAAATGTCGTTGTCTTGAGATTCTAGGAACAATCTCATTTGATCTTTCCAATAATAGTAATGTTCACGGTGAATCACGGTGGTCTATTTCTTGAAGCTCCTTCGAGGAAGGAACATTACTGAGTTGGAATGATGACTCATCACTTCTTCCGAGGATCTTTCCTCTCACCTTTTGCAAAGTGTGCTCACCCCTAGAGGTGAGCTCGATGCCAATTGAAGTGACTAGTTTGCACAAGAAAGGGGATTGAATTGTGCTATCTTTTTCGTTTTTAATTCCTCGCAACCTTTCAGTATGGTTTCTCAAGATAACTTGGATATCGAGAAGGTTGAATGTTAGTTGCACAAACAATAAGCAAATGTGATAGTAGTACAAGATAATTAACTCGATGATTTTAGATGTACATTCTTTTAGAAAAGAGTGTAGTTTTCAAAAGATAATCAAAGTTTAGCTTATTAAAATTAAGATTTTGACTTGAAGGTTGGTGTATTTAACCTTCTAAAGTATTTTGAAAACTTTGGTGATTGTTAGATAGTTAAAGCAAATGGTAAGTAAAGCGAAAATAACACAGTAGAGTTATAGAGGTTCACCAAAACGTGGCTACTCCTCTCCCCACGTCCTCGTGAGAGTTTCCACTATTTTCCAAATAGATTTTACACTTGCTTTAGCTTCACTTGCTAAAGACTTTCACTTCACTCTCTTTTGATCACACACAAAAGACAAGTGCTAACTTCCACAGAGAGAATCACCAACAACCCTCACTTTTCACTAGGTAGCTTGTTGTGAAACTTTTGAACTGAATCACCAACAACCCTCACCTCTCACTAGGTAGTTTCTTTGAGAAACCTTCAAACCGAATCACCAACAACACTCACCTCTTACTAGGTAGTTTGTTGAGATACCTACAATCTAAACTCACCAACAACACTCACCTTTTCCTAGGTAGTTTGTTGAGAGGATTACAACTTAGAATCACCAACACCACTCACCTTCAACTAGGTAGTGCATTTGAGAAACAAGCACAATATTCCTTACAATAAGGGGTTTGGGTTATGGGATGATTTAGGAGCTTGTTAATAGATAAATACGATTGTATCTCTAAGAATGTAACAAGCTTGCACACACTCAAGAAAGTATTCCCAATTCTCGAATTTTGTAGTAGCTTGAAGTGTGGATGAGAAGGTTGGATTTCGTTTAGAAGCTTGACTTGAAGGTTCCAATATCAACTCATAATCTGTATTTGAATTGAGCAAACATTTATATAGACTTCCAATCTGAAAATATAGCTGTTGGAATGGAGAAAGAGCTGTTGGAATTGTTTGTAGACTTGTAGGTAGGCAATGATGTTATGTATGCTTTAGTTGTAGCCTTTTCAACCTTCTAAAGCAACCTTGGTGCTTTATCTTTCCATAAGGTCACTTCATGTCAAGATTCTACTTCCTTTTCTTCCTTTCTATCACTACATTCTGTTCATGTACTACACAATGCTTTATACAATTTAAATCAAGCTTCTAAAGCTTTTACAACATGAACAAACATGCTTTTTGAGATACATCAAAGATCAAGTAGTTCCTCTTTTTCTAGGATAATTATTTTACAATATATTACTTCTTGAATACTCATTTGATGCATATTGAATCAAGAATTCGAGCATGAATATGTTTTCCAGAAACAGAAGCTTGAAATCTTCAATCCTCTTTTAACCTTCTTGAACTTTAACCTTCTGAACTTCTTTAAGAAGTAATTCAACCTTCGTTGACTTCAATCAAACTTTTCGTTGGCTATTGGTCAACCTTGTGTTGAATTTTAATTCAACCTTCTGTTTGACTTTCAGTCAACCTTCTGAAGGAAGTTACTTTATCTTTTAAGCCATGATCAACCTTCTGATGGTTTTAACCTTCTGTATTCAACCTTCTGTAAGGTACCCTTTTGTAGGTAACCTTCTTTTGGCACATTTTATCTTTGAAAATCACTTGGTTTCTTTTGTAAGGCCAAGAATTTTGCTATGAAACTTATTCCCTGTTCTTTAACACACTTGATTGAAAACTTGTTAAATCACAATAAGATTAGAAAGCTTAACTCATTACTTAAGTTTGTATCATCAAAACATGGAAAGAGATTTTTATTTCTACAATCTCCCCCTTTTTGGTGATGACAAACTTGAGAGTATGTTTTAAGTTTTTCATTTTCTCAGAATAGACATTTTAATGCACAATAAATGAATTAAGCACATTCATAGCAAAAGGATAATTATCATGTATGAGTACAGCAATAACAAGCGAAGCAAACAGCAAACATACATAGTTCTGATAATTATCAATTACAAACCATATCTTTAACACAAATTAAACATGTCCAAAAGATAATTAATTGTCAACAGAAACCCCAAAATATATCACTTAAAAACTAAGTAGCTAATAATCTCCATTCTCCCCCTTTGTCAACAGCAAAAAGGAGGGAAGAAAGGAAATTAGCTTGCTACTTGGTTGGAGAGGAATCATCTCAAGAGTTTGATGATGAAGCAGCCGGTGAGAATGTCTGGAAGGGTTGAGGAGGAGGAAGTCGAAGCTGCAACATTAGGAACCATAGTAGGCACTATGTTTTCCATCACCCATTGTTGGTAGGCATAGTTTCTGTGTGCTTCCAGCCTGTTTTCCTGCTGAAGTATTCCAATGCTCATCAGAAGCTTGTTGTTCTGTACTCTCATCTTCTTCATTTGTTTCTCATGGTGTGCTCTCATCTTCTTCATTGCCTCCAGATACTTCCTTCTTTATGCATAGGTGAAAGAATCTTCCTTGTTCTCTGAAGGTTTCTTTGCTACAGTGCCTTGTCGATGATGATAGAGGTGCATTCATAGTTTGACAAAAGGATCCTAGAGATCCAAATTGTTTTAGCGGATCGGAAGGTAGTTTAGAAGGTCCCGAACCTTGGTACCTTTGGTGCAGAGGAGTCATACATAGGAGAGAACATGAATCTGTGAATATTTTTGAGATGCAAGAGTATTGCGGTGAAGTTCTAGGATTTTCACGCCATTGGGAAAATAAATTTGCTACTTGTTGATAGATCCTTGAATGTCATGATGAAGAGGAGCAGGAGTTGATTGTGTATTTGGACCAATTGAGGATCGGGAGTGTGGAGTAATTCAAAGGAGAGCAATAGAAGCTATTATTTGGGGCTAGTGGCTTGATTCGAGGGTTTTCAGGTGTAACTTGGTCCTCAATATCCCTAATTACCTCATGAACAGTTTGAGTGATAGGAGATAGTGGTTGTGTTTGTTCATTTTTCTGTTCCTTATTCTCATGGGATTGATTTTCTTGTAGCTCCCCCTGAGCTAGACCCTCATGAGAAGTGGTATATGGCAGATAAATGATTCCTTGAGAGAATGGGTAATAGATGGCTCTATCAGAAGGTAGAGATTCTATAGCAGAAGGGATAGTTTCAGAAGCTTGATTCTTAGGATTTTCAAGGTCTGTGCTAAGGTTCTCATCAGAAGCTTCTTTTTCCATTTGTTCAGGTTGTTCTTTTTCAGTTGGAGTGTCATTCAAGTCTAAAGGATTTTCAAAAATTTCTCTCCATTCTTGAGAGGGTTCTGTCTCAACTAAATTCTCAATTGTGGATTTTGGTGGGGCTAAATTTATGGGTTCAGTTCTGATAGCAGATTCTGATCCTAGTGGCTCCCCCTGAGGGGTTGACAGAGGTGTGTTTTTATCAGGACTTGGTTCTAGGATAGGTTCATCATGAACAGGTTTTGTTTCGGAAATATTTCTATTTTCTTGCTAAAAGGTTTGAGTCCATCTGTTTAGCACTCTTGGACCGAAGGTTGTTTTTTCATGTATTGATTCTTCCCCTAGCCACGAGATTTTCTTAAATCTGAATAATTTGGTCAAGAACATACCATAGGGTAGGGATGAAATCGCTAATGGTTTTGCACATGTCTATCATATAATGAAAGATAATGTATGGAAGGTTAATCTTATTTCTAGTGATCATGTGATAGACTAAGAGTAGATCAATAGGTTTTACCGCTTCAAAACTTCCTGCTCTAGGAATCAGAGAGTGGACTACCATATTGTGCATGATACGTGCTTCATCCTTTAGTGCTGATGATTTAAGCTTTTCACTAGGTTTCTTCATCAGAAGCTTCAGAACTTCCTCCTGTGTAACTTCAGTTTGATCATACCAATCTTTCCCATACAAACATACTTCATTCTCAGGAATTTTGGGGCATTAGCTATTATGGTTGGTGTTACCACAATGGTGGTTCCTTTTACTTGAGTAGTAAAAGAGGATTTGGTTTCACTCACATTCATGTATCCATAGAATTCTTTTATGAGGTTGGGATAAATAGTTTCTCCTTGGGACAGAATGTTTTGCCAACCTTGATACTCAATGTGTTCCTGTAGATTCCAACCAGAAGCTTTCAGTTCTTCCAACAGATAAATTCTACCAATAAGAACATTCCTCTTTCCCCATTTTTCCTTATCAAACACTTGATGTGCAGCGGTGGCTTGTTCTTCAACTTCAGAAGCTTGATCAAGTTTCTGTTCTTCTTCAACCTTTTCCTTTCCTTTACTTCCTCCAAATTTTATCTTAAATTTTGGTCTTTTGGAAGAAGATTGGGGTTGAAGAGATGCTTTCCTTCCGAGTTCAGTTTTGATTCTCGCCATCATTTTGCATGCAGTAGAATCATCATCATCAAGTGTGATTGGTTGACTCCTTCTTGTTCCAGGACCCTGTATTTCCTTGAGAGAACTTGTTTTGATTCTTGTAGACCTTCGTGAGGGAGTGGGTGATGATTTGGAAGGTTTTGTTACGATGGAGCATCAATCTGGGTAGGTGTAGGTTTAGAAGCATTCAATAATGCAGGTGGAAGGTCATGGGTTGTGGGAGTGCTGGCTTTCTTCACACATGGGATTTTTGTTCTCACCATTTTTGGAGAAGAGAAGAAAATTTTTTCTTCGCGAAGAGGGAAGGAAGAGAAGAAGAGAATCGGTTTGAGAGAGAATGAGTTCAGTTTAGATTGGCGTGCGTGAAAGAGGGAGAGAGAGAGAGACTAGCCGTTGTGACTTGATGGTTGCAGTTATGACAAGACATAACTGTCATAGAAGTCAGTTTTTAGTTGCTTTAATAACCGTCCCTAATTGTGACTTTAATTTATCCTTCTCAAATTCAACCTTTCGAATTTGATTCTCTCAGTTTAACCTTCGAAGATTTTGTAAGGTTGGGGTTTTTGACATATTTTTCTCCTAAGGACATTTTAAAATGTGCAAAGCCTTTTTAATAAAATTAAAACTTTCTTCTAACAAAGGCTTGGTAAATATATCAGCTAATTGATGCTTGGTGTCAATAAAAATAAGTTCCACATCCTTCTTTTGAACATGATCTCTGATAAAATGATGTTTAATATCAATGTGTTTAGACACAGAGAGTGTTGGATGGGATTTTTTGATAAATTGATAGCACTAGTATTGTCACAATAAATGGGAGTGCATGTGTACCTTATAGAGTAGTCCTCCAATTGATTCTTGATCCATAGAATTTGAGAACAACAACCAGCAGCAGATACATATTCTGCTTCAGTAGTTGATAATGCAATTGAATTCTGTTTTCTACAAGACCAAGAGATTAAGGATTCCCCCAAAATTTGACATGATCCACTAGTACTTTTTCTGTCAATTCTATCACCAGCATAGTCAGCATCACAGTAGCTAATTAGGTCAAAATGAGTATTCTTTTTATACCATAGACCAAGATTAGTTGTTCCCACTAAGTATCTGAATATTCTTTGATCGCAAAGTGAGATGAGATTCTTTTGGAGAAACTTGAAATCTAGCACATAGGCCAACTGAAAACACAATGTCAGTCTACTAGCAATTAAATATAACCAGTGAACCTATCATACCCCTGTATTCTTTTTCAGAAATTGGTTTTCCTTCTTCATCCTTCTCAATTTGTACAGAAGGATGCATAGGAGTTGCCATGGCTTTAGCTTCATTCATCTTATATTTCTTGAGAAGATCTTTGATGTATTTTTCTTGACTAATAAAGATACCTTCATCAAGTTGTTTAATTTGAAGTCCTAGAAAGAAACTTAATTCTCCCATCATACTCATTTCAAATTCACTTTTCATAAGTTTCCCAAAATCTTTGCATAATTTTTCATTTGTTGATCCAAAAATGATATCATCAACATAAATTTGAACAATCAACAAAGCTTTATCAAGAGTTTTCTTAAATAATGTAGTATCAATTTTTCCTCTTGTAAATTTGTTTTTGATCAAGAAGTTACTTAACCTTTCATACCAAGCTCTAGGAGCTTGCTTAAGCCCATATATAGGGCTTTGGTGAGTTTAAAAACATGGTTTGGTTTCTTTTGATCAACAAAACCAGGAGGTTGATTGACATAAACTTCTTCATTTAAAAGCCATTTAGAAAAGCACTTTTAACATCCATTTGAAATAATTTAAAAATTTTGTGTGCAAAGAAATGCAAGTAAGATTCTAATGGCTTCTAACCTTGCCACAGGAGCAAAAGTTTCATCATAGTCAATACCTTCCTGTTGGTTATACCCTTGAGCAACAAGTCTTGCCTTGTTTCTCACCACCTTACCATTTTCATCTAGCTTGTTTACAACACCCATTTGGTTCCTATAATAGACTGATTTTTGGAGGTATCACTAAGTTCCATACCTCATTCTTTTCAAATTGAGAGAGTTCTTGATCATTGCTTCTATCCATGATTGATCTTGTATGGCCTCATTGATTGACTTAGGTTCTATTTCAGAGATTAAGACCATTCCAGCAGCATTGTCTCTAAATGAAGTTCTAGTTCTAACAGGATCTGAAGTGCTACCAATAATTTGATCTTGTGGATGATGTACCACCATTCTCCAACTTCTTGGTAATTGAGAAGGTTCATCAGAAGCTTGAGTAGCTTCATTTGATTGTTTAGAAGGTTGAGCGAAGCTTACGGTTCATCCTTCTCCAATCATTTTCATGTTTTGTACCTTCTTGATTGGTCTCATCAACATCAATTACTTCACTTGAACTGTTAGTTTCATTAAATACAATATGCATGCTTTCTTCTACAGTTTGAGTCCTAAGATTATATACCCTATAAGCCTTTGAAGATGTTGAATATCCCAGAAAAATTCCTTTATCAGATTTAGAATCAAATTTTCCTAGATTGTCTTTGTTATTCAAAATGAAACAAGTGCAACCAAATACACGAAAGTATGCAATGGTTGGTTTTCTATTTTTCCAAATTTCATAGGGGGTTTTCTCAACAATTTTTCTTATAGATACTCTATTCAAAATATAGCAGTCGTGTTTACTGACTTTCTCGCCCCAAAAGTATTTTTCAATTTTTGAATCTTTTAAGAGTGTTCTTGCCATTTCTTGCAAAGTTCTATTTTTCTTTCTACAACTCCATTTTGTTGTGGAGTTCTAGGACATGAGAAATTGTGAGTAATTCCATTTTCATCAAAAAGTTTTGAAAAGAGAAGTTTTCAAATTCTCCCCATGATCACTTCTACGAAATAACATTTGTTCCTTTTTCATTTTGAACTTTCTTTAGAAACACTTTGAAGGCTTCAAAAGCCTCATCTTTGTTTTTCAAAAATAGCACCTGTGTGAATCTAGAGAAATCATCAACAATTACAAAACCATATCTTTTTCCATTAAGACTAGCGGTTTTGGTAGGACCAAATAAGTCTATGTGAAGTAGTTCTAGTGACCTTTGGGATGTGATCATGTTCTTAGGTTTGAAACTAGATTTCACATGTTTACCATGAACACATGCTTCACACACTCTATCTTTTTCAAAATTGATTTTTGGTAACCCTACGACTAGTTCCTTTTTGGAAAGTTTTGAAATAGTTTGCATGCTTATGTGGCAGTTCTTCTATGCCAAATCCATTTGTCATTTTCATAAGACATAAGACAAGTTTCTTGAGATAGTTCATCAAGACATAGGCTATATAGATTTTTATTTCTAGATGCAGTTAAACAAGACCTTACCGGAGGGATTTCTTTAATAAAACACTTATCAGATTTAAAAGAGACTTTATGACCACTATCACTGGTTGGTGATACTTAACAAGTTATGCTTTAAACCTTCTACATATTGAACATTCTTAATTTTAGGGGAGTTAGAATTACCTATAGTACCTATACCTTTGATGCAAGCTTTATCATCATTGCCAAAGATGACATAGCCTCCATCTATTCTCTCCATTGAGAGAAATTTATCTCTTTCCCTTGTCATGTGCCTCGAACATCCATTGTCTAAGAACCACAGCTTTTTCTTGGATGCTAAGAGGCATTCCTGTTTCAGATGTTAGTAATGATTTAGGTACCCAATATCTTTTGGGTCCTTCATGGTTAGTCCTCTTCCTATAGAAGCTTCTTTTCAGTTTATAGCATACAGAAATATCATGACCAAAATGTTTGCAATATGTACACTTTGTCTTAGACTTTCTAGTCCTAGATTTCTTCTCATTTTGTTTTTCTACAGGTAGTTCAAAAGTTTTCTGTATGGACATAGCTAGTTCTTTAGTTAAAACATAAACTTTATCTTTGAGAAGGTTGTTTTGATTTTCAAGGTCAGAGAGTATAAGATTTGGTTGTTCTGAGACCTTATCTTTCAAAAGTTTGTATTGTTCAGAAAGTTTAAAGTGAGAATGTTGAAGAGTTTGAACTGTTTTTATCAAATATTCATTTTGTTTTTGAAGCTCTTCATTCTCCCTTTTGCATTCAAAAGTTGATTTTTGAACAGCACACATTTTTGAGCCAAAGTATTTGAATCAGATAATAGGTTTTCAAAATCATGTTCAGTATCTTTGCATGAAGCACAAGTTTGTGATTTAAAAGTGTTTACCTCTTCTAGGTCAGTATCTCCTATGAAGCATGAGTTGATTGATTCCATACTTGATGCAGGAGATATTTGAGAAGGCTCCTCGAGTTAGCCATGAGACAAAAGTTTGCGATCTCTTCATCATGGTCCGAGTTGGTATCTTGAGAGTCATCCCATGTTGCAAGTAGAGCCTTTTTCTTAGGTGTGAACTTTCTGTTGCTTCCTTTCAACTTTGGACATTCACTACGAAATGTCGGGTTTGTTACATTCATAGCACACAGGATCAATTTTGCTAGTTCCTTCACCTTTAGGTTGATCTTTCTTGAAGAAGGGTTTTCTGTTATTTTTCTTTCTAAATGCCCATCTTCTCAACCTTTACGGTGATTAGAGCCATTTCATCCTCATCATCAATGTCATTTTCATCATCTTCACTTTCTTCTTGAGTATCCTCTTGAGCTTTATGTGCCATAGCTTTAGAAGGTTGTGAAGTTTTTGAGAAGCTTTGAGTGCAATGGTTTTAACCTTCTTGGGTTGAAGTTCATCCATGATTTCTTGTTCATGCACTTTTAGGGATCCAAGTAGATCCTCTATTTTGAGAATAGAGAGATCTTTAGCTTCTGTTATAGCAGTCACTTTAGGTCTCCATACCTTTGGAAGGCATCTTAGGAGTTTTCTTACTTTAGCTTGATTTGAGTAGGTATTTCCCAGGGAGTTCAAATCATTTGTTATTGTTGTGAATCTGCTAAACATTTCAGAAATTGTTTCTTGCTCCTCCATTTTGAATGTTTCAAATTTATGAATAAGAAGGTTGATTTTTGCTTCTTTGACTTGGTCTCTTCCTTCATGGGCAGTCTTCAATGTATCCCAGATTTCTTTGGCAGTTTCTTTCCCAGCAACTTTATCATATTCACTTCTACCTAAAGCACATGTTAGATAAAATTTAGCTTTAGAGTTTAGAAGTACCATGCGTTTATCTTCAGGTGTCCAGGTGTTTCTGGGTTTGCTCATAGTGGTTCCATCATCAAGAGTTGTAGTAGGTTCAAAAGGACCATCTTCAACAATTCCCCAAATGTCAGTGTCTTGAGATTCTAGGAACAATCTCATTTGATCTTTCCAATAATAGTAATGTTCACCAGTGAATCCTGGTGGTCTATTTGCTGAAGCTCCTTCAGGAAGGAACATTACAGAGTTGGAATGATGACTCATCACTTCTTCCGGGATCTTTCCTCTCACACCGCAAAGTGTGCTCAGCCCCTAGAGGTGAGCTCTGATGCCAATTGAAGTGACTAGTTTGCACAAGAAAGGGGGGGATTGAATTGTGCTATCTTTTTCGTTTTTAATTCCTGCAACCTTCTGTATGGTTTCTCAAGATAACTTGGATATCAGAAGGTTGAATGTTAGTTGCACAAACAATAAGCAAATGTGATAGTAGTACAAGATAATTAACTCGATGATTTTAGATGTACATTCTTTTAGAAAAGAGTGTAGTTTTCAAAAGATAATCAAAGTTTAGCTTATTAAAATTAAGATTTTGACTTCAGAAGGTTGGTGTATTTAACCTTCTAAAGTATTTTGAAAACTTTGGTGATTGTTAGATAGTTAAAGGAAATGGTAAGTAAAGCAGAAAATAACACAGTAGAGTTATAGAGGTTCACCAAACTGTGGCTACTCCTCTCCCCACGTCCTCGTGAGAGTTTCCACTATTTTCCAAATAGATTTTACACTTGCTTTAGCTTCACTTGCTAAAGACTTTCACCTTCACTCTCTTTTGATCACACACAAAAGACAAGTGCTAACTTCCACAGTAGAATCACCAACAACCCTCACTTTTCACTAGGTAGCTTGTTGTGAAACTTTTGAACTGAATCACCAACAACCCTCACCTCTCACTAGGTAGTTTGCTGAGAAACCTTCAAACCGAATCACCAACAACACTCACCTCTTACTAGGTAGTTTGTTGAGATACCTACAATCTAAACTCACCAACAACACTCACCTTTTCCTAGGTAGTTTGTTGAGAGGATTACAACTTAGAATCACCAACACCACTCACCTTCAACTAGGTAGTCTGTTGAGAAACAAGCACAATATTCCTTACAATAAGGGGTTTGGGTTATGGGATGATTTAGGAGCTTGTTAATAGATAAATACAGTGTATCTCTAAGAATGTAACAAGCTTGCACACACTCAAGAAAGTATTCCCAATTCTGAATTTTGTAGTAGCTTGAAGTGTGGATGAGAAGGTTGGATTTCGTTTAGAAGCTTGACTTGAAGGTTCCAATATCAACTCATAATCTGTATTTGAATTGAGCAGCATTTATATAGACTTCCAATCTGAAAAATATAGTCATTGGAATGGAGAAAGAGTTTGTTGGAATTGTTTGTAGACTTGTAGGTAGGCAATGATGTTATGTATGCTTTAGTTGTAGCCTTTTCAACCTTCTAAAGCAACCTTGGTGCTTTATCTTTCCATAAGGTCACTTCATGTCAGCATTCTACTTCCTTTTCTTCCTTTCTATCACTACATTTCTGTTCATGTACTACACAATGCTTTATACAATTTAAATCAAGCTTCTAAAGCTTTTACAACATGAACAAACATGCTTTTTGAGATACATCAAAGATCAAGTAGTTCCTCTTTTTCTAGGATAATTATTTTACAATATATTACTTCTTGAATACTCATTTGATGCATATTGAATCAAGAATTCGAGCATGAATATGTTTTTCGAAAGCGAAGCTTGAAATCTTCAATCCTCTTTTAACCTTCTTGAACTTTAACCTTACGAACTTCTTTAAGAAGTAATTCAACCTTCGTTGACTTCAATCAAACTTTTCGTTGACTATTGGTCAACCTTGTGTTGACTTTTAGTCAACCTTCTGCTTGACTTTGATCAACCTTACGAAAGGAAGTTACTTTATCTTTTAAGCCTGCGATCCAACCTTCCGATGGTTTTAACCTACGTATTCAACCTTCGTAAAGGTACCCTTTTGTAGGTAACCTTCTTTTGGCACATTTTATCTTTGAAAATCACTTGGTTTCTTTTGTAAGGCCAAGAATTTTGCTATGAAACTTATTCCCTGTTCTTTAACACACTTGATTGAAAACTTGTTAAATCACAATAAGATTAGAAAGCTTAACTCATTACTTAAGTTTGTATCATCAAAACATGGAAAGAGATTTTTATTTCTACATACTTATGTACGAATAAACCCAAATACGAAGATTAAATTGAAGAACGCACGAAAAGATCGATCATTCGCGTGCCTGCCTAATTTAAACAACGATATTTCGATTTAGTTGAGCTGGATAATTGAGATTGGCTTAAGTTAAAAAGGACGGACAAAATTGGGGTATTACAGGGGCGAGTTGGCCCGCCAAAAACGGCGAGTTCAAAAGACTGGCCCGGCCCGCTAAGTGATGGACTGGCGGGTTGGCGGTCTACTAACACTTTGAATTTTTTTCAAAGTTTTTGAACAAAAAACTTATATATTTTTAACATTTCAATTTCAATAAGATTTTTCACTTGCTTTTTAAAATAGATTTTTTATAAAGCATTTTTAACAAATTTTTACTTTAAAAACTCTTGATATATTCAAAATAAAAGTATAAAACAATAATAGCATTGGAATTACTAGGATTAACTATATAGCAACTAAAAGTATAAAACAATAATAGCATTGGAATTATACTAGGATTAACCATTAAGAAATGTCACGAAGAGAGGGAGAATCGAGATAAGGGAAAGGTCAGTCTTTGGTCCTTTGGTGGTGAGAAATGAGAGTGAAACTGTGAAACCCTAAAGGAATTTCTTTTTTGGTCAAATATATGAACTTTTTTGGGAGTGGGTGGAATGGATAGTGGTCAGTGGACTCACGGAGTGGGCATTTGGAAATGGAATGAATTTTGTTGAATTTTTTAAATAAAAATGATTGATCCGAATGATCAATGAATGAATTTTATTTTATTTTAAAAAGCGTGGTGTGGCCGGGCCGACCCTACCATCCTTGCTTTAGCTCGCGGGGTTTTTTTTTTGTGGGGCGGGCTCAGCGGTCCCAATATTCCAGCCCGACCCACATTTTTTGGGCGGGTCAGTGGGCCGGCCCGGCGGGCCAAACCCGTTTTGCCATCCCTGCCTCCAAGACTAGGTACATTTTCATTTCTTGCATAACTCTCCACTTTTCACACTTTGACGCAGGCGTGAGTCTTGAGGTACCACCCCTCGGCCGGCTCAACTCTACCGGTGATCTCGACTCCGATCTCAACCTTGGAGGACTTCCTCGCATCCGAGCCACCACAAATCTATCTGAGACACTACTGCAAATTATCCCGGCCGAGTCTTCTTTATGATCCAGGTACGAACACCAACAATTCCTTATTTCATTTTTATTCATTCACATTTTTTTGTGAAGTGTGAGAAGAGAAGGAAAGAGTGGTGAAAAAATAAAAAGCAAAAAGAATTCAAAACAAGTTAGTGTTTCAATTTTTGTTTTGTTTCACACTGGTTAGTAGCCTTCGCAGCAGCAACCCAATTAGAATTCCAATTTCTCAAGTTTCTCTCATCTGAAATTCACACGTCATTTCTTCTATTCATTTTTAGGGTTGGTTGGTTTTGCATATTTGAAATTTATGATTTTTGATTGATTGATGATAATATATGATTAGGACAAGCGTTAATTAGTTAGTTAGTTAATAGTCAGTCCCCTTTTCCTTTCATTCCGTTCCAATCCATGGCATTTAGGAACGAACTGATGGGACAGAAGCGAAGCACATGAGTATGGAAATGGACCTGTACACCATGGCTTCATCAAATAATAATTAGAAAATTCTTAATCAGACTAACATTTAGAAATTTGGAAGAGAATGTTGTTGTGGACTGTGGCTAAACATGGAGGGATACCTACCTCAGGAAATCATGTGTATGTTTATGGCTTTGTGCCTTACTTATCAGAGTGTTTAGAGACTAATTAGTTGCTTAGGGGTTGTCCACATCTTCTACTATATATGCGGCTTGTCGCTGTTGGCGCCAAGTCCTTTTTTTTTCTAATTTATTTTTTGCTTTCTTTTTTTTTTGTTGCTTTCTATCTTTCTTTCTTTTTTTCCTCTGTTTTGCTTCAATTTTTTTGGCTTTTTTTCTTCTTTTGTATTACTTCACTTTTTTTTTGGTTTTATCTGTTTTTGTTTTTATACTTCTTTTATATTTTAAGGTTTTGTATTTTTTATTTTTTAAGAGGTACTTTAAAGTCTAAAAAAAATTAGATGTTTAAATATGCAAAATTTGTGTTGAATAATTGATTCAATGAAATTTTTTTAATTTAATTACAAAATATGTAAAGTGATAAGCTAGACAATTGTGTTTTGGTGTACTTGATGGTAAAAAAAATTAGTTTGAAACAAAATGTGTAAAGTGAAATATGAAGTAGTATGTTTTGGGTATATACTTTAGGATACAGAAAAAATTATAACTCTTCAAATACTAGAAATTCACTACAAGAAAAATGGGTTTTTTTGGCGGATTTTTCCATAAAAAACACCAAATCCGCATAAATACAGTGTGTTTTAGTGGATTTTTCCGCCGGTAAAAGGCTGGTGGCAACGTATTTCTGGCGGAATTTCCGCCGGATTTTAAGTCATTTCCGGCGGATTTTTTTTGGGGAATTTGCGTGGATTTCCTGCATTTTCGGCGTGAATTTTGCACTTTTGTGATTTTTCCGCCAAATTTTTTTTTTTTTTTTTTTTTTAAAAAAATCCGCAAATACATTAAAATCCGCCAAAAAAAATTTACTTTTTTTTAAAAATCAGCGCAAATACATTAAAATCCGCCAAATTTTTTATTTTTTTTAAAAAAAATCCGCCACAAATACATTAAAATCCGCCAAAAACAATTTTTTTTTCAAAAAAATCCGCCGCAAATAACCTAATTTCCGACGAAAAATACTTTTTTTTTAAAAAAAAAAATTTAAAAACATTTTAAAAAAATTTTATAAACGTTTTTTAAAATTAAATAAATTTAAAAAAAATATATAAATAACATATTTAAATTAAAAAACTCAAATAGTGATAACCAAATAAAATGTTTTTAAAAAATAAATAAATTTAAATTAAAAATATAAATAGTAACAAAGAAACAAAAATCACCAAACTCAAACAAATCTTAAACAAACAACACCACAATTAGTAACAAAGTATAAGTTAAAACAAAATATAACTTAAAACAAAGTCTAAATTAAAACATACCTTCAAAACAAATTTGAGAGAAGTGTTGAGAAATAGTAAAGATTTAATATGAGGATTGTTAAGAGAGTGAAATGGTGAGAGAGTGAAGTGTTGAGAGAGTGAAATGTTGAGAGAATGAAGTGTTGAGAGAGTGAAATGTTGAGAGAGTGTTGAAAGTGAATTGTTGAAATCGGATGTATTAAAGGAGGATGAAGAGAAGCGTTGGAATCGAGGTCATTTTTAGTGATTCTCTTGGCTTTTTGGCGTAATCAAGATTGCTTTGGCCGAGGTAGTCATTTTTTTCGTGATTCCGAGGTCATTTTTAATGAATTAAGATTGTTTTGACCGATGTCATTTTCGCAGATTTTGTTGGTTTTTCAGCGGATTTTTAAAAAAAAAAAAAATTGGGGGAAATTAGTGTATTTGCGGCGGATTTAAAAAAAAAAAAATTTTTTTTTTTTAAAAATCCGCCGAAAACACATAAAAATCCGCAATTTTTTTTTTTTGAAATCCGCCGCAAATACCCTAATTTCCTCCAAAAAAAATTTGTTTTAAAAAAAATCCGCCGCAAACGTCAAAAATCCCCCACAAATGTCAAAAATCCGCCAAAACTTTTCTGGTGGATTAAATCCCCCACAAATGTCAAAAATCCGCCGAAAAGTTTGTGGGGGATTAAAATCCGCCAGAAAGTTTTGCCTTGGATTTTCAGTTTTTCTTGTAGTGATTTCTTCGTAATTAATAACCGGTTTGGTAAAAAATAATCATAAGTTTGTGACAAAATACGTAAAGTGCGATGATGACAGTGTATTTTGGGGTACTTTTTAGGGTGCCGAAAAAGTTTTAGATGTTCAAATACACGAAGTTCGTTCCTCAATAACCTGTTTGATGAAAAACAAAAAACTTTTGTGACAAAATACGTAAAGCGTGATGCTAGACATTGTGTTTTATGGTGCTTTAGGATCCAAAAAAAATTACTTGTCCAAGTTAGTGTTTTTTACATGTTCAAATTGTTGTTTTCTTCTTTATTTTGATAATTTCGCACCAACGAGTATTAGGAGCATACTTAAATTGGTGTTTAGTTTTAAATTAAACTCGACATGATATCTACGTACGTATTCCACTTTCTAATTGTGTTTTCTTCTTTTCTTTTTAATTATGGGTTAAGTTTTTATATTACTGATGAATATAGATAATGTTATTAAAAAAATTAGACCTTTTCTTCTTTTTATCTGTGGATGTTCAATTTCAATGTTTTTGTTAAAGTTTATTTTTAATTTTGAAATATTGTTATTTAATTTAGATTTATAATTTAACCTTTTTCATGGGAACTTCAGTCTCATTTACAATAGAACTCTCTAACATTTCTTTTGAACTTTGTATAGGTGATTTTATTTTAATGCTGATTTTTATTCAACCCTACATGATGTATTAATGTACTCCATCTGGACTTAATTCTAAGCAAAAATAACTATCTTTACACATATTAAAGATAATAGTTTTATGCATTTAGTTTTCTTGAACTCGTAGAAAAAATAAATAAATTTACTAAAGAATCTATAATTAATAATCACCTATTTCAATATTAATGAATTGATTTAATGCATTTAAATTCATTGATACTAACTTATCCTGTGCAACGCACGGGACATGAGGCTAGTTTTTTTTATATGTCTGTTGAAGGCTTTATGTCTGTTAGTGAAAAGAGTGAACACATGTGATTTAGCGCCAAATTTTTGGACAAGTTTAGTTCACGGTTTTTTTACTAAAAGGGTAAATCTAAATTTAGTTAAGTCCACGGTTTTTAGTTATATCTTAGTTTTAGTCCACAATTTATTAGGCAACAAAGAATACTGTGGTCTAAAAAAGTGAGTGTGTTGCATTTGTCTATAGACCACAGTTAAAAAACCGTTGACTAAAACTAAAACATAACTAAAAAACCGTGGATTTAACCAATTTAGATTTATCCTTTTAGTAAAAAAACCGTGGACTTTGGCCATAGTAAGTAACAACTTAAGAAAGTAGGTATGGGCTTTGTAAAAATGCCAAAGCAATGGGTTCCTTTTCCTATATTCCATTTTTCTTAATTGAGATTCCTTGCTTGAGTGAGAAAGAATCGGATTTGCAGAGACTTAGAGAAAGAATATTATCACATAGAAAAGTAATGGAGGTGAAAGACTTTCGGTGAATCGGAAGCTGCACTTGGATTGGATCTCGCTTTCAGTGAAGATAATTAGGTGTTGCTGATGGAAATTGTGCTGCAGAAATATTCCTTTTATGTATAAATTGTACTTTAGTGTATTTTTACTAATTTTAATTACTTTAGTGTATTTACTAATTTTAATTACAAGTGTAAGATCATTTATTTTGTAATTAGTCAAATGGGGTAATACCCTATTTGGTCTTTGACTTTTTAAAAAGTTCAATTTGGTCATTGACTTTTCAAATATTTCAATTTATTCCCTCACTTTTACAAACTTGTATCAATTTATAGTCCCTGTCAACCATAGTTAGTTAACAATGTTAACAGAGTTGATGTGCCAAATTTCAGGGACCAAATTGATACTAAGCTATATAAGTTAGGGACCAAGTTGAAACACCAAAAAAAATTAATTTCCACTCATATATTTACATCTCTTTCATTCTCCATTTCATTTGTAAGTTTATACAATTTTTTATTTGGACCTAAAACTCCATGGTTTGCAATACACGAGTCAATCAATTCAAAATTCTAATATATATATGTCATGTTGGAAATTTCTCTCTATTTTCTTATTATTTTTCCTCCTCTTTGATCTAAACCACAGAGAGACCTTAAACACATAATAATGTTTGTTCTTCATTTTTTTAGGAAAACTTTCTTTCTAGTGTTCAAATTTGTAAGAAATAGTGTCAAAACTCAAAAGGCATAACATCAAGTATTAACAGAGCAAAAACCAAATATTTCAAAGATAAGTAAAATATTTTAAGATACACCATAGAGATAAGAAATGTAAATCATTAAGAACGTCAGTCATGTAAATCCTGAAGAACAAACATTAGTATGTGTTTAAGGTCTCTATATTGTTTAGATCAAAGTAGAGAAAAAATAACAAAAAAATAAGAAAGTTCTTCAATAGGGCATATATATTAGAATTTTGAATTAGTTGACAAGTTGTTAAATATGATAACTGGTATTTTGTGGTTTGCAAAGAAATTATGGAGTTTTGGGTCCAAAAGCTAATTGATTAGACTTACAAATGAAATTGAAGATGAAGAGATGTAAATATAGTGGAAATTAAAATTTTTGGGTGTTTCAATTTGGTCCCTAACTTATATAACTTAGTATCAATAAGTCTCTGAGATTTGCCACATAAACTCTATTAACATTATATATTAACTAACTATGGTTGACAAAAGAACTAAATTGATACAAGTTTGTAAAAGTGAGAGACTAAATTAAAATATTTAAAAAGTCAAGGACCAAATTAAACTTTTTTAAAAAGCAAGGGGATCATTAGTCAAATAGTTAGTTACATTGACTCAAACGACCGATGTTAACATAGAAGAGAAGAGGCAAACTCCGGGAAGTATCCTCTAACTTTTTGGAGGGAATTTCCCCTAACTTTGTATCTATCTCTCTCATTTGATACATTCTCTCTCATCTTATTTCTCTCCGTTTCTCTCCATTTTTATTTTTCTCTCTCATCAAAAAAACATTAAAGTTAGAGAAATGTAGAGGATGAGAAGTTAGATAATCCAAACCCGGCAAACTCCTGTGCAAATTTGACTCACGTGTAAAAAGCTTTTTTTTCTTACACAAGAACTCGGGAGGGACGAGGTTTGATAATTTGCTAGATAGATAATGCTGATTCGCAGTATTTCCAGCAGGTGTTCTCAGAGAAGAGAAGGAGGCAACTACCTACAAACTCGTCTACCGTAAGTCGTTAACATCAATCACACTCTTCTTATTTTCCTTCAATTTCGAATATGATGATGGGAGTTATTGGCTTCGAAATCAACGCGAATTATGCTTCTACTTCTACTTCTACTTCTGCTTTGAACCCTATTTCTTCAAAACCCTTTTTCGGCAATGCTTTTAATACGAGACTTGTAAGGAAACGGAACTTTCAAATTTCTCATACTCGTCGAAAGCTCAATTTTGTCCCAATTATGGTTTCAATGAGCAGTGGCTCTAATGCTGGGTTTGTTAGTGACAAGGAATTGGAATTTAAACCATCTTTTGATGAATATTTGAAAGCTATGGAAACTAGGTCTGTTAGGGGTAAAAAACATGCTGCTTCTGCTTCTGTTTCCACTACTCAGAAACAGAAGACAATGAAAAAGGGAGATGAAGGAAATAACAGTAACAAATTGAAAAGTTTTGGGGAGAGAATTTATAGAAAAAATGGGTTTGAAGATGTTAAAGAAGATGTGGAAGTGGGAGTCAAAGTTGATGAAGCATTTATGCATAATAAAGAAGGCTCTTCCATGAGTAATGGTAAGGTTAGAGGAAAAGTGAGTAAAGGGTTTAAGAATGAATATGGTGGGAAAGAGAGGAACTTTGATGTTAAGGCCAAGAAAACGCCGGATGGGTTGTGGAAACGCCGGAGTCATAGTTTAGAACCAAAATCCGATGACTGCAGTATGGTTAGGAGTCAAGGAAAAAGTGGAAGTGGAAGGATAAACAGTGAAATAATTAGGTCTAGTTCGATTGGTAGTCGTGGGAGTAAGATAGAGAGGTTTGTCACTCATGATTTGTATTCTTCGAAGATGTTGGAAGAAAAGGTTGTTAGTAGAAGAGAGAGGGATTACAAAACACAGGGTGGAGATAAAATTGTAGATAGAAAAAGAGTTATGGATAGAGGGATTGGTAGAAGCGATACTGAAACTGAAAGTTTGGCAAGTAGAAATGTAAAGGGAAATGTCAAATCGAATGGAAGGGGTAAGCGTTTCGATCATAGGGGTTATGATTCTGACAACTTGGAGGTAGAACGAGCAGCATTCAAGAATCTCGAGGATCCAAACAGTGTTATCAGTAAGACACACTTTTCACATAAGGAAATGGAGGAGAGAATCCAGAAGCTAGCCAAATTGTATGTAGGTCATACCTTCTTTCCTGCTTTTGGGATATCTAAATTTGACAAAATAACGTGCTCAGGACTTCAGTTTATGCATAAATTTTTACACTGAATTTTCTATTTTTTATGGACAAGTTTTATTTAAATGCTGCCTCAGTAAACAATTGAAGCAATCTGCACATGATGCATACCTTCTATGATTGTTTGGCTTCATATTCATTTAATTTTGCACCGCTTTTGATGTAAATTCTTCTAGGAGTTTCCTCACATTGCAATTTAGTTGCTTTCCTTATAAATCAGAGTTGAATCAGTGTGCCACAAGTCAATGTAGGAAGAACAAGTGAGGCTGTTTTTGCCTCAGTTAAGTCAGCTTACACTTAATATCGAGTTCAATTTACATTAAATGTGAGTTGTAAGTTTGGTGATCTAGGGTTTCATTAGAGTTTATTCATTACATATCTGAATTGTGGACCTTTCATTTTCTAATATTATTTGGATTCATGCGAGCCTGGTAAATGTTGTATTTAAGCATTATTTTGTCTATGAATCTAAGAGATTGTTAGCGCTAAAGAAAAATGGGGAACAAATGCTAAAGAAGTTGTATATTTCATATGGGAAGGACACCCTGCTCAGCTTTAGAGGGGCTCCTCAAAAATTTATGATGCAAATAGTGATTCAAATAATATATGTCAATCGCCTCTTTTAAGTAAAAAGATTGTATTGGTAGTTGGTAGTAAATCTGGGCTTTCCAGCCTTTTTTTCCCAGTGTCTATAGGTTTCTTCCTCTTATTAAATTCCTTTTACAGGCATCAGTATGTCTGAATAGATCTTAGTATTACAGACATCTTGCAAGTAGATGCTGTTTCACGGGGGGAATTAATTATTTTCTTTCCTTCCAGCCTTAAGTTGACAATCCAATGCTATTCTGAATATGTGATTTTAGATTTTTTATTATTTTAATAATGTTAATGGTTTTTTTTTATATCTTCTTGGCCATTTTCTCGAACAGGTTGAATGGTGCAGATATCAGTTTACCTGAATGGATGTTTTCTAAGATGATCAGAAGCGCACAAATCAAATTTAATGACTATTCTATAAGAAGGCTTATTACAATCTTAGGAAGTCTAGGAAACTGGCAGCGAGTGATACAGGTCATCGAGTGGCTTCAAACACGTGAGCGTTTCAAGTCTCATAAACCAAGGTACTTGAATCGTCAGTGGTACACTTAGTACGACTCACACCTGAATGGATAGTGATTAGGCACCTGTACAGATTTCTTAGAAAACGATTTTAATCAACCCTGTTATTGTAGTATGCATAACTATCATGTTTATCTTTCATGCCAAATGATAGAAGATTTAAAATACTAGATGTTTGTAATAAAGAAGTGGATGTTTTTGTTTATTTAAGAACTATATTATACTTTGATTTTGACATATACTAAGCAGGAAACTACGTTTAGTTGATATGAAGTTTTGTATGCTACTCTTTGACAATAGGCATATATACAACGCTGCTCTTGATGCACTTGGGAAGTTGAAGAGACCTGTGGAAGCACTAAATGTATTTCATGTGATGCAGGTAATGCTGAAATCCATGAATATGCTCATTTTTAATGAAACATGTGTTAATCAACATGACATGCAAATTTGGACAACTTCACTGACATTTTTCTTTTCTTCCAGCAACAAATGTCCTCATATCCTGACCTAGTAGCTTATCATAGTATTGCTGTTACTCTTGGACAAGCAGGGCACATGAAGCAACTTTTTGATGTGATTGATATTATGCGGTCTCCACCAAAGAAGAAGTTTAAAAAAGGGATATTTGAGAACTGGGACCCGAGGCTGGAACCTGATATTGTAGTCTATAATGCAGTAAGTTGTTCTTGAGAGAAAGTTAGTTTTAGATGTTTTTAGGGATACTTGTTCCACTCAATATCTTTGGAGTTGGAGATCTTCTAGATTTAAATGGATGGCTTTGGGGTTTGGCCTTTCATATTTTTGAATGAACAAGTTAAACCCCAAGAATAGATATTCTAACAACAGGAAAAGCCATTTTCATGCAGCTAGTTCTTGATTGGTCTCAAAGTTAATAGGCTTTAGGACAAAGTAAAATACATTCTCTTTGTTCATCCCTGTTGTTTGTTACAAATTTGTTGTCTTTTCTTTTCATCCTTTGGCATACGAAGGTTTTGATGATCCATAATCTTCCTGTGAATGTTTTCCTGAATGAATTTTGCCATCCAAAGTTACATAGGAGATCAGTTGCTTCCTTGAATGGATGGTTATAATAAAAGGTGTCATGCTTGCACACTTTATTGTCTTTCTGCAGGGCATTTGTTTAATCTTATGTATACTGTCGTGAGTGGGGTTTTCATACAACACACTTTGTATTGGTTGAATAATTATTCTCCTTCTCTGCTTTAATGTTCTATTTGAAAGTAGGTTCTTTTTTTGTGTGTAAAAATATCTTGAGTAGTTGCCCAGTTTCATAATTAAGGCCTGATTTAATATTTTATATGTCAATCGGGTATGCAGGTGCTTAATGCTTGCGTTAAGAGGAAACAGTGGGAAGGGGCCTTTTGGGTTTTACAGCAGTTAAAGAAGCAGAACATACAACCTACTGCTGCGACATATGGCCTAGTTATGGAGGTAGTATAGTTACATTTGAACATTTTAAACGAGTCCTGATATATACCAAAACATTTTAATTACTCTGAGAAATAATATACTGCTGTTCTATTGTATTTTACTTTGTAAATTTAAGAATATTAAGATATTAAGATTCTACAAATAAGTGAGTAAGAGCACATAGAGGTAGGATACAATTCCTCCAAGAAAAGAAGATAACAGAGCAAAGAAAAGAAAATAACAAGCTGCTAAAACAATTCAAAAGAGTCACTTACTCATCCACACTTCGGGTTTAATCGAATTATATGTGGGAAACTCCGATTCCATACAAAATCAGGAAAACTACAAATGCAATTGCATGTTCGAATGAGTGTTGACTTGCACATAATTCATGAGTTTGTGTAATGGTTTAACAGGTGATGTTTTCATGTGGCAAATACAACTTGGTTCATGAATTTTTTAGAAAACTTCAGAAGTCTTCTATTCCTAATGCATTGACATATAGAGGTATTCCCATTTATTTTGACCTCCCTGTCAATCAATCACTTAATGTCATTATGATCATGACCTTCCTGTTATATGCAGTTCTTGTAAATACATTTTGGAAAGAGGGAAAAATTGGCGAGGCCTTATCGGCTGTCCATGAAATGGAAAGACGTGGAATTGTAGGTTCTGCTTCTATTTATTATGATCTAGCTCGATGCCTCTGTGCGGCTGGAAGAAGTCACGAGGCACTGATGCAGGTGCTTTTTGTTATTCCTATTTACTCTCAGTTGCTTTTCTGAAAGGGTGGGTAAGGGGTAGGTATGCTGGTGTCCATTTCATTTTCTTTGAAAAGTATAAATGCATTAATAGGATGATGATGATGTGTGATTAAAATTGTAAGTTTATTACAATGGCCAAGTAACACAGCATTTACCTAAAAGTTGGAGCTTAAAAATCTCAAAAGCACAAAGAACATCCAAAGGTGAAATAGCTGTACTATGACAAAACAAGCAATTCAAATTAAACTCTTGTTCTCTTCCGAAATTTCCCTCTTTTATTGAAAGTATATTGATTTTTCGAGTAAACTCTCAAGTTGGTCCTCTGAAGTTACACGTGTCACCACATTAGTCCTCCAAAAATTTTCTCAGAAATCTAAAATGGGACCACATTAGTTCAAAAATTTGTCACCAAATTATAGTTAGTCCTTCAAAAATCTAAGATGTCACCTATTTGTCATTATGGAGGATGGAGGTGAGATGATACAAAAGGAAAATTTTTGTTTCACAGAAGGATGAATTAAATCTTCAAGGGGCTAATTTGTGACAATTTTTTATAAAACGATGGCGATTTAGATCTTTGAGGGTCTAATTTGCGTTAAAGTATTTAGAAGACTAATGTGGTAACATTTTAGATCCTGGCCATTTTTTTGGTTGACTAATGCGGTGATCTGTGTTAGTTCGGCGAATCAACTTGAGGGTTTATTCGTCAGTTTGGCCAAGCCAGATATTCTAAAGCTCCCTTAATGCAAAGCATGATGGATCCTATCACCCAAACCTTCTCTCACCTCTAACAGTACATAGCTCCCTCTCATATGACGGAATCTGCCAGATGTGTCATATACTCATTGCAGAGGCAATGCCAATTGCCAAACAAACTGAGCAGATGCTAACAGGCAATGCAGTAGTTGTCGTTCCTCTGTCTCACCATCCACCTTACTCATACAAAACCAAGTAACTACAATCATAATGCACTTCCTTGAATTCAGCTGCAAAATTGTCTCTGGAAGAAGTTGCTAGACTTGATAAGAAAACTAAAAAAGGAAAGCTTAAGAGTTAAGACCTTTTGGAAGAATTGTATCTGAATATGATCTTTAGAAGTTTAATTTCATAGAATTTTGTACATATGACAATTTCATCTGTTGTCTCCAGAGGGATGGGTCCCAAGTGAAAAGGTGGTAGAATAGTGCAGTGAATCTCCAATAGCTATTATGTAACAATTATGCAATGATTGAAAAATTGGGTTGCCAACCTGCAATTGATGAAATACAGCATAGAATAAAGGGCACCATACTCCCTCCGGAATGAATTATAAGGAAAAGCCGACCAATGATTATTAAGGTAGTTAGTTAATCACACTTAATTTATGTAATATCAATAAAAAAAAAAAAAAGCTCTATTGCCTAAATTACCCTTCATGACATCACTAATAAATTGGTTCATTGGAAATACAAAAAGTGAAATCAAATTAGGGATATTTTAGAAGCAGTTGACATTTGTTATATTTCATTCCAAAAAACAAGAGGTAAAATATGCTTATAATTCATTCCGGAGGGAGTATATGTCTATAGAATTTCCGTAACTCTTTTATCAACCAATATATTTAAAACAGTATGAATTGCCAGTGTCATGGCCTAGGTGTCTTTGATTCAGGAGAGTGTGATGATCACTTCAGTTGACATAAGTTGATCGGACCAATGTTACTGTTTGTAAATTCTATGTTGAATACATTCCAAGTTGAAACTTGAAAGAGAATGTCCCGGTCGTAATGAAAAATAAGTTAATTTTAGTGTACAAGAGTATGCATATAAATTAAAAAGACTTGTCCACTGAAGATATTGCTCATTCTTTGACAGATAGACAAGATATGCAAGGTTGCAAATAAACCACTGGTAGTGACCTATACTGGCTTGATGCAAGCAAGTTTAGACTCTGGAAACATTCAAGACGGGGCTTATATCTTTGAGAAAATGAAGGAAAATTGTGCTCCAAATCTAGTTACTTACAACATAATGCTGAAAGCTTACCTTGAGCATGGGATGTTTCAAGAAGCTAAAGAGTTGTTTGAGCAAATGTTAAAAAACACAAATTATCTGAGTAGAAAGGATAATTACAAGATGCGGGTGATACCAGATATATACACATTCAATACCATGTTAGATGCATGTGTAGCAGAAAAGAAATGGGATTACTTTGACTATGTCTATCAGAGGATGCTGTCCCATGGTCTCCACTTCAATCCTAAACGGCATCTTCGAATGGTACTAGAGGCTTCAAGAGCTGGAAAGGTGACCTTTTTTTCTTTCTTCATATTCACTTATTTATGTGCAGAGACTAACTTTAGTGCGTGTGTTAATTTCGGAAATATATGTCTTGTAAGGTGGGAATGAATATGAAAAAAAGCTTGCTTAGTAAGCCAGTAAAGAGGAAGAAAAGAAAATGGACCCTGCATTTTATTGCTATCCTCTTCAAAAAAATTGTTTCTCAGTGTTCATTTGAATAAAGTGAATATTAGAGAGAATTAATTTTAAGAATCTAAACAAAATAAATATGTTTCATTCAAAACTGTTGTGAATTACCCTGATTTCTTTTGAAGATCTCCGTATTTTCACACAAGTTTAGTTTGTGCTGCTGTCATTGTATTAATATGGATATGTCGAGTTTGGATCCTCTCAAGTACTTGTGTCGAGTAGAGAGAGTGACACATACAATAAAATAATAAATGCAACAAATGTTATTATTTTTTGTATGTGTCACTTTCTCTCTTACTTGACACAACAAGTACTTTAAAGGATCCAAACTCGATGTGTCATGTTTGGCATCCTTGAATCTCATTTTGTCTTGAAATTGTCCCTGTATAGAGAACTCACTGCTGCTATAATAGTTCTAGCTTTCTCCTTATTGAAAAGACCAATGGACAGTGAGAGATATGACATTTTATGATGAAATTTGAGATCATTTCATAACTTCTGGAACCTTGTTTGGTTTCCAGGTTGAGCTATTGGAGATAACATGGAAGCACTTGGCCGCTACAGATCGAAATGCACCAGTTTCTCTGATCAAGGAAAGGTTCTGCGCAAAGCTTGAGAAAGATGACTATGGTACCTCTATCACATGCATCACCAATTATCCCATAAAAGACTTGCAACCATTTTCCAAGTCGTCGTGGTTGAATCTGTTCGAACAAAATTCTCAACGGTTTCAGAAGGATACACTTGTTAGATTAATGAATGCGTTAAAAATGTGGTTTCCAATAGTAGCATGCCAAATCCAGCACTTGTGAGTTTGATGGAAGCATGCGAAGAATACTGTTTTGCCAATTCAGTGAACAATGTATTTGTAGTAGAAAGCAAACGAGAAGTAGCCAACTCTAGATGAACATTTGTATCAAAATTTTTGTAATATAAACTCAACTGAAATCTAATGAAAGCTATTAAATGCATCTCTTACCAGTTTACACATGAAACTCTTCCCAAAATTTATTTTTTTTTTTTTTTTGTTACTATCTGTTAAGTGCGAAGTATCTGATTAATCTTTTTATGTTATTTTTGTTATAGTGGTGATGAAAACGTAGGCAATTTGAAAGGTCCTCATTTCATATTCCTCATTTGGAATTGTTATGTCTATTATCAGAGGATGCTGTCCCATGGTGTCCACTTCAATCCTAAGAGGCGTCTTTTGACTTGTTTTCCTAAGATTTAGATTGACAAAACTTTTGATATATGCATGCTCATTAGCTGCCAATGCCATTTATTTAGATTCATTGGTAAAACTTTTGATGTTTAATGTTTTACTCATTGGTTCCTTTGCCTGACTTACGCACTGACTAGACTATATTCCATTTTTCTCGAGAAGTGACCGGTAAGAATATTGTTTTGCCAATTCAGTGAACAATGTATTTGTAGTAGAAAACAAAGAAGAAGTAGCCAACTCTAGATGAACATTTGCATCAAAAATTTTGTAATATAAACTCAACCAAAATCTAATGAAAGCTTTTAAATGCATCTTTTGCCAGTTTACACATGAAACTCTTCCCAAAATCTCAGCCAATTTTTTTGGTTACTATTTGTTAAGTGCAAGTATCTGATTAATCTTTATTGAGGAAATTAGCTGTCATACGTAGTGGAGTCTCTATTTCGAGCCATGTTTTGGATTTTGCTTTTCCCACTCCCTCTCCCAGATACAACCAACCTGAAATGGAATGACAGTGGTGTCCAACCCAGTACTCAAGCGACAAATTCCTAACGGCCCTTTATCACCGTGGGACTGTCAACACCGACGAACATGTTGTGTTTCGTTGTCTTAACCATATCTTTCAGAGGATGAATATGACACCACCTTCGCCCAACCAAGGGAAAAGGCCGAGAGGAAGATTCGCCCGCAGGAGAGTGGCGAAAGACGTGGATCGATACGCTACGAAAGTACAATTGTAGAGATGATGGGATTGTCCGTTATTCGTCATGGAGATCCAAAGCGACGACGACGTCCGCGCAATGATGGAACATCTAGCTAACGCTCCAATGGGACGTAGTATCTTGAGTCAGACGCGGACACAAGACGCACTCCAAAAGAGATCATTTATCTTCCGAAGCAGAGACTCACCAAACGCTAGTTTCTTAGTTAGTTGTTTGCTTATGTTGGTTTTATGTCTTTCGTGTTTGATGTCTTTCGATTTGTTATCTTTCGATTTGATGTCTTTTCGATTTGTTGTCTTTCGATTTGATGTACGGTTATGCTTTCTAATAATAAACTATTTGTCTAATTTAAACACCATCAGAACATAGATTAGTACGCACTAAATAAGTCATAAATATCCATACACCAGTTTGCAAAATTATTGAAACTAAAATATAACAATATAAATTAAAGACTGGTCACAACATTCCCATCAGCATCACTCCCAGGATAACCGTCAAGATATGCTCGATAATCAGAATCAGTAGAAGCAAAACTAGAACTAGCGTCATATTCAGGAGCAGCCTCATCCTCCTCCTGAGGAGCATCCTCATCCTCCTCTTGAGGAGCAGCCTCCTCCTCCTCCTGAGGAGCAACCTCCTCTTCCTCCTCCTCCTGATGAGCATCCTCCTCCTCCTGATGCTCAACTGCTGGGGTCGGGGCCTCAAACCTGCCCCTACCCCTACCCCTACCACGAGTCCGAGGCATAACTAAAACAACAAGTACTAGTATTAAACCAATTAGACTAAACCAATTTAATAAAATCAACCAATTAAACTCCCAACAAAACACAGAAACTATGTTGTCAAACAACGGTTCGAACATCACCATGCGAACCAAGTTCGAACAGCCCCATGCGAATTTGTTCGCATGCTCGTTCAACGCTTCTTCTTCACATGTTCAAGGCGCATGCTCAACAACCGCCACGCAGAAGAAAAAAAACCAAAACGCAGAGCAGAGGGGAGGCTTACCTTCAGTTAAATGGAACGATTGGAGGGTTATTGATGACACGAACAAAACCCAAAATCCTTAGGTTATTAATGGAGGGGATGAATAAGAGATTGGAGTGAGAGATTGGTAGTTTGGAGGAGTTGAGTGAGAGCGAGACAGAGGGGTTTAGGTCTGGATGTGGGGAGAAGTGAGGAACGAGGGGAGTGAAGGGTGTTGAGGATCGGGGGGAGTGAAGGAGTTTTGTGTTTTTTGATTTGGGGGTAGTTTGGGGATTTTAGAAGTTGGGGTGTGTTTGAGTAGAGGAGGAGTGGGAAAAGCAAAATCCCATGTTTTTTCTATCTAACTCGAATTTAAAATCCTTGTTCTGGGATCTCGAGCCCGCTTTTACTTGAAAGTGTTTTCGCTAGGATTTTGCTTTTCCCACTCCTCCTCCTACTCAAAACACACCCCATAAGGGTGTGAAAAGACCAAAAGGCCACCAAAACGTCTTTTTTTTTCAAGAAATTTCACGTGTTCAACATGGACCTTGAAGTCGCTCAACGACATCGTTCGTGTGAGTTAAATATTGACTTCACACCCTCTCGTGTGTAATTTCACCTGCTTGAATGGGGTCACTCAACCTCGTCGCATAACCTCGTTTCTCGAACGCCCTATTTTATTTCGTTTCAGATGTTGTTAACCGAGGCAACAATAATGGACCCTCACACCACATTCACCAATTTTATTGCATTTAGTATGCATGTGTTCGAACAAGGTCGTTCGAACTCGCCATTAAACACGTCCTCCACAGCGCTTTCACGCGAGGTTATTTTTGGAATAAAATTTGTTATGGATGTGTTTGAGTAGAGAGGAGTGGGGAAAGTAAAACCCTTTCACTATCTTGCACACGCTTCCCGTATTGTTATCCGCTTGACCAATCTAACGTGATCAAAATACGCCACATGGCACTTTTAAAACCACTCACGAGCCCATCGCTTGTATCTCTTTTCTTTCTCTTTTTGTTTTTTTGTTTGTGCTATTGTTGATTACTCGCGAGTGTCCCAACACTTTCTCTCTAACTACGAGCTCCTCTTGTCAATTGTTGTCCATGCCTCGAGTTGATACATTGGTGGGCATAGAGAAGGTTCCATGGCCGCAGTATTTCCTCAACCTCGCAAAGGATAGAAAGTGGTGCCTCGCCTCGCCCCTTCCGATCAAGTATGAGCCGTGGATTTAAACTTGAGGGGTGTCAAGATAAAATTGTTTGACTTAATAAAAAATCCTACATTTAGAATACATGAATAAAAATTAATTTTAACTAATATTTTTCAAGTGAAAAATATATGTAACTATATTACTTTAGTTATAATTGTTATTAATATACACATTTATCATCAGTTGACAAATAGCAAAAATCAGAATAAATAAAGAACAACTCTCAAAAGATAGCAAAATAATACATGCAAGTATCCACCTAGCCCCATTTTGGAGATTCCTTATTACAACAACCGACACCGATTGAAAATCAATGGAGTTGTGCGAAAGAAGAAGATCCAATAGTGAATTAGTGGTTCATATGGAATTTCTCGCTTTTTATTTTTTAATATTTTATTTTTGTAATAAGTGACTTGGTTTATTAATTGACGTGACAACCACGTGTCATGCCAACTCAAAGCACATCAATTACATTGAGAGCCAAATCCCCTTTTGGACTAACCGTCTGAATTTTTCAAAATAGGAAGACTTGTCTGAGTTTTGAAATAAAGAGACTAAATGTCTGAAATTTTGAAAATAGAGGGACCAAAAGTATAATTTAGCCGAGATAAAATTAAGGTGTGGTGTTTTTACCTTCATCAAGCCCTTCGATTAAAAAAAACCTCACTATTGCATACCAGAAATCAATATTCCACAAATTAGGATTTCAAAGATAAAATCAATCAAGAGAATCAATAAAAAGGGAAATCAACAATTGGTGTGCCAAGAATTCAATTGCAAACGGTGAAATCAACAAATCGTTGTTGATTTCACACAAAACTCTAGCAGAGCTACTATGAAGAAAGAAAGAAAGCAAGTTCAAGAAACAGAGAGATCAAATAAAGACGAATGAACTAGGGTTGAGAGTTTTGTTCAAGTCAACCGGGTTGAAGCAACCCACATGTTTTATCAAGGCAACACGAATGAACTAGTTATTGCTTTTCCCACACCCCCTTGCTACTCAAAACACACCCCTCACCCTACACATTTACCAAACTAACCCCACTTACAATAGAATTCCCTCTACCCCTATCCCTCTTCTTCTCCTACAACACACCACACTCCCTCTAAAACCCCAAACCTCCCCTCTCTCCACTCCAAAACCCACTCATCCTAACCTTCATCATTCACTCCCATTCAACTACCCAACATTGGCAATTAGCTCAAGGTAATAACCCTACCAAACTTTTTCATTTTGGTTCTGCTTTTGAGTTTTTACGCCATTTTTTTTTCTCGCAAGCGCGCCAGCAGTCGAATAGGTCGTTTCAACATGTTCGCATGAACGTGTTCGAACGGGTGTTAAATGGGGTGTGACTTTGCTTTGTTCGAACAACGCCATTCGAATCGTGTTCGCTTAAGTCCGTGCGAACAAAGCGCATGACAAAGAATCGATAAGTTGCGGGTTCTGTGCGTGTTTTGTTGGTTAAATGGATGAAAATGAGGTACATTCGCATTGCTTGACATGTCAATCGACGCCGAGAATCCCAAGATTTTACTAGTTCGCTCAAAATCGATACGATAAGAATGAATTAGTTATTTTAATTTTAGCTTAACTATTCAAATTATGTAACCGACACTTAGTAATTGAATTTCGCTTATTTCCTACTTCGTGAGGAGCCGCAGACTGTGCGCGCGGTTGGAAAATCTTGGGATGGTGATTGTTATAGGAAGATCTAACATTTGGCGACGCATCGTAAACAATATCGCATGTTGATTTGTGATAAAGTTGGATCTTACAAGACAAATGTTGAGGAAGGCACAAACACTAGAAAATGTTGTCATTCTGTTCGCATCGAAAGGGAAATTTATTTAAGCTTGGAGGATGGATTTTGAGGGTTATGAATAGAACTCATAACCATGGTTTGGCTACTTATCATGGAGGACGTCCGCATGCTGGTAGGTTAACTTCGTAAGAGAAGGAACTAGTGGCTAGAATGACTAGGAATCATACTCTCTACTAAATTGATCCTTAATGAATCGAAATTAATGATCCAACAATCGATGTTTTATTTGCAACGCGATAATTATGTTTATCGGACTCGACTTGCGAGAGGGAACTACGGTTGTGAAAGACATCTTTTGGGCACATCCAGATTCTATTGAGCTTCTAAACACCTTCCCAGCTTGTTTTTGTTGATTGATTCCACATATAAAACCAACCTGCATGTATCCGTTGGTCGAGATCGTTGGTGTAACCTCAATTGAGAAGACTTACTCGCTGCATTTGCTTATGTCAATTGGGGAGAGGATGGATAACTTTGCATGGGTTCTTGAGAAATTGAGGGTTTATTTAGGAACCGGATGAATTTCCACAAGTCGCACTTTCTACCGACTGAGACACAGTATGATGAATGCTCGCAAAAGAATATTTCCAACATCCGCAAACTTGTTGTGCCAATTTCACATTAAGAAAATGTGAGGGCCAAAGCAAGGCTCATTGTGAAAGACCAAGCTTATTGTTAATGACATTATGGGTGCATTTCAATCATTGTCCATAAGACTACTAAGAGTATGACTATGAAATGGGTCCTGTTTAACGACTGGCATGACTTTATCCCGATTTCATACAAGATGTCAAGACCACCCGGCTAGACCCCTTCAAGGAAAAATTTATTGATGCATGGATAAATAAGCATATGCACCTCGACAACACTACCACCAACAGAGTTGAGTCCGCACACTCTCACTCAAGCAAATATTACGAGACAAGAGGGAGATTTGTGTAAGTTAAGTTGGATGGAATGCACTCATGCTTAGCATACAACATTCGACTTTAAAATGCACTTGAGCATAGTTTGAGTAGAGTGAAAGTTCACCACTTGAAGAAGTAGATTTTGATGAAATTAAGGGTTTAGTTTCATCTAATGCTATAGACCATATTTTGGATGAGACGCAAAGATATCGGATCCATTTCACTTAACCCATCATTATGTCGATGCACGCCAGACTACACACTGACTACCATGTGCATGTGAGCTTTCAAGGTATGATGTACACTCATCTTGTTATTATGTCTACAAACTCAAATTGTTTTGATGGGTTGTCACTAAATCAATGTCGCTTTTTTTTAGGGTTATGATGGATCGCGACTCCAATTCCGTTGAGCATGATTCACCAACATTGGCAGAAGGTTGAATTTCAAAATACTGCACAAAGGTAATAGATGATGAGTCGAGTCTAGACATTGAACTTGGAAGTTATCAAAAGAAGGCCTGAGGCCTCCGATCACGCTGGTAGAGTTAAGGATTAAGGCAAAAGCATGTGAATTGGCATTCCTGCATTACGACTTCTATGTGTCCACCTCCTGATACGATCATTACAAAAGGAGCACCAAAAAAAGATAAGAAAGGGAATGCCGACACTAACAAAGCGAGACAAGTCATTTTGGGAGCATGTAGATGACAAATTTGACTCCCCGTGGTTCATCTAGTGGATGTTTTGCCCAGCCTCGTGAAACGACCCACTCCCCAAAGTAGAGCTTTAACGCCTACTACAAACCCACACAGCTTACAAAGTTCAACTCCTACTTTGTCAACGTGTCTCAGCACCTAATCCATCACTAAGCAAAGAGAACTGGTCGACAAGCTACTACAATCCCTACTCCCCCACTACATAAGAAACCAACACCCACACCTATTGTTACTAGAATCTGCATTACTATCGCTTTCAATAGCTTTACTTTGACACCACTCCTGCCTACAATCGAATCCTATTGTTGAGATATGGATGCCGCACTTATGGATGTTTTTAATACATACATAATGTGGATGCCGTAATACATGCGCCCCTATGTTGAAAAAATTGTTAATGTGGTCGGTGATGGTAAATCGTGGATTCTCGTGTATTGCAACATTTCTTGGAAGCGGGTGAGGAGGCTTGGCAATCGACCGAACTAATCTCGATGGAGGAGCTTAACCAATACAATGACTTCTACACTCAATTTGTATGGTGGTATTGGTAAGGTCACATTTTTGATGAAGGCGTTGTTGAGGCACATCAGCGGGAATAATATTGAAGATAATTGGATGACTACACCGATATATGGGGTATCTAATCAAGAATAAGTACAAAGTCGCCCGACTTGTTGGTCACCTAATTGTTGTTACACAATTTTTCCTTTCAATGTTGCACCATCTTGTAAGTGCCCACAGGATTCAACATCCTTTTTGGTATTGTAACACAAACACTTTGTACAGTGTAAAGTGTCTTCTATTTAGATTCAATGTAGTTATTCCAAAACATTACATAACATTCTGTTTTTTTGTTGTCTTTTTGAAGGTCTTTATGAAGCCTGGAAGTCCAATGCATGTGCCGGATTTGATATGAAATACTAATAGGACACCCATATAGCAGTGGTCGGGACTCACTTTTATTAGTGGGATGCAAAAGTTGAAAGTGTTTCGATCCTCACAATCACAACCCCATCCCCTCCTTGTGTAGATTTAAGTAAAGATAGTGATGGTAGTCAATGTTAAGTTAGGTTTATAATTTTGGTACACAACGTTGTATATGACTCTTGGTAGACAACTTTTGAAATCACCAAAATCGTGTTTCCGTTTATTAAGTTTCTATTTCTCGCATAATGAAGAATTCACATGATACCATTCGAACGCTTGTCAAGATGCGCATCCCTTCGAACAAAGTTCGAATAACGCCATTCGGCGCAAAGAAAAACACCCTCACACCATCGGGCTTTGCAATATTCCTTAACACGAATGGAGTTTATTCAACACGCTCGAACGATGTCATGCGAACAACATAGATTCCTTAACACGGATAAAGTCGTTCCGAACTAGTTCGCACAACGCCATGCGAACAATACTTAACCCGTGGCTTCACGAGCGTCTCACGCGAGGTCAATTTGGAAAAAATAAGTAAAGGGCTATGCACGAAGAGTAGGAGGGGTGGGAAAAGCAAAGCCCTTAAAAGGCTTAGTTGGTATTTTTGTTTAACTCTGGGCTTAGTGGATTGGGCTGGAAGTTGTTTCTTGCACCTCTGCAATTTGCTGATTGAGTTCCAACACGCAAAAGTTTTTGCTGACGTAGGTAGACGGCTCGCAGAAGTAGAAATGGAAGAAAATGGTTAGGGACATATTTGCAAAAGAGTAATGCTATATGGTGCGAAGCCTTTCTTTTACGAAATGTCAGAATGATGAGGTGGCTGAATTATAAACATGCCACGGAGGAAAAAAAGGGTAAACAAACCATGCAAAGAGGAGAAAAACGGGTAGCCAAGTGAGAAATAAGTCGTACCGTTCGTCTCGTACTAATAATCTTTTCTCTCTTGCAAAATGTTGAAATAAATAAGTTTGTTTCCCCCTTGAAATATGACAACCACGTTCAAAATTTTTATAACGGTAATCAATGGTGAATCGGTGATATATAACTCAGGTTGGGATCGTGCAGTTTTAATTTCCGAATTACCCTTGTGATTTCCCCGCCATAACAGAAGCGACCCTCATTCTTTTGTCGCATTGCCGCCTCCACCCCCTCTCTCTCTCTCTCTCTCTCTCATAGCAAATTCCACAGCACATCATCGATGGCCCCCTTCTTCTTCGGAGTGATGTTGATTCGCAGTCTCCGTCAACAAAACCCATAGCCGCAGAGAATGATCTTCAGGTTCTCTTCCCTGTCAGCTATTACCTTTTTTTCTTCAAAACTCTGATTATTAGATCCTCACTAACTCTCTCTGATAATATTGTACCTGAATGGAATGCGCTCTTGTCTTTGATCTCATCTTCTCAATTTTAGTTTTGAGTTTAACCGCTTCCAGTTATATTGGCTACTGATTTTGAACTGAAATCGTAGAAGTATACCG